>CM060067.1:0-355000 GCA_030533445.1 Cyprinodon diabolis | reverse complement strand
TGGATTCTCTTCTCCTTATTTCTATACTCATCCTGGGTCAGTCTCTAGATCCAGACCAACTAGATCACCCAGTCAGATTAAAGGTTTAACTTTTCTCAGGAAAACCAGCTGATTGCTTCCAATCCTACATGTGGTTGGCTCACAGCAATCCCTCACGCTCAGCAGAAACTCCCCTTTAACAGGAAGAAACCAGCAGAACCAGATGAACTGTGATGAGCAGTTACAAGCTTAGTGCAGATCTATAGAACATAGACTGAAGAGGAAGGATGAAACATTTTCAGTCACCAACAAAAACAACCTAAAAATAGTTTCAAGCTTCTTCTAATAATAAGATGCAGAATTGAATCTAAAGCTTGTCTTCAGGATGAGGTTAAAAAGTTCTTCCATGTGGTTCCTTCTATAACAGCCAAACATGGCGGCATAGCTGAGAGACTGCTAGCTGTGAACTAGGGGGGGGTGGCCTGATAACCACCACCATGGGATTATTATGGAAGGTTCTGGTTCTTTGGGACGATGCTGTCGGTGGGGGGGGGGCTCAGTACTAAATCTGTAGCAACGACGGTCGGATGTTCTGTGGGACGGTCGGATGTTCCGTAGGACGGTCGGATGTTCCGTGGGACGGTCGGATGTTCCGTAGGACGGTCGGATGTTCTGTGGGACGGTCGAATGTTCTGTGGGACGGTCGAATGTTCTGTGGGACGGTCGGATGTTCTGTGGGACGGTCGGATGTTCTGTGGGACGGTCGAATGTTCTGTGGGACGGTCGGATGTTCTGTGGGACGGTCGGATGTTCTGTGGGACGGTCGGATGTTCCGTGGGACGGTCGGATGTTCTGTGGGACGGTTGGATGTTCCGTAGGACGGTCCGATGTTCTGTGGGACGGTCGGATGTTCTGTGGGACGGTCGGATGTTCCGTAGGACGGTCGGATGTTCCGTGGGACGATCGAATGTTCTGTGGGACGGTCGGATGTTCCGTAGGACGGTCGGATGTTCTGTGGGACGGTCGAATGTTCTGTGGGACGGTTGGATGTTCCGTGGGACGGTTGGATGTTCTGTGGGACGGTTGGATGTTCCGTGGGACGGTTGGATGTTCTGTGGGACGGTTGGATGTTCCGTGGGACGGTTGGATGTTCTGTGGGACGGTTGGATGTTCCGTGGGACGGTTGGATGTTCCGTAGGACGGTTGGATGTTCTGTGGGACGGTCGGATGTTCTGTGGGACGGTCGGATGTTCCGTAGGACGGTCGGATGTTCTGTGGGATGGTCGGATGTTCTGTGGGACGGTCGGATGTTCCGTAGGACGGTCGGATGTTCTGTGGGACGGTCGGATGTTCTGTGGGACGGTCGGATGTTCTGTGGGACGGTCGGATGTTCCGTAGGACGGTTGGATGTTCTGTGGGACGGTCGGATGTTCTGTAGGACGGTTGGATGTTCTGTGGGACGGTCGGATGTTCCCGTTGGATGTTCGTTTGTTGGATGTTCTGTGGGACGGTTGGTTTTTCCGTGGGACGGTCGGATGTTCTGTGGGACGGTTGGATGTTCTGTGGGACGGTCGGATGTTCCCGTTGGATGTTCGTTTGTTGGATGTTCTGTGGGACGGTTGGTTTTTCCGTGGGACGGTCGGATGTTCTGTGGGACGGTCGGATGTTCTGTGGGACGGTTGGATGTTCCGTGGGACGGTTGGATGTTCCGTGGGATGGTCGGATGTTCCGTGGGACGGTCGGTTGTTCCGTGGGACGGTCGGATGTTCCCGTTGGATGTTGGTTTGTTGGATGTTCTGTGGGAGGGTTGGATGTTCTGTGGGACGGTTGGATGTTCTGTGGGACGGTCGGATGTTCTGTTGGACGGCTGGATGTTCCCGTTGGATGTTGGTTTGTTGGATGTTCTGTGGGACGGTTGGATGTTCCGTGGGACGGTTGGATGTTCTGTAGGACGGTTGGATGTTCCGTGGGACGGTTGGATGTTCTGTGGGACGGTTGGATGTTCCGTGGGACGGTTGGATGTTCTGTGGGACGGTTGGATGTTCCGTAGGACGGTTGGATGTTCTGTGGGACGGTCGGATGTTCCGTAGGACGGTTGGATGTTCTGTGGGACGGTCGGATGTTCTGTGGGCCGGTCGGATGTTCCGTAGGACGGTTGGATGTTCTGTGGGACGGTCGGATGTTCTGTGGGACGGTCGGATGTTCTGTGGGACGGTCGGATGTTCCGTAGGACGGTTGGATGTTCTGTGGGACGGTCGGATGTTCTGTGGGACGGTTGGATGTTCTGTGGGACGGTCGGATGTTCCCGTTGGATGTTCGTTTGTTGGATGTTCTGTGGGACGGTTGGTTTTTCCGTGGGACGGTCGGATGTTCTGTGGGACGGTTGGATGTTCTGTGGGACGGTCGGATGTTCCCGTTGGATGTTCGTTTGTTGGATGTTCTGTGGGACGGTTGGTTTTTCCGTGGGACGGTCGGATGTTCTGTGGGACGGTCGGATGTTCTGTGGGACGGTTGGATGTTCCGTGGGACGGTCGGATGTTCCCGTTGGATGTTGGTTTGTTGGATGTTCCCTCCCTGACTGATGATGTGTTCTCCGTCTCGCTGCCTCCAGGCTTCTTCGCCGTGGCTAACGGCGGCTCGCTGCAGCGCTCCTTCCAGGGCTGCATCCAGATGATCCACATCGATGACCACCTGGTGGACCTGCGGGCCGTGGAGGAAGGTCACCTGGGAACCTTTGAAAACGTTAGCTTGGACATGTGTGCTATCATAGACAGGTATGCAGCCGCTTTAGGACCCGATCGTCTGTTTTTCTCTGTTAGCCGGCGTTACGGCGGGAAAAGTTGACGTTTCTTCCTGCTGCCGTGTGATGACAGATGTGTGCCCAACCACTGTGAACATGGTGGGAGATGCTCCCAGACGTGGGAGACCTTCAGCTGTAACTGCAGTGGGACCGGCTACACCGGAGCAACATGCCACACCTGTAAGTGTTCCTCCATCCATGGCAGTGGCCTTCCCCCAGCTGCACAGGGAGCCACTACCGTGCTTCCCTCACCATAAACCGAGTCACTATAAAAACTCTGATCAGTCAGACAGCCAGGCCTACACCAGGAACTCTAATGGTGAACCCTGCTTTCATTTACAGGCTTTAAAGTGTATTTATAGGGAGTCGTGGCCTTTATTTTTAATTTGATATCAGGCAGGTGTAGGAGTTCATAGAAAGTCCTAATTTTACATATTGATATTTATGATCAAACCTTCGATTCTCTGAGCCGGTGGTGTTGCAGCTGTTCGCCCGCGGCGTCTGACAGGAGAAAACTGCTCTTCCACATGATGGATATGATGTTTATGTAATAATCTAATCCAGTTTATTCCTAAAAGTGATGTTCAGATTAGCAGCGAGGCAACAGAAGAGTAGATGTTCATGAGTCCAGGTAGAAATCTTGCTATTTAAAAACACTTTATTTGAAGGTAGAGGATCGACTTCAGCTTCACTCTAGTAAAAGTATAAAAGTACCATTTTTTAAAACTACTGAAAGTATAAAAGTAAATGAAGAGAAAAAAGCTTTACTGCACCACCTTATTAAAGGAAATGAAGCTGGGAGACTCTTACCAGCTTCACCTGAGTCACCTGTCAATCAATGACCCTCATTCAGCTCCAGCCAATCACCTCATCTCCCCCCCCCCCATAGCTCCTGGCTCCCAATGTTTACGTTTGATCGATGCTTCACTTTAAGAAATGGAAATGTCTCGAGAGCTAAACAAAAACGTCAATAAAGTTTGTCTAAGAGTGAAACTCTGAGGGAGGGTCAGCGAGCAGCGAACGACGTGAAAAGCTGAGCAGATCTCAGGAGGAGCAGCGGTGGCAGGTGAGAAGGTAGAGCAGCTGAAGCGGGAATACAGGTAGATTCCAGGTCTGCTGCAGGTCAATTTGAGGGGCAGCGAAGGAAGGAAGCCATGAAGCTCTTCCTGTCAGGCTAAGCTAACGGTTGTCATGGGAATGTGCTAAGCTAACGGTTGTCATGGGAATGTGCTAACCTGGACATGTGTCCCGGTTGCCGCGGTAACCCTCTGCCTCTCTCCAGCCCTGTATCAGCAGTCCTGTGAGGAGTACCGGCATCAGGGGAAGAGCTCGGGCCTCTACTGGATCGACCCTGATGGCAGTGGCCCCATGGCCCCCCTCAGGGTCCACTGTGACATGACAGGTGAGTCTGTCCAGCGCTGGTTGAGCTCCCCGTCCTCCGTCTCACGTTTCATGTCCCGTTTCAGAAGCGGCGGTTTGGAGCACGCTGAAGAACAACCTGCCTCCTCAGACGTCCGTCTCTGCTGTAGAGAGGAACGGGAAAGCAGCGCTTCAGATCCTTTACAACGCCACTGAAGACCAGGTATCTGCTGCTCACATCATCCATCTGGGGTCATGGAACCAGTTTGAACCAGTAACCAGAACCATTATGGTCCTTATTATTAATGGAATCCAATATTATATCATCAGTTATGGAGAAAATGGATCTTTTTCTGATGCATTTTGCTCAAATCCACATTTAATAAAACATTTTCACAACTCTGAACTTTTCCAAGAAAGATGTTTTTGTAAAACATGAGAAATAAAAAAGCATTTTTTGGGAGCAGTTGAAAGCGGTGAAGAACGATGGCTGAGGCTTCAGACAGGGAGGAGGGACAGGATTGGTGGACCAATCAGGAAACGGAAGCTTTAAACAGCCTCCATTTTATTTTACAATCAGAAAACATCTTTTCTTTTTAAATGGAATAAATCCTTTCTTCTTTTTTCTTTTACTCCCCATCCCCCCCGCGCCCCCTCCCATGGGGTGTTGTTGCGTGTTGCTCTCAGATGTCATTAAAACTGGGAGGACCAAAGGGGGTGTCCAGCACAGCCCACCCCCCCTCCGGGAGACAGCGCACCCCCCCATTCGACAACCCAGGACCCTCAGCGTCTAAATGCGAGAGGGGATGGGGGGGAGCCGACCGTGGTGAGGCCCATAAAATAAGCCAAATCCCCCCCCCCGCCCCCTCCCCGCTTGTCCTTGAACCCCACCCCCCCACACAATGCCCTACATAGATGTGTGTTGTGAAAATGTTGTAGATGGAAGTGTCTAAAATGCAAAAGAAAATTGGGGGGGGGGGGGGGGGCGTCATCAGACGGTGGGGGCCTCCAGTAACGAACCCCTCCCCAAAAACCTACATGTGTAATGGAGCAGGCAGAGGGAGGGTCCCGGGGATGGGGGTGCTGACTGCACCAGGGAGCCAGCTCCCCAACAGGCCCCCCCTTTTCCCCCAGAGCCCCTTTCTTCTCCTTTCTTCTGCAGGCAGACCTCCCTGTTGGAGGGCGGTCTGCCATTCTCCGCTGCAGGTGTTCTAACGGATGCTTACCTGTGTTCCAGGTGGCGTCGCTGACCAGCAGAGCAGAACGCTGTGAGCAGTTTGTGTCGTATTCCTGCAGAATGTCTCGCCTGCTCGGCGGTCCAGGTGCGGCGTTCTGCCCCCATCATGGCGTCTCCCTTCCATGATGATGAGGCTCTTAGTGCAGCTCAGGAATAACTGCTGACTTTTAGTCAACTAATAAACATTATTTTTAGTTGTTTTATCACAGAGTTTCTCTGCTCTAACTGGAGGAAACGGTTCGGCTCCATCAGATTCAGAAACGCTTCTAGATTCAAACGCTTTATATTAAAAACTGGATCGTTTAAATTCCTCCTTTTATTTGGATTCAATTATCAACTAACCATTATTTAGCAAAATGATTAATCTGCTGATCATTTTTTGGATTAATTGATTAATTATCAGATAGCTGAAGGTAGCTATGATAGCTGTGAGTTCTGGATGGAGCCGACTGACAGATGAACGTCTGAATAATTCCTGCTGTCAGCTAAAGGCATGCTTTAGTGTCTCTAAATCAATCAATCAATTAATCGATTAATCATGATTATTAGTTTCTACTCTAGATTCATTTCTTCTTTTAGTCAGTTTAATTTTATGGTCTTTTATCATTTTAAATAGTAATAAAGTGTTTAAATATGTTTTTATTCTTGGTAATCTCTTAGATGGTTTAATTATTCAGGCAGAGCTTCTTCTTGTTTGGTTCTGACTCTACAGATGATTGATTCTTGGTTTGACCCCTAGATGGCGCTCCATTCACCTGGTGGGTGGGACGAGACAACAAGCGGCATTTCTACTGGGGGGGCTCGGGGCCTGGGATACAGAAGTGTGCCTGTGGAATAGGAAACAACTGCACAGATGCCAAACACCACTGCAACTGCGACGCTGACCTGCGCAGCTGGTGAGTCCAGCATCCTGTAGGGGGCAGTATTGCCTGCTTCCTGCGGCCTTCTTGCCTAATCTCCCCCAGATTATGGTGATGGCTCCACAATAATCTGAGATTATCCTGCTGAGTGTGTCCAGATATCCAGATAAACTTAACCAGATAAACTTAACCAGGTAAAAGTAACCAGCTAAACCGACGCCGTTTCAGTTAAGAAATAAATACGTTCAGGAATCGTTTCACTCGGTGCATCAAATTCAGCTCCAGGTGCTTGTTTGGGCACTGGGGGTTAAGGTCAGAGGTCATTATTTTTAAAAGCTTTATTACATCATAACTAATCCCTCTTTTCTGTGTTACTGATGGTTTGTTTCAGATCATTTAGTTTGTGTTTCCGTCTGTTTGTGTGACAGGAAGGAGGACGCAGGCCTGCTGGTGTATAAAGAGCATTTACCAGTCAGCAAGGTCGTGGTCGGTGATGCAAGCAGAGCTGGATCTGAAGCCAAACTGACTGTTGGGCCTCTCAGATGCCAGGGGGACCGTAAGTTTCTCTGAATCCGCATTCTCACCAGATTAGGATGAACACAGGCCTCCCAGTACCGCCTGAGTCAGGGGTCGCCATGGTTACCCTGGTTCAAATGACCAGCTGGTGTTTGGAACAATAGATATACCAACAAACGCTGGTTAGCATCCCTCCACTAACTGCTAAATGTCCACGATCAACTGCCTCTAAATATAACAAATATATTTTTTTATCCTTTTTTTTAGTCGGAAAATGTTTTTTTTTACAAAGGTTTTTACTTGGTGATTATTTACAAAAAGGACAAATCTTTGGTAGATATTTGTTAAGTAGAAGTTATCTGGTTCTCTCTTTACGAATCTGGACTCTAAACGAGTTTTAATAGCAGGAGGAAATGTAAAAATGGGATTATAAAGACTTCCTGGTCTGGATGGAAAACCCAGTGTGATTGACAGGAAGTCAGATAGAATAACATTATTTACCAAACCGCTGCATCATCAGATTTAACGGCTCCTACCAGGGAGGAGCTTCTGCCAAACAAAGCGTCTCATCCTGATGCTCTCAGCGTCTGCACGCTCACACACCTGAATCCTGCAGGGCAGGAGGCGGGACCACTGCTGTAGACGGATATGACTGGCAGGAACATCCTCCACTGCACCTGCAGGATCAGGCTGTGAATAGAAAAAGGATTCTGATCTAGAACCTTTATCGCTAAACAACAGCTTTAACGTCACAGAAACTAGAAACAGCTGGACCGCATGACGCCGCCATGTCATTCCTCTCAGTCCGTTTCATTCTGGACTCTGTTAACACTGGGTTATTCTCCCCCTGACCTTTAGGAAATGTAACAAACATGGAAGTCCTTGAAAAGTCTTAACTTTTGGAAAGGTGTAGGACTCTGCAGGATGAGGGAAGCCTGTTCTGATCCAGCATGGAGGCTGCAGAGTGAGCTGGAGGCTCATTGGGGCGTAAAAGGCTTCGTTTGACCTTCAATCATGGCAGGAAGATGAACTTAATGCAGTATAGTGACCGAAACCCAACTTTTTACTGCTGTGTTTTCTGAAGGCAACTTCTGGAACGCTGCCTCCTTCACCAGCCCCGCCTCCTCACTGCACTTCAACTCCTTTCGAAGTGAAAGCAGCACCGACATCTCCTTCTACTTTAAGACCTCCTCCAGTCATGGAGTCCTCCTGGAGAATCTAGGAGCAGAAAACTTCCTTCATATTGAAATCAGAGGTTTGTGTCTCAGCATGTTTCTGAATGTGGATCTATAAAATATTATCAACCATCTACATCAGTGGGCAACTTTAGGGCGTTTAAAGTAGTAGAAAGACTGATCTTTTAAGGTGCGTCGCAGTGGAAACCCTGGTCCTTTCAATTCAATTCTATTCAGTTTATTTCTATATCTCCAATCCACATCATGTCATCTCAGGTCACTTTCCAGTTCACCAGATCATCCAGTCAGATTGATTCAAAGTTTTCTATCTAAGGAAAACCAGCTGATTGCATCGACTCATTGACTCTTCAGCAATCCCTCACACTAAGCATGCTTGTAGCGACAGTGGAGAGGAAAAACTCCCTTTGAACAGGAAGAAACCTCCAGCAGAACCAGGCTCAGTGTGAGCGGCCATCTGCTGAGGCCCACTGGGGTTCAAGGAGACAGAAGCAGACATAGAAAAAGAAGCATAGATACAAAGGCAACTGTAAAAGGCTACCCCATCCACAGTCAGAGAAACAGGACTACACTGGAAAACAGGCCAAGCTCCAACATCTAGAAACAAAGGTGTTGATGGCAGCAGCACAGCTGATATTTCTCTCCAGGATGGAGTCACAGCCAAACAGGAACAGACCAGATGAAGCTACTATGAGAAAAAGCAGAGAGAGCAGAACGTTAGAGATTGAACTAACAGATTCTGCAGAGTGGGAGAATAGAGATAGAATGAAGCAGAATGATGAAAAAGGGGTCCCTATGTCCTCCAGCAGTCTAAGCCTATAGCAGCATAACTATAGAGATAGATCAGGATAACCTGAGCCACTCTAACTAGAAGCTTTATCAAAAAGGAAAGTTTTAAGCCTAGCCTTAAAAGTAGACAGGGTGTCTGCCTCACGGACTAAAACTGGTAGTTGGTTCCACAGGAGAGGAGCCTGATAACTAAAAGATCTGCCTCCCATTCTACTTTTAGAAGTTCTAGGAACCACTAGTAAACCTGCAGATTGAGAGCGAAGTGCTCTGTTAGGAACATAAGGAACAATCAGATCTCTGATATCAGATGGAGCTTGGCCATTTAAGGCTTTATATGTGAGAAGGAGGATTTTAAATTCTATTCTGGATTTAACAGGAAGCCAATGAAGAGAAGCCAGGATAGGAGAGATATGATCTCTCTTTTTCATTTTCATCAGAACTCTGGCTGCAGCATTTTGGATCAGCTGAAGGCTTTTAACTACAGTTTGTGGACTTCCTGATAGTAAAGAATTACAATAGTCCAGCCTTGAAGTAACAAATGCATGGACTAGTTTCTCAGCATCACCCCTGGACAGGAGATTTCTAATTTTTGCAATATTCCTCAGATGAAAGAAGGAAATTCTAGAAACCTCTTTGATCTGGGATTTAAATGACAGGTCCTGATCAAAAATAACACCAAGATGTTTTACTTTATTATCTGAAATCAGTTTAATCCCATCCAAATGAAGTGACTGGCTAATCAGCTTCTTTTTCAGAGACTCTGGTCCAAAGACTATAACTTCTGTTTTGTCTGCATTCAGAAGCAGAAAGTTAAGAGTCATCCAGGTTTTTATGTCTTCAAGACATGCCTGTAATCTATGTAATGGGTTAGCTTCATCTGGATTATAGACAGATATAGCTGGGTATCATCAGCATAACAGTGGAAATTAATCCCATGCTGTCTAATAACTCTACCAATTGGGAGCATGTATAAAGTAAAGAGAATTGGTCCTAGCACTGATCCCTGTGGTACTCCACAGGTAACCTTTGAGCATGTTGAAGATCTATCATTAACATAAACAAACTGAATTCGATCAGATAGATAAGATTTAAACCAGTCTAGTGCTGTTCCTTTAATTCCAACAAAATATTCAAGTCTTTCTAAAAGAATATTCTG
The DNA here is from genome assembly GCA_030533445.1 of Cyprinodon diabolis. Classification (NCBI taxonomy): domain Eukaryota; kingdom Metazoa; phylum Chordata; class Actinopteri; order Cyprinodontiformes; family Cyprinodontidae; genus Cyprinodon; species Cyprinodon diabolis. The sequence continues at coordinate 345,111 of CM060067.1, read as the reverse complement.
ATCAACTGGATCAAATGCAGCACTGAGATCCAACAGGACGAGCACAGATACAAGTCCATTATCTGAGGCCATGAGAATATCATTAGTGACTTTCACCAGAGCTGTTTCAGTGCTATGATGAGCTCTAAAGCCAGACTGAAACTCTTCAAAAAGTTCATTATGGTGTAAGTGATCGCACACTTGTTTGGCAACTACTTTCTCAAGAATTTTGGATAAGAAAGGAAGATTGGATATAGGTCTATAATTAACCAAGTCATCTGGGTCAAGAGACGGTTTCTTAAGCAGAGGTTTAATTCCAGCAACCTTAAAAGATTTAGGTACATATCCCTGTAACAGAGATAGATTAATCACATCTAAAATGGAGGAGGAGATCAAAGGGAATACCTCCTTAAATAACCTGGTTGGAACTGGATCTAACATACAAGTTGAAGGCTTAGATGAAGACAATAATTTTGCTAATTCAGAAAGTTCAACTGGATCAAAGCAGTCTAAACCCGGTTCAGATTCCATGACTACCTCAGGTACAATCGCGGATAGAGGAGTGCTTATGATCTTATTTTTAATAAGATCAATCTTATTTATAAAGAATCCCATAAAATCATTGCTGATAAGAGCAGGTGGGATGGACGGTTCAACAGAGCTATGGCTCTGGGTGAGTTTGGCAACTGGATTAAAAAGAAATCTAGGATTATTCTTATTCTCCTCTATTAATGAGGAGAAGTATGCTGCTCTTGCTTTACAAAGGGTCCTCTTATACAGCAGTAAACCATTTTTCCAGACTAGGAAGGACTCCCGCAGGCCTGTGGAGCGATATTTTCTCTCCAGTTTCCTAGCATTTTGCTTCAAAGTACGCAGCTCTGCATTAAACCAAGGAGCAAGCTTTCTATTAACGGTTTTCATTTTCAAAGGAGCTGTGTTGTCCAAGGCAGCATGCAGAGAACTAGCAACCCCATCAACAAAATCATCAACCTGTGAAGGGGAATAAGCTAAGCTTTTGCACTCCTTTAAGGTGGTTCGCAGTAGAAACCCTGGTCCTTTAGGGGCGTGGCAGTAGAAACCCTGGTCCTTTAGGGGCGTTGCAGTAGAAACCCTGGTCCTTTAGGGGCGTGGCAGTAGAAACCCTGGTCCTTTAGGTGCGTCGCAGTAGAAACCCTGGTCTTTTAGGGGCGTGGCAGTGGAAACCCTGACCCTTTAGGGGCGTGGCAGTGGAAACCCTGATCTTTTAGGGGCGTGGCAGTGGAAACCCTGACCCTTTAGGGGCGTGGCAGTGGAAACCCTGACCCTTTAGGGGCGTGGCAGTAGAAACCTTGGTCCTTTAGGTGCGTCGCAGTAGAAACCCTGGTCCTTTAGGGGCGTGGCAGTAGAAACCCTGGTCCTTTAGGGGCGTGGCAGTAGAAACCCTGATCCTGTAGGGGCGTGGCAGTGGAAACCCTGGTCCTTTAGGAGCGTCGCAGTAGAAACCCTGATCCTGTAGGGGCGTGGCAGTAGAAACCCTGGTCCTTTAGGGGCGTCGCAGTAGAAACCCTGATCCTGTAGGGGCGTGGCAGTGGAAACCCTGATCCTTTAGGGGCGTGGCAGTAGAAACCCTGGTCCTTTAGGTGCGTCGCAGTAGAAACCCTGATCCTGTAGGGGCGTGGCAGTAGAAACCCTGGTCCTTTAGGGGCGTCGCAGTAGAAACCCTGATCCTGTAGGGGCGTGGCAGTAGAAACCCTGGTCCTTTAGGGGCGTCGCAGTAGAAACCCTGGTCCTTTAGGGGCGTGGCAGTAGAAACCCTGGTCCTTTAGGTGCGTCGCAGTAGAAACCCTGGTCTTTTAGGGGCGTGGCAGTGGAAACCCTGACCCTTTAGGGGCGTGGCAGTGGAAACCCTGACCCTTTAGGGGCGTGGCAGTAGAAACCCTGGTCCTTTAGGTGCGTCGCAGTAGAAACCCTGGTCCTTTAGGGGCGTGGCAGTAGAAACCCTGGTCCTTTAGGGGCGTGGCAGTAGAAACCCTGATCCTGTAGGGGCGTGTTAGTGGAAACCCTGGTCCTTTAGGAGCGTCGCAGTAGAAACCCTGATCCTGTAGGGGCGTGGCAGTAGAAACCCTGGTCCTTTAGGGGCGTCGCAGTAGAAACCCTGATCCTGTAGGGGCGTGGCAGTGGAAACCCTGATCCTTTAGGGGCGTGGCAGTGGAAACCCTGATCCTTTAGGGGCGTGGCAGTAGAAACCCTGGTCCTTTAGGTGCGTCGCAGTAGAAACCCTGATCCTGTAGGGGCGTGGCAGTGGAAACCCTGATCCTTTAGGGGCGTGACAGTAGAAACCCTGGTCCTTTAGGTGCGTCGCAGTAGAAACCCTGATCCTTTAGGGGCGTGGCAGTGGAAACCCTGATCCTGTAGGGGCGTGGCAGTAGAAACCCTGGTCCTTTAGGGGCGTGGCAGTGGAAACCCTGATCCTGTAGGGGCGTGGCAGTAGAAACCCTGGTCCTTTAGGGGCGTCGCAGTAGAAACCCTGGTCCTTTAGGTGCGTCGCAGTAGAAACCCCGATCCTGTAGGGGCGTGGCAGTGGAAACCCTGACCCTTTAGGGGCGTGGCAGTAGAAACCCTGGTCCTTTAGGTGCGTCGCAGTAGAAACCCTGATCCTGTAGGGGCGTGGCAGTAGAAACCCTGGTCCTTTAGGTGCGTCGCAGTAGAAACCCCGATCCTGTAGGGGCGTGGCAGTGGAAACCCTGACCCTTTAGGGGCGTGGCAGTGGAAACCCTGACCCTTTAGGGGCGTGGCAGTAGAAACCCTGGTCCTTTAGGTGCGTCGCAGTAGAAACCCTGATCCTTTAGGGGCGTGGCAGTAGAAACCCTGGTCCTTTAGGGGCGTGGCAGTAGAAACCCTGATCCTGTAGGGGCGTGACAGTAGAAACCCTGGTCCTTTAGGTGCGTCGCAGTAGAAACCCTGATCCTTTAGGGGCGTCGCAGTTGAAACCCTGGTCCTTTAGGTGCGTCGCAGTAGAAACCCTGGTCCTTTAGGTGCGTGGCAGTAGAAACCCTGATCCTGTAGGGGCGTGGCAGTAGAAACCCTGGTCCTTTAGGTGCGTGGCAGTAGAAACCCTGGTCCTTTAGGGGCGTGGCAGTAGAAACCCTGGTCCTTTAGGGGCGTGGCAGTAGAAACCCTGATCCTGTAGGGGCGTGGCAGTAGAAACCCTGGTCCTTTAGGTGCGTCGCAGTAGAAACCCTGGTCCTTTAGGTGCGTGGCAGTAGAAACCCTGGTCCTTTAGGGGCGTGGCAGTAGAAACCCTGGTCCTTTAGGGGCGTCACAGTAGAAACCCTGATCCTGTAGGGGCGTGGCAGTAGAAACCCTGGTCCTTTAGGTGCGTCGCAGTAGAAACCCTGATCCTGTAGGGGCGTCGCAGTAGAAACCCTGATCCTGTAGGGGCGTGGCAGTAGAAACCCTGGTCCTTTAGGTGCGTCGCAGTAGAAACCCTGAACCTGTAGGGGCGTGGCAGTAGAAACCCTGGTCCTTTAGGGGCGTCGCAGTAGAAACCCTGATCCTGTAGGGGCGTGGCAGTAGAAACCCTGGTCCTTTAGGGGCGTCGCAGTAGAAACCCTGATCCTGTAGGGGCGTGGCAGTAGAAACCCTGGTCCTTTAGGTGCGTCGCAGTAGAAACCCTGATCCTGTAGGGGCGTGGCAGTAGAAACCCTGGTCCTTTAGGGGCGTCGCAGTAGAAACCCTGATCCTGTAGGGGCGTGGCAGTAGAAACCCTGGTCCTTTAGGTGCGTCGCAGTAGAAACCCTGATCCTGTAGGGGCGTGGCAGTAGAAACCCTGGTCCTTTAGGTGCGTCGCAGTAGAAACCCTGATCCTGTAGGGGCGTGGCAGTAGAAACCCTGGTCCTTTAGGGGCGTGGCAGTAGAAACCCTGATCCTGTAGGGGCGTGGCAGTAGAAACCCTGGTCCTTTAGGGGCGTGGCAGTAGAAACCCTGATCCTGTAGGGGCGTGGCAGTAGAAACCCTGGTCCTTTAGGGGCGTGGCAGTAGAAACCCTGATCCTGTAGGGGCGTGGCAGTAGAAACCCTGATCCTGTAGGGGCGTGGCAGTAGAAACCCTGGTCCTTTAGGGGCGTGGCAGTAGAAACCCTGATCCTGTAGGGGCGTGGCAGTAGAAACCCTGGTCCTTTAGGGGCGTGGCAGTAGAAACCCTGATCCTAATGCTGCAGAGAAATAGTTGGATTGTAGTGTGAATTAAAGGAAGTGCTTTTGGTCTATTATTGCAGTATCCCACTCAGGCTGCAGTTGATTAAAACGTTGACTTCCAGATTCAAAGAGCATCATTAAAGTTAGTAGAGATGGAAGGCCAGCTGCTCCCATATTATCTGTTAGCCTCAAATGCCTTTGGCAGTGTTTCAGTTTATGTTTATGAACAAAAATGCTTTAAGGATGAAACATTTGCTATCAGTACTAAAAGTTCCATATTTTAGACTTATCTTTTAATAAACACTTTTAAGACGCTGGCAGATGGAAAAGCTAATGATGCTTTGTAATCACAGGAAGCTCAATGCTGGTATTATCCTTTGAATTTGGGAGAAAGCAAATGGAGCTGACGGTCCATTCACCAAACCCTCTGAATGATGACCAGTGGCACCGTGTGGAGGCTGAGAAGAACATCAAAGAAGCTGTGCTCCAACTGGACGGGCAGTACAGAGAGGTCAAAGCAACGCCGGCACTGGGACACACTCAGCTGGAGGTCTACACTGATCTATACGTTGGTAAGCATTTACCGTTCACAAAGGTTTCACTACGGAGAGCGTGAAGGATCAAATGATAGCCTATATATCGAGAAAGGGAGAAATCTGGATGGATGGATGGATGGATGGATGGATGGATGGATGGATGGATGGATGGATGGATAGATAGATAGATAGATAGATAGATAGATAGATAGATAGATAGATAGATAGATAGATGTTGCTGTATCTATAACAACCCAAACACACAGGATTTCAGAATTAGACATCCCCAGTTATTAATTTCATAAACTCACCAGATCTGATCGCCCTGTTAAAAACTTCACATGGCGTTCCCCCCTGATGTCATTTACGTTGAGTTGCACTAAATGCTAAACTCTCTGCACGTTCTTGTCTTTGTCGTCCGCACTATTCAGCTGGCTTTGAAACACACGGCGAGAAGGTGGGGGCTGGGTGGGGAGGGTTACGGGGGCGAGAATCGCAAAAGTAACACAATAGTTACTTTTACTAGTAACTAGTTACTTTTATTGTGGAGTACCTCAGGTAGTAACTCAGTTACTTTTTGGGAGAAGTAACTAGTAACTAATTTTTGAAAGTAACTTGCCCAACACTGCTTATTGCTATCTAAATGTGTTAATAGCCTCTTAAACGAACCGTCAGGTTCACCATTTGCACTTATCGTTGACAGAAGGTCTTCAAAGGCAGTTGTGATCTTTGCTCACACCAATACTCTCCAGCATTAGGCGGGTGGGGGGGCCTTGCCCCGACGGGGTGCCACAAGGAAGCACCCAACCGCCAGGCTGGCTGGCCGTAACTGCGGCTGTAAAGTCTTTGGTGCAAGTCCTGAGGAAAAAATCCAAAATCAGACGGTGGACACCAGCAGAGACTGAAAGCTGTCCAGGTGGGAAAAAACTGTCCTATTAAGGGACTCCTGAGATGACAAGCAGGCATCATGGGGCCCAGCATCCCGCTGGCTGGGCAAGCGCAGAGGACAGAGGCAAGAGTTTAGAGAGACCACGGAGAAAGACTGGCCTTCTGTCCGGCGCTTCTGGAGACACACTGGTTTTACTGGGAGGACATTGAAAGGAGAATTTTAAGGGTCTAATCAACCCAGCAGACAAAAAAGCCAGGGACCTCGGGGCCAGATTCATCCCTCACCCAGACTGGAGTCACTGAGGGCGTCACAAAAGTCAGCGGCTGGTTTCATGGGTGGACAGATCCACTCTGACTACCAGAGAGCTCTGGATGTGTTCAGCCTGTCATGGAGGACACGCCTCCTTAACATCACGTGGAGGAGGGGGTACTGGCCGGGTCTGCCAGACCTGGGCCAGTACCCGGGCGGTTCCTCTCCATAAGAAGGGACCCCAGGTTGTGTTCCAACTATCTTCTCCAGCCATGCCTATGCCAGGAGCTGGAGAGTCCGGCTGATTGTTGAACCTCCAGGGGCAGCAATGTGGTTTGGGCCACTTCTTCACTCTCTGCAGGGAGCTCCAGGTTTCATGGGAGTTCGTCCAACCCGTCCACATGCGATTAGGGGACCTGGACAATTCAACATCGTCCCTGGTGGTGCCCTGTGGAGGTCGCTTCAGGAGTATGGAATCAGGGTCCCTTTGCTGGGGGCCATGCGGTCCCTTTGCTGGGGGCCATGCAGTCCCTTTGCTAGGGGCCATGCAGTCCCTTTGCTGGGGGCCATGCGGTCCCTTTGCTAGGGGCCATGTGGTCCCTTTGCTGGGGGCCATGCGGTCCCTTTGCTAGGGGCCATGTGGTCCCTTTGCTGGGGGCCATGAGGTCCCTTTGCTGGGGGCCATGCGGTCCCTTTGCTAGGGGCCATGCGGTCCCTTTGCTGGGGGCCATGCAGTCCCTTTGCTAGGGGCCATGCGGTCCCTTTGCTAGGGGCCATGCAGTCCCTTTGCTGGGGGCCATGCGGTCCCTTTGCTGGGGGCCATGCAGTCCCTTTGCTGGGGGCCATGCGGTCCTTTTGGTAGGGGCCATGCGTCCCTTTGCTGGGGGCCATGCAGTCCTTTTGGTAGGGGCCATGCGGTCCCTTTGCTGGGGGCCATGCGCTCCTTTTGGTAGGGGCCATGCAGTCCCTTTGCTGGGGGCCATGCGGTCCCTTTGCTGGGGGCCATGCGGTCCCTTTACTAGGGGCCATGCGGTCCCTTTGGTGGGGGCCATGCGGTCCCTTTGCTAGGGGCCATGTGGTCCCTTTGCTAGGGGCCATGCGGTCCCTTTGCTGGAGCCATGCGGTCTCTTTGCTGGGGGCCATGCGGTCCCTTTGCTAGGGGCCATGCGGTCCCTTTGCTGGGGGCCATGCGGTCTCTTTGCTAGGGGCCATGTGGTCCCTTTGCTAGGGGCCATGTGCTCCCTTTGCTAGGGGCCATGCGGTCTCTTTGCTGGGGGCCATGCGGTCCCTTTGCTAGGGGCCATGCGGTCCCTTTGCTGGGGGCCATGCGGTCCCTTTGCTAGGGGCCATGCGGTCCCTTTGCTGGGGGCCATGCGGTCCCTTTGCTAGGGGCCATGTGGTCCCTTTGCTAGGGGCCATTTGGTCCCTTTGCTGGGGGCCATGCGGTCTCTTTGCTAGGTGCCATGCGGTCCCTTTGCTAGGGGCCATGCGGCCCCTTTGCTGGGGGCCATGCGGTCCCTTTGCTGGGGGCCATGCGGTCCCTTTGCTAGGGGCCATGCGGCCCCTTTGCTGGGGGCCATGCGGTCCCTTTGCTAGGGGCCATGCGGTCCCTTTGCTGGGGGCCATGCGGTCTCTTTGCTAGGGGCCATGCGGTCTCTTTGCTAGGGGCCATGTGGTCCCTTTGCTAGGGGCCATGCGGTCCCTTTGCTGGGGGCCATGCGGTCCCTTTGCTGGGGGCCATGCGGTCTCTTTGCTAGGGGCCATGCGGTCCCTTTGCTGGGGGCCATGCGGTCCTTTTGGTAGGGGCCATGCAGTCCCTTTGCTGGGGGCCATGCGGTCCCTTTGCTGGGGGCCATGCGGTCCCTTTGCTGGGGGCCATGCGGTCTCTGTAGAAGCTGGGCAGATGTATGGCCCCATGCTGGCAGTGAGTCTAACCTGTTCCCCTGCATGTTGGACTAGTGCAGGGCAGGCCCCTGACACATCGGGCCCTTGGGGCAGCCAAGGGGCCGCCGGTTTGGGGCCCAGCAGATTTTGTTCCTGCTTCTTCCACTCCTAAAGCAGCTCAGTTTGAAGCAGCCGGATGAGAAGCAGCCGCTTATGTTGAGCCGTAGTTTAAACCAGTTCACAAAGCAAACCTGAGGAGGAAAATAAAGCAGGATTTAAGAAAATCATATTTTCTGAAATTATTTATAAATGATAAATGATGGTTTCCATGTAAAAATCCGGCGTTAGAAGTCTTTTAGATTGTTTAGCGACATTTGGTCATTAAAACAATGGAGCTAGCAGCTAGCTAGCTTTCAAATATTTTAGCAGTTAAAATATAGTGAGCATATAACAAATACAAAGATATTAATATCAAATTAGTGTTTAAACCCATATTGAGACATTGTTTGAACAATAGCAGAGTCCAACTGTTGGTTTTTGGACGTAGAGTGTGAGCAGCTAGATTGTATTAGGGCCGCGGGTGTAAGAACATGCATTATGATCGGTGAACTTTTAACCCTGCAGTTTCGTCGTACCATTTGAGTTGTAGCTGTGTTCAAAGATTGAAAGTATGGCGCAGTGGATGCCTGGCTTTAGGGTCAGGCTGTTTTTCTCGGTGTGTCTTCGGCTCGCCTGTTGTAAGGAGTACTGAACTTAAGCAGGGGTGAGGGATGGATTGTTGTGGCGTCCCGCTCTCTCTGGAATCCGTGGATAAAGAGTTTTAATGTTTGTGGGTAGATGCCTTTTGCCCCCGAGGGCAGTGGGGGCAGGATGCCACGTCTCTGTGAGTGTCTTATAGAGTGTTTTGTGACCCTTCTAGAGCTTTGGAAACTGGTCAGCAATGTCCGAAATCGATATAATGTCCTAAGGCATAACCGCAATAGTTATTTATTTTTATTTTTTTGTAATACACTTTTGCATTTATACAACAATGGAAGCTATGAAGCAAAACAGGTCTAAAATATATAAGGAGAGTGTTTTATTACATTTCCTGTTCATTAAGAAAACCAAAGGAATTTCAGAATTTATGTAAAAATGTTTTTTTATTTAGCCGACATGCTAAATTGGGCAGAGTATTTTTGACTTTAATGACATGATGAAACTGCTTTAAGCTTTGCTCTTTGGTCGGGCCCAAACTCCTTTGTCTGTGCCGCCACCAGGTGCTCTGAACGGTCAGAGGGGCTTCCTCGGCTGCATGAGGGCTCTGAAGATAAATGGCGTCCTCTTTGACCTGGAGAACAGGGCTGAGGTGACTCCAGGGGTGAAGCCTGGCTGCCAGGGCCACTGCAGCAGCTACAGGATGCAATGCAGGAACGGAGGGAAGTGTGTGGAGCGATATAACGGATACTCTTGTGATTGCTCTCTCACTGCCTACGATGGACCCTTCTGCACTGACGGTACCGTCTGTTACATTTCCCTACAGGAGATGATGATCTGCTATTCATTCAGAGGCCAGGTGTGTCAATAATTAGTCCTGTTTGATTCCCCCGTCTCTTTGTGTGCAGATGTAGGAGGCTATTTTGAAGCAGGAACCCTGGTGCGTTACGATTTCCTGTCGGATCATGGTGCATCCCCACAGGGGGACCTAAATGTTGGTCGTTTAGGTGAAGCCAACCTCACTCAGGAGGAGCTGGTCTTAAGCTTTAGCACGCACAGCGCTCCCAGCATCCTGGTGTACATCAGTTCAAGGTCTCGGGACTACATGGCTGTGGTGCTGCGACACAATGGTGGGCAACACTACGCAGTTTTAATCAGTTTATAAAACCCTGAGGCGTCATCATTGTCCCTGTGTGTAGGCTCTCTCCAGGTCCGGTACAGCCTCGGGGGACTACCAGAACCTTACACCATTGATATTGACCATCGCAACATGGCCAATGGACAGCCCCACTTCGTAAATATTACCAGACGCTTGAGGGAGATCCATCTCCAGGTTAGTGCCTTGATTCAGTCTAAAGCGTCCGCAGGTCAGCCTAGAAACATAGTCCCTCAAGTGAGTCCTGGGTCTCCCTCTGGGTCTTCCTCTGGGTCTCCCTCTGGATCTTCCTCTGGGTCTTCCTCTGGGTCTCCCTCTGGGTCTTCCTCTGGGTCTCCTCTGGTTCTCCTCTTGGTCTTCCTCTGGGTCTCTCCCTGGCTCTCCACTGGGTCTCCTCTGGGTCTCTTCTGGTTCTCCTCGGGGTCTTCCTCTGGGTCTCCCTCTGGGTCTTCCTCTGGGTCTCCTCTGGTTCTCCTCTGGGTCTTCCTCTGGGTCTCCCCCTTAGTCTCCTCTGGGTGTCCCCCTGGGTCTCCCTCTTGGTCTATTTCTGGGTCTCCTCTGGTTCTCTGGGTTTTCCTCTGGGTCACCCCCTTAGTCTCCTCTGGGTTTAGCCCCTGGGTGTCCCCCTGGGTCTTCCTCTGGATCTCCCCCTGGGTCTCCTCTGGTTCTCCTCTGGGTTTCCCCCTGGGTCTCCTCTGGGTCTCCCCCTGAGTCTCCTTTGGTTCTCCCCCTGGGTCTCCTCTGGGTCTCCTCTGGTTCTCCTCGGGGTCTTCCTCTGGGTCTCCTCTGGTTCTCCTCTGGGTCTTCCTCTGGGTCTCCCCCTTAGTCTCCTCTGGGTGTCCCCCTGGGTCTCCCTCTTGGTCTATTTCTGGGTCTCCTCTGGTTCTCCTATGGGTTTTCCTCTGGGTCACCCCCTTAGTCTCCTCTGGGTTTAGCCCCTGGGTGTCCCCCTGGGTCTTCCTCTGGATCTCCCCGTGGGTCTCCCCTGGGTCTCCTCTGGGTCTCCCCCTGGGTCTCCTCTGGGTCTCCCCCTGAGTCTCCTTTGGTTCTCCCCCTGGGTCTCCTCTGGGGTCTCCCCCTGAGTCTCCTCTGGGTCTCCCCCTGAGTCTCCTCTGGGTCTCCCTCTGGGTCTCCCCCTGAGTCTCCTCTGGGTTCCCCCCTGGGTCTCCCCCTGAGTCTCCTCTGGGTCTCCTCTGGTTCTCCTCTGGGTCTCCCCCTGAGTCTCCTCTGAATCTCCCCCTGAGTCTTCTCGGGGTCTGCCTCTGGGTCTCCCCCTGAGTCTCCTCTGAGTCTCCTCTGAGTCTCCCCCTGAGTCTCCTCGGGGTCTCCCCTGGGTCTCCTCTGGGTCTCCCCCTGGGTCTCCTCTGGGTCTCCCCCTGAGTCTCCTCTGAGTCTCCTCTGGGTCTCCTCTGAGTCTCCTCTGGGTCTCCCTCTGGGTCTCCTCGGGGTCTCCCTCTGGGTCTCCTCTGGGTCTCGCTCTGGTTCTCCCCCTGGGTGTCCCCCTGAGTCTCCTCTGGGTCTCGCTCTGGTTCTCCTCTGGGTCTCCCCCTGAGTCTCCTCTGGGTCTCCTCTGGGTCTCCTCTGGGTTTCCCTCTGGGTCTCCTCTGGGTCTCCCTCTGGGTCTCCTCTGGGTTTCCCTCTGGGTCTTCCTCTGGGTCTCCTCTGGGTCTCCCTCTGGGTCTCCTCTGGGTTTCCCCCTGAGTCTCCTCTGGGTCTCCCTCTGGGTCTCCTCTGGTTCTCCCCCTGGGTCTCCCCCTGAGTCTCCTCTGGGTCTCCCTCTGGGTCTCCTCTGGGTCTCCCTCTGGGTCTCCCCCTGAGTCTCCTCTGGGTCTCCCCCTGGGTCTCCCCCTGAGTCTCCTCTGGGTCTCCTCCGGGTCTCCCTCTGGGTCTCGCTCTGGTTCTCCCCCTGGGTGTCCCCCTGAGTCTCCTCTGGGTCTCCCTCTGGGTCTCCTCTGGGTTTCCCCCTGAGTCTCATCTGGGTCTCCCCCTGGGTCTCCCCCTGAGTCTCCTCTGGGTCTCCCTCTGGGTCTCCCCCTGGGTCTCCTCGGGGTCTCCCTCTGGGTCTCCCTCTGGGTCTCCCCCTGAGTCTCCTCTGGGTTTCCCCCTGGGTCTCCCCCTGAGTCTCCTCTGGGTCTCCTCTGGTTCTCCTCTGGGTCTCCTCTGAGTCTCCTCTGGGTCTCCCTCTGGGTCTCCTCGGGGTCTCCCTCTGGGTCTCCTCTGGGTCTCGCTCTGGTTCTCCCCCTGGGTGTCCCCCTGAGTCTCCTCTGGGTCTCCCTATGGGTCTCCCTCTGGGTCTCCTCTGGGTCTCCCTATGGGTCTCCTCTGTGTCTCCTCTGGGTCTCCCTCTGGGTCTCCTCGGGGTCTCCCTCTGGGTCTCCTCTGGGTCTCGCTCTGGTTCTCCCCCTGGGTCTCCCCCTGGGTCTACCTCTGGTTCTCCCTCTGGGTCTACCTCTGGGTGTCCCCCTGAGTCTCCTTTGGGTCTCCCCCTGGGTCTCCCCCTGAGTCTCCTCTGGGTCTCCCTCTGGGTCTCCCCCTGGGTCTCCTCGGGGTCTCCCTCTGGGTCTCCCTCTGGGTCTCCCCCTGAGTCTCCTCTGGGTTTCCCCCTGGGTCTCCCCCTGAGTCTCCTCTGGGTCTCCTCTGGTTCTCCTCTGGGTCTCCTCTGAGTCTCCTCTGGGTCTCCCTCTGGGTCTCCTCGGGGTCTCCCTCTGGGTCTCCTCTGGGTCTCGCTCTGGTTCTCCCCCTGGGTGTCCCCCTGAGTCTCCTCTGGGTCTCCCTATGGGTCTCCCTCTGGGTCTCCTCTGGGTTTCCCCCTGAGTCTCCTCTGGGTCTCCCTCTGGGTCTCCTCTGGGTCTCCCTCTGGGTCTCCTCTGGGTCTCCTCTGGTTCTCCCCCTGGGTCTCCCCCTGAGTCTCCTCTGGGTCTCCCTCTGGGTCTCCTCTGGGTCTCCTCTGGTTCTCCCCCTGGGTCTCCCCCTGAGTCTCCTCTGGGTCTCCCTCTGGGTCTCCCTCTGTGTCTCCTCCGGGTCTCCCTCTGGGTCTCCCTCTGGGTCTCCCTCTGTGTCTCCTCTGGGTCTCCCTCTGGGTCTCCTCTGGGTCTCCCTCTGTGTCTCCTCCGGGTCTCCCTCTGGGTCTCCCTCTGGGTCTCCCTCTGTGTCTCCTCTGGGTCTACTCTGGGTCTCCCTCTGGGTCTTCCTTCTTTCCCTTATTTGTGGAAAAGACCGGTAGATAGTTAAAGTCATCTTCTTGGGGTAGGACCTCCTCCCTGACCCTGAACTCGGATTGGGATTAGGCGGAGGTCAGAGGTCAAAGTTTAGCCACTGAACTGAATCGACTTTCATTTGATTAAATCAATTGAGTTGATTTAGAAATCAGGAGATCACAAAGTTTTTATCTTCTGCTTTTAAACTTTGAATGATCTTTTCCTTTTGTCTGATTGTTGCTTCCAGCTGGATCACTACCCCATGTCCACATTCACCCTCCCAGAGGCTTCTGACGCACGCTTCCACCTGGTGAAAAGCATCTTCCTAGGAAAGGTCTACGGTGAGTTTGCTGGTGAAACGAGTGAAGCTGGATGGTTGATGTTTAGTATCATAAAGCTTCTGTGAGCCTCTGCTTTGCTTCTAGTCATCCATGTTAGTCTCTCTGCCTCGCGGTTCTGCAGAGATGCTCAAACCTCACCTGTTAAGGTGAATTCAGGCTCAGTTCGGTTACCTTGGTGATTTCTGAGTCCCACAGGGAGTTCACCGCTCTGCTTTTTACTGAGCATCACAGACTGCTGCTTCCCTATAAACAACCTTTAAACCCCCCCAGGGGAGAACATCAGATCCTGGAAAAAACATCCACTTTGGTTCATCCAGAGCAGCTCTGATTCAGCAGGACTTCCTGGTAAATCTCCCCCCTCAGAAAGCCCCGATGCTGGGCAGTGGGCAGAGACAGACCGGGCTCTGTGTTGGAGGTGAGGGAGGATGATCAACGGTCCTTATATGATTAAAGACCGCCTAAAGTCGTCTGCAGAGCATCCCTTATTTCTACCTTTAACGTTATTTTCTCCATGTGAAGTGAAAAAGCTTCTCCGGTCCCTGATTGGCTGCTAGGTCCCGATTTTACAGAAAACTTCAGCAGGTTTTTTTGTTAATATTTTTATTAGGAGTAAGAGAGACGTCATAAACATAATTTAAACTGTAAACGACAAGGTATGCCATATCGAACACACATATATGGATAGTAAAGTAGTAAAAGGCATAGAATTTAGCTCCTGTGGGTTTTTTTCCTTACAAAACTGAACAGAATACAATGTATACAAAATGTAATAAAAAATAAAATAAAATAAAAATAAGTAAATAAACGAAATTAAAATGGAGGGTGGGTGTGGGGTAGGGTCCATCACCTAATCTAATCTAGGAAAGGGGACTGAAGAGAATGAAAGAATCTCATGATAGGGCCCCATAAGATATAGAATTTAGCAGGGTTGCCTTTCAATGAGTATCTTATCTTTTCCAATTTTAGAAAAGACATGGTGTCTTTAAGCCACTGGCCGCTAGAAGGTGGAACTGTTAACTTCCAATGAAAAAGAAGACGCCGTCTTGCCAGTAAGGAAGTAAATGCTAGAATATCCAACTGGTTAGAAGTGAACTGTTTGTAGTCATCCGGAAGCCCAAATATAGCAACATGGGGAGAAGGTTTGATGACTACTGAGAGTATTTTTGACAGTGTATCAAAGTAGCTTAGCCAAAAACTGTGGAGTGATGGACAGGAATAAAACATATGAGTTAAATTGCAGGAAGATGCATGACATTTGTCACAATTGTCAGAGACAGAGGGAAAGAATTTAGACAGACGAGTTTTGGAGAAATGAACCCTAAAGAGAACTTTAAATTGAATGAGAGAAAGTCGAGCACAGATTGAACTTGTGTGAATTTTCTTAAGAGCATTATTCCACCAGTCCTCTCCTAAATGTAGACCCAGTTCGATCTCCCAAGCCGCTTTGACCTTGGTAATGGACAAAGAATCAAAAGACAGAATTTCATGGTAGACTTTAGATATATATGAACTCTGAAGAGGATCCCAGCTCAGAAACATCTCCCAGTGCAAGTCCAGCGGCCTGGAAGGAAAACTGGGAAATAAAGCTTTGGCGCAATGCCTAACCTGAAAGTACCGGAATAGATGAGAGGGCGGGAGTTGAAATTCTGATGAAAGGTCTTGTAAAAATTGTTAAAACATGTCAGCCCTTTATTACTCCATAATGAAAAGGTCGGATCAGTGAGTGCTGGTTGAAACTAATGATTCTTCATTAAAGGGGATGCAGAGTGAAATTTGAAGTGCTTCCTAAACTGGTACCACATTTTTAAAACAGATCCAACTACTGGATTATCTACAAAGCCAGATGGATTGGATGTAAAAGGGGAAGTGAGAAGAGCAACTAGTGAGGATGGGGAGCACGATTGAAGTCTACAGATCGAAACAAAATGAAATTTTATGGATGTGGGCTGCCCAATAATACAGCTGGAAATTTGGAAGTGACAATCCGCCACCAAATCTGCATCTGTAAAGTGTGGATTTGCGGATTCTAGGTTGATTTCCACGCCATAGAAAGCCAGTAATAACTTGGTCAAGCATCTTAAAAAATGCTTTGGGAGAAAAAGTGGGAGACAATTAAACAAGAAAAGAAATTTTGGTAAAACATTCATTTTAATTGCATTGATTCTACCTATAAGTGAGAGTGGTAAACTATTCCATCTTTGGAGGTCCAATTTGATTTTCGAAATTAAAGGCAGAAAATTAGCAGTGAAAAGAGAGCTTAATGATCTTGTTACATTAATGCCCAGATACTTGAAACGAGAAGGGCTCAACTTGAACGGAATGTCCGAGTGTGAAAGCTTTAAAGCACGATCATTAATAGCATTCACTTTTAGCGATATTTACTCTGTAACCGGAAAAAGATCCAACTCTCTGGAAAGCAGACAGGATTGACGGTGTGGAAAGAGAGGGATTTGAGACATAAAGCAATAAATCGTCAGCATAAAGCGATAGTTTGAATTCTGTGCCTAATCGGGAAATTCCAGTAAAATTATTGGAGGTCCTGAGAAAGATTGACAAAGGCTCGATGGCCAGTGCAAACAGTAGGGGAGATAACGGGCATCCCTGTCTAGTGCCGCGGAAAAGTTTAAAAAAACTGGATTGAATGCCATTAGAGGAGACACTAGCATGAGGAGAAATATAAAAGAGATGTATCCAAGAAATGAATGCATCACCCAGTCCAAACTTTCTTAAAACTGCAAATAAGTAATCCCATTCAACTCTGTCAAACGCTTTCTCAGCGTCGACAGACATCACGACCTCAGGAATTTCAGTGTTGGTCTTAGAGTAAATAATATTCAAGAGAGTACGGATATTAAAAAATAATTGCCTCCCCTTAACAAATCCTGTTTGCTCATGTGAAACAATAGTAGGTACTACACTTTCTAGACGACGCGCCAGAGCTTTAGCAAGAATCTTAGCATCAACATTTATTAAGGAGAGAGGTCTGTATGAGCTGCAAAGATTTGGATCTTTATCTTTCTTCAAGAGGAGAGTAATCGAGGCTTGAGTTAAAGTATTGGGGAGACTGCCCTGCTGTAATGACTCCCTATATACCGCATGCAATAATGGAGATAATTTTTTTAAAAAAGGAAATCCATCTGGACCGGGAGCTTTGTTGCTTTGCATCCTTTTCATGGCAGCCACAATCTCCTCCAAGGTTAAAGGCGAATCAAGTTCCTTAGCAACATTTGGTTTTATCTCAGGGAACTCGAGACTGTCAAGAAACTGAGTCATTTCAGTTGAATCAGTTGGGGATTCAGATTCAAATAACAATGAGTAATATGCCTCAAAAACCGAATTAATAGCAGTGGGATCCTGATGCAGAGTACCTGACGAGTCCATTATCTGGGGGATCATATGCGAAGCTGCCCGACGACGGAGCTGATGAGCGAGAAGTCGGCTAGACTTATCACCATGTTCATAATAAATAGAGCGAGACCGTAGGAGAAGTCGCTCTGCATCATCGGTGGTGATAAGATCAAATTCGGTCTGTAAATCTACCCGCTGTTTAAGTAAGTTGGTAAAGGAGAAACAGCAATTTGCTGATCCAGAATAGTAATATTAGCACTAAGTTCTAACAATTTTGCCTTGGGCGTCTTATTCAAATGGGCGGAGTATGAGATAATTTGTCCTCGTAAGAATGCTTTTAGTGATTCCCAAAGTAAAGAATATGAAATTGGATCGCTGTCATTCTGATTTATTGTAACATAATCATCAATTTGGGCTGCGATAAATGTGTTAAACTTTTCATCTGAAAGAAGTAGAGGATTGAATCTCCAAGGTGTGATATAGCGATGTTGACAAGCAAACTTAAGATCTAATGAAAGAGGGGCATGATCAGAAATGACAATAGGGTGATAATCAACAGATAGAACATTTGGAATTAGTTTAGTGTCAAGAAAAAAAGTTGTCTATACGAGAGAAAGATTGATGCAAGTGGGAAAAGAAAGAACATTTCTTGTCTTGGGGATTGTAAAATCTCCAGGGATCAGTGCAACCATTTTTTGACATGAAGTCAGAGAGTGATCTAGACATTAATGAGGGGACCAAGCTGCGCGGGTTAGAGCGATCCAACTTGGGATCGATGACGCAATACATATCTCCGCCTACTATAAGGAGATTATTATCTAAAGAGGGAAGACATTCAAATAGCTTAATCATAAAATTTGGATCATCAAAGTTAGGGGCATAAATATTCACTAAGAGAATTGGGACATGAAATAAGGTACCAGCGACAATTAAGCAGGTTTCATCTTCAGCGATCACCGCTGGAGCAGCAGGTGGGGGAGGGGCAGTGAACGCTCTCACGCTCTCCCTTCTGCTGATGGCGTTTATCTTCTAATCCATCGTCATTATTTTAACCTCTAGTTACTAAAAAATCCCACAGAATGAGGAAGATTATGGAGCCTCCTCTTCATCAGACTGTTAAACCAGGAGAGTTTAAACCAACAGACGCACTGAAAGGAACCAGCAGCGCCGTCTAGAACAGAACATAATAGATCTGATTTATTTTAATGGTTTCATAGAAATGTTTTTACTGGCTGATTTATGACTTTGTTCTAAAATTATATAAATACTTTAGAACCAAAAGGTTTTTCCTGTTTGTCAGCAAGAACTGAAGTGATTAGAAAATGATGGTAAAACATTAACTTTGATCAAGAAGTCATTTCCTCTTCAAAAGTCTGCAGGAACCTCCTGCCTCTCATTACCAGCATTACTGACGTCACTTCTCCAGTTAAGTTAAACTCCCACAATCCTTTGCTGCATTGCAGTCTCATGCAAGCCTTCATTTCTCCAGGTAGATCTCATTCAGATTAAAAATCTGATTTTTATGACACACCAGTCCAAACCGGGTCAAAGCGCCCGGCTGAGCCGTCCCCTTCCACTGGTGGACCTGGTGTTGCTAATGGGACCAGCATTGGTCGACAGCGACGTTCATGCCTATAGATGCAGCTAACTTAAACATTGGTTTGTTAAAGCATTCATGGTCCATGCTGGGATCCAACCACAGCCACTGGTCGCCACAGTTCAGCTCCCCCGAACCTTTTCTTGGTTTAATGAGCTTCCAGTGGAGGAAAAACCTGAAAATCCCTGTATGGGAGAATGGGAGAAGAGATGTAGAATGGGAGAAGAGATGTAGAATGGGAGAACAGATGTAGAATGGGAGAAGAGATGTAGAATGGGAGAACAGATGTAGAATGGGAGAAGAGATGTAGAATGGGAGAAGAGATGTAGAATGGGAGAAGAGATGTAGAATGGGAGAACGGATGTAGAATGGGAGAACAGATGTAGAATGGGAGAAGAGATGTAGAATGGGAGAAGAGATGTAGAATGGGAGAACAGATGTAGAATGGGAGAAGAGATGTAGAATGGGAGAACAGATGTAGAATGGGAGAAGAGATGTAGAATGGGAGAAGAGATGTAGAATGGGAGAAGAGATGTAGAATGGGAGAACGGATGTAGAATGGGAGAAGAGATGTAGAATGGGAGAAGAGATGTAGAATGGGAGAAGAGATGTAGAATGGGAGAAGAGATGTAGAATGGGAGAACGGATGTAGAATGGGAGAAGAGATGGAGAATGGGAGAAGAGATGTAGAATGGAAGAAGAGATGTAGAATGGGAGAAGAGATGTAGAATGGGAGAACGGATGTAGAATGGGAGAAGAGATGTAGAATGGGAGAACAGATGTAGAATGGGAGAACAGATGTAGAATGGGAGAAGAGATGTAGAATGGGAGAAGAGATGTAGAATGGGAGAAGAGATGTAGAATGGGAGAACGGATGTAGAATGGGAGAACAGATGTAGAATGGGAGAAGAGATGTAGAATGGGAGGAGAGATGTAGAATGGGAGAAGAGATGTAGAATGGGAGAAGAGATGTAGAATGGGAGAAGAGATGTAGAATGGGAGAAGAGATGTAGAATGGGAGAACAGATGTAGAATGGGAGAACGGATGTAGAATGGGAGACGAGATGTAGAATGGGAGAAGAGATGTAGAATGGGAGAACGGATGTAGAATGGGAGAAGAGATGTAGAATGGGAGAAGAGATGTAGAATGGAAGAAGAGATGTAGAATGGGAGAAAGGATGTAGAATGGGAGAACAGATGTAGAATGGGAGAACGGATGTAGAATGGGAGACGAGATGTAGAATGGGAGACGAGATGTAGAATGGGAGAACGAGATGTAGAATGGGAGAAGAGATGTAGAATGGGAGAAGAGATGTAGAATGGAAGAAGAGATGTAGAATGGGAGAAAGGATGTAGAATGGGAGAACAGATGTAGAATGGGAGAACGGATGTAGAATGGGAGACGAGATGTAGAATGGGAGACGAGATGTAGAATGGGAGAAGAGATGTAGAATGGGAGGAGAGATGTAGAATGGGAGAAGAGATGTAGAATGGGAGAACGGATGTAGAACGGGAGAAGAGATGTAGAATGGGAGAAGAGATGTAGAATGGGAGAACAGATGTAGAATGGGAGAACGGATGTAGAACGGGAGAAGAGATGTAGAATGGGAGCAGAGATGTAGAATGGGAGAAGAGATGTAGAATGGGAGAACAGATGTAGAATGGGAGAACAGATGTAGAATGGGAGAACAGATGTAGAATGGGAGAAGAGATGTAGAATGGGAGAAGAGATGTAGAATGGGAGAACGGATGTAGAATGGGAGACGAGATGTAGAATGGGAGAAGAGATGTAGAATGGGAGAAGAGATGTAGAATGGGAGAACGGATGTAGATTGGGAGAAGAGATGTAGAATGGGAGAACGGATGTAGAATGGGAGAAGAGATGTAGAATGGGAGAAGAGATGTAGAATGGGAGAACGGATGTAGAATGGGAGAACAGATGTAGAATGGGAGAACGGATGTAGAATGGGAGACGAGATTTAGAATGGGAGAAGAGATGTAGAATGGGAGAAGAGATGTAGAATGGGAGGAGAGATGTAGAATGGGAGAAGAGATGTAGAATGGGGGAACGGATGTAGAACGGGAGAAGAGATGTAGAATGGGAGAAGAGATGTAGAATGGGAGAAGAGATGTAGAATGGGAGAAGAGATGTAGAATGGGAGAACAGATGTAGAATGGGAGAACGGATGTAGAACGGGAGAAGAGATGTAGAATGGGAGCAGAGATGTAGAATGGGAGAAGAGATGTAGAATGGGAGAAGAGATGTAGAATGGGAGAACAGATGTAGAATGGGAGAACGGATGTAGAACGGGAGAAGAGATGTAGAATGGGAGCAGAGATGTAGAATGGGAGAAGAGATGTAGAATGGGAGAACGGATGTAGAATGGGAGAAGAGATGTAGAATGGGAGAAGAGATGTAGAATAGGAGAACAGATGTAGAATGGGAGAACAGATGTAGAATGGGAGAACAGATGTAGAATGGGAGAAGTGATGTAGAATGGGAGAACGGATGTAGAATGGGAGAACGGATGTAGAATGGTAGAAGAGATGTAGAATGGCAGAAGAGATGTAGAATGGGAGAACAGATGTAGAATGGGAGAACGGATGTAGAATGGGAGAACAGATGTAGAATGGGAGAACGGATGTAGAATGGGAGAAGAGATTTAGAATGGGAGAACAGATGTAGAATGGGAGAACGGATGTAGAATGGTAGAAGAGATGTAGAACTGGAGAACAGATGTAGAATGGGAGAACGGATGTAGAATGGGAGAAGAGATGTAGAATGGGAGAAGAGATGTAGAATGGGAGAAGAGATGTAGAATGGGAGAACGGGTGTAGAATGGGAGAACAGATGTAGAATGGGAGAAGAGATGTAGAATGGGAGAACGGATGTAGAATGGGAGAACAGATGTAGATTGGGAGAACGGATGTAGAATGGGAGAACAGATGTAGAATGGGAGAAGAGATGTAGAATGGGAGAACGGATGTAGAATGGGAGAACAGATGTAGAATGGGAGAACAGATGTAGATTGGGAGAACGGATGTAGAATGGGAGAACAGATGTAGAATGGGAGAAGAGATGTAGAATGGGAGAACGGATGTAGAATGGGAGAACAGATGTAGAATGGGAGAAGAGATGTACAATGGGAGAACAGATGTAGAATGGGAGAAGAGATGTAGAATGGGAGAAGAGATGTAGAATGGGAGAACGGATGTAGATTGGGAGAAGAGATGTAGAATGGGAGAAGAGATGTAGAATGGAAGAAGAGATGTAGAATGGGAGAAAGGATGTAGAATGGGAGAACAGATGTAGAATGGGAGAACGGATGTAGAATGGGAGACGAGATGTAGAATGGGAGAAGAGATGTAGAATGGGAGAACGGATGTAGAATGGGAGAAGAGATGTAGAATGGGAGAAGAGATGTAGAATGGAAGAAGAGATGTAGAATGGGAGAAAGGATGTAGAATGGGAGAACAGATGTAGAATGGGAGAACGGATGTAGAATGGGAGACGAGATGTAGAATGGGAGACGAGATGTAGAATGGGAGAACGAGATGTAGAATGGGAGAAGAGATGTAGAATGGGAGAAGAGATGTAGAATGGAAGAAGAGATGTAGAATGGGAGAAAGGATGTAGAATGGGAGAACAGATGTAGAATGGGAGAACGGATGTAGAATGGGAGACGAGATGTAGAATGGGAGACGAGATGTAGAATGGGAGAAGAGATGTAGAATGGGAGGAGAGATGTAGAATGGGAGAAGAGATGTAGAATGGGAGAACGGATGTAGAACGGGAAAAGAGATGTAGAATGGGAGAAGAGATGTAGAATGGGAGAACAGATGTAGAATGGGAGAACGGATGTAGAACGGGAGAAGAGATGTAGAATGGGAGCAGAGATGTAGAATGGGAGAAGAGATGTAGAATGGGAGAACAGATGTAGAATGGGAGAACAGATGTAGAATGGGAGAACAGATGTAGAATGGGAGAAGATATGTAGAATGGGAGAAGAGATGTAGAATGGGAGTAGAGATGTAAAATGGGAGAACAGATGTAGAATGGGAGAACAGATGTAGAATGGGAGAAGAGATGTAGAATGGGAGAAGAGATGTAGAATGGGAGAACGGATGTAGAATGGGAGAAGAGATGTAGAATGGGAGAACAGATGTAGAATGGGAGAAGAGATGTAAAATGGGAGAACAGATGTAGAATGGGAGAAGAGATGTAGAATGGGAGAAGAGATGTAGAATGGGAGAACGGATGTAGAATGGGAGAAGAGATGTAGAATGGGAGAAGAGATGTAGAATGGGAGAAGAGATGTAGAATGGGAGAACGGATGTAGAATGGGAGAACAGATGTAGAATGGGAGAACGGATGTAGAATGGGAGAAGAGATGTAGAATGGGAGAAGAGATGTAGAATGGGAGAACGGATGTAGAATGGGAGAACAGATGTAGAATGGGAGAACGGATGTAGAATGGGAGACGAGATTTAGAATGGGAGAAGAGATGTAGAATGGGAGAAGAGATGTAGAATGGGAGAACAGATGTAGAATGGGAGAAGAGATGTAAAATGGGAGAACAGATGTAGAATGGGAGAAGAGATGTAGAATGGGAGAAGAGATGTAGAATGGGAGAACGGATGTAGAATGGGAGAAGAGATGTAGAATGGGAGAAGAGATGTAGAATGGGAGAAGAGATGTAGAATGGGAGAACGGATGTAGAATGGGAGAACAGATGTAGAATGGGAGAACGGATGTAGAATGGGAGAAGAGATGTAGAATGGGAGAAGAGATGTAGAATGGGAGAACGGATGTAGAATGGGAGAACAGATGTAGAATGGGAGAACGGATGTAGAATGGGAGACGAGATTTAGAATGGGAGAAGAGATGTAGAATGGGAGAAGAGATGTAGAATGGGAGGAGAGATGTAGAATGGGAGAAGAGATGTAGAATGGGGGAACGGATGTAGAACGGGAGAAGAGATGTAGAATGGGAGAAGAGATGTAGAATGGGAGAAGAGATGTAGAATGGGAGAAGAGATGTAGAATGGGAGAACAGATGTAGAATGGGAGAACGGATGTAGAACGGGAGAAGAGATGTAGAATGGGAGCAGAGATGTAGAATGGGAGAAGAGATGTAGAATGGGAGAAGAGATGTAGAATGGGAGAAGAGATGTAGAATGGGAGAACAGATGTAGAATGGGAGAACGGATGTAGAACGGGAGCAGAGATGTAGAATGGGAGAAGAGATGTAGAATGGGAGAACGGATGTAGAATGGGAGAAGAGATGTAGAATGGGAGAAGAGATGTAGAATAGGAGAACAGATGTAGAATGGGAGAACAGATGTAGAATGGGAGAACAGATGTAGAATGGGAGAAGTGATGTAGAATGGGAGAACGGATGTAGAATGGGAGAACGGATGTAGAATGGGAGAACGGATGTAGAATGGTAGAAGAGATGTAGAATGGCAGAAGAGATGTAGAATGGGAGAACAGATGTAGAATGGGAGAACGGATGTAGAATGGTAGGAGAGATGTAGAACTGGAGAAGAGATGTAGAATGGGAGAACGGATGTAGAATGGGAGAACAGATGTAGAATGGGAGAACGGATGTAGAATGGGAGAAGAGATTTAGAATGGGAGAACAGATGTAGAATGGGAGAACGGATGTAGAATGGTAGAAGAGATGTAGAACTGGAGAACAGATGTAGAATGGGAGAACGGATGTAGAATGGGAGAAGAGATGTAGAATGGGAGAAGAGATGTAGAATGGGAGAAGAGATGTAGAATGGGAGAACGGGTGTAGAATGGGAGAACAGATGTAGAATGGGAGAAGAGATGTAGAATGGGAGAACGGATGTAGAATGGGAGAGCAGATGTAGATTGGGAGAACGGATGTAGAATGGGAGAACAGATGTAGAATGGGAGAAGAGATGTAGAATGGGAGAACGGATGTAGAATGGGAGAACAGATGTAGAATGGGAGAACAGATGTAGATTGGGAGAACGGATGTAGAATGGGAGAACAGATGTAGAATGGGAGAAGAGATGTAGAATGGGAGAACGGATGTAGAATGGGAGAACAGATGTAGAATGGGAGAAGAGATGTAAAATGGGAGAACAGATGTAGAATGGGAGAACAGATGTAGAATGGGAGAAGAGATGTAAAATGGGAGAAGAGATGTAGAATGGGAGAAGAGATGTAGAATGGGAGAACGGATGTAGAATGGGAGAAGAGATGTAGAATGGGAGAACAGATGTAGAATGGGAGAAGAGATGTAGAATGGGAGAACGGATGTAGAACGGGAGAAGAGATGTAGAATGGGAGCAGAGATGTAGAATGGGAGAAGAGATGTAGATTGGGAGAACGGATGTAGAATGATGAAAAGCGGGGTCCTCCAGCAGTCTAAGGCTAAAGCAGCATAACGATTGAGAAAGTTAACTGTTGATGCTAAAAGAAGTTTTCTCGTTTTCCCGTAGCTGAGTAGCTTATCCGTTTCATGGATTTGACCACATGGCTCCTGTGCTCTCTGCAGAAACGGGACAGATTGACCCCATTTTGATCGAACGCTACAACAGCCCCGGCTTTGTGGGCTGCTTGTCCAGAGTTCAGCTCAACGACGTGGCGCCACTGAAAGCCGCCCTCCGTTCAGGCATGACCGCTCCCGTCAGCATCCACGGCATCCTGGTCCAGTCCAACTGCGGGGCCTCGCCCCTCACCATCCCCCCTATCCCAGCTGCTGGGGACCTCTGGCACATGGATTCAGGTAGAGTCCCACTCAGACCATCAGAGAAATGGAGGATGGAATCCAGTCAGAAGGAATAACGCCTGTCGGCTTCGTCTGCAGGTGGAGCAGTTTCCCCCATCGTAACCGGAAAGATCAGCCGAGATTCTGTCCCTCAGAATTTTACTGTGATTGCAGGTAAGAATCGCTCCTGCTGTGAGGAGCTGTGAGGAGATGTGAGGAGCTGTGAGGAGATGTGAGGAGCTGTGAGGAGATGTGAGGACATGTGAGGAGATGTGAGGAGCTGTGAGGAGATGTGAGGAGCTGTGAGGAGATGTGAGGAGCTGTGAGGAGATGTGAGGACATGTGAGGAGATGTGAGGAGCTGTGAGGAGATGTGAGGACATGTGAGGAGCTGTGAGGAGATGTGAGGAGCTGTGAGGAGATGTGAGGAGATGTGAGGAGCTGTGAGGAGATGTGAGGAGCTGTGAGGAGATGTGAGGACATGTGAGGAGCTGTGAGGAGATGTGAGGAGATGTGAGGAGCTGTGAGGAGCTGTGAGGAGATGTGAGGACATGTGAGGAGCTGTGAGGAGCTGTGAGGAGATGTGAGGAGCTGTGAGGAGATGTGAGGAGCTGTGAGGAGATGTGAGGAGCTGTGAGGAGTTGTGAGGAGATGTGAGGAGCTGTGAGGAGCTGTGAGGAGCTGTGAGCTTCAGACCTGAAAGCTGCCGTCAGTAAGGAGTCCGTCAGCAGCAGAGCGGACAGACGGATTTAATTCTAGAGGAGCTAAAGCTGTGAGTGAAGGTCAGGAGGAGCCCATTGGCTGTGGACTGGTTATACTGGAAAGATCTCTCTAGTTAGAATGGTTCCAGCTGACTGGGCTGCCGGGCAGATCTCACCATCCCTAATCAGACCAATCAATCAATCCATCAATCAATCTATCCATGGCTAGATGAACTCCAGCGCCACCTGTGACATCATTGCGTCCTCTGCTGCGCAGCGGGACACTGAAGCAGGTCACAAACAGGTTGCATATGTTTAGAAATATGAACGGCAGAAGAATCGGATTTAACTAGAAAATCGGAACTGAGCATCAACGCCTGCAGCGTGAACGCGGCGTTAGATGGCGTCCTGGTTGGACCGCTGATCTGCTGCCATTCCATCCCTCCTCAGTGGGAATTAACCCCTAATGTCCCTAAAGTCTAATGGTGCAAAGGTTCATTTCCAGAAGCAGGTTTAACAAAGTCAGACTCAAATCCTAAACTCTGAATATTTCCATCCTGAGGTCAGAAGTTTTTAGTTACCTAAAAGCTGCTTTGAATCCGTCCAATCAGCTCTGAGGACGTCCAATCAGCTCTGAGGACGTCCAATCAGCTCTGAGGACGTCCAATCAGCTCTGAGGACGTCCAATCAGCTCTAAGGACGTCCAATCAGCTCTGAGGACGTCCAATATTTGCAGTGTTTACTCCTCTTCTTCAGGACATTTCTCCCTGGCTGCTCTCAATCAGCTTCTGGACCAAATCCTGACTGATAGCGTCCATTCTGCTCCATCAATGCTCGCATTTGGTCAGAAGGTTTTCGTTTGTCCGCCGTCTCTTGATGATTGACCACAAGTTTTCAATGGGATTAAGATGAGGGGAGTTTCCAGGCCATGGACCCAACATCTCTCTGTTTTGTTCCCTGAGCCAGTTAGATATCAGCTTTGCTTTATGGCAGGTGCTCCATCATGCTGGAAAAGGCATCGTTCATCACCAAACTGCTCTGGGACGGTTGGGAGAAGTTGCTCTCGGAGGACATTCTGGTTCCATTCTTTATTCACGGCTGTGTTTTTAGGTCAGACTGGGAGAGAGCCGACTCCCTTGGCTGAGAAGCAACCCCACACATGAATGGTTTCAGGATGCTTTACAGTCGGCAGGAGACCAGACTGGTGGTAGCGCTCACCTGGTCTTCTCCCAACCAGCTGTTTTCCAGATGTCCCAAACAATGGGAAAGGGGATTGATGAGAGAAAATGTCTTTCCCCCAGTCCTCAGCAGTCCCCTCCCTGCACCTTTAGCAGAATACCAGTCTGTCCCTGATGGTTTTCCTGGAGAGAAGTGGCTTCTTTGCTGCCCTCCTTCAGACCAGGCCTTGCTCCAAGAGTCTCCGCCTCACAGTGCAGATGCTCTCACACCTGCCTGCTGCCATTCCTGAGCAAGCTCTGCACCGCTGGTAGCCCCATCCCGCAGCTGGAACACTTTTCAGAGACGGTCCTGGCGCTCGCTGGTCTGTCTTGGTGCCCTGGAGCCTTTTTGGCAACAATGGAACCTCTCCTTGAAGTCCTTGATGATGCCATAGATTGCTGACTGAGGTGCAATCTCTCTAGCTGCCATTCTCTTTCCTGTTCGGCCATCTTTGTGCAGTGCAATGATGACTGCAGGTGTTTCTTTAGAGATAACCATGGTTCCCAGCAGAGAACCGATGATGCCGAGCAGCAGCCTCTGTTGCGTCATTCTGACTGAATCCTGACAGATTGATCTGCAGCCCTGTCCTCATCACCACCCACACCTGTTAAAGGACCAATCACTGAAACCATGAAATAAAGTTCATTTTCTAGGCAACTATTGACTTTGCAATTAATTGCTGTTACGCTGATCACTCTTTAGAACATTATGGAGTTTATGCAAATTGTCGTTATAAAAACTGAAGCAGCAGACTTTGTAAATATTAACATTTGAATCATTCTCAAAACTTTAGGCAGTGACTGTAGAAAGTGTTTAATAGACAGAGAATCGGCGCTAGAGCTGCAAAGCAGAGGAAGATGGAGATTAATGCTGCGGTTTATCTGAAGTGGGCTATGGCAAGCCGTTTCTACATTTATTAAAGCACTCTCCTCCCTTCCTTTTGTAGATCACTAAAATAGGATTCTTCATGATAGAAATCCAAATCCTAGACTGAACTGTAATAATAGATTTCTCTAAATTAAATTTTGGGAGCAAAAGCTGAATTTTAGAAAGTAAAAAAAACTCAATTATGCCGATAAGCAGGAAGTTTAGTCTAGAAAGTAGCCGTTTGATTTTTATCAGCTTGACTGAATATGAACTTAATTCAGGGTTTGTTGAACGCACCCCCGAGCCTTTAACCTACGGAAATGATTCAAAAACCTGACATGAACTAAGTCTGCAGCTAACAATTATTCAGCTGATTAATTAATATGTCAATAACTTATTTGATTAATAATCAGAAAGAGATTTTATAGAAATTCTGGAAACAACAGATTAACAACAACAGTTTTTTTTATCATTTGGTCTAATTCCTGCTGTCAGCTAACGGCAGCGATAGTCTCTATCCTCCAGTTAACGATTAATCCGTCACTAAATAATGAATAATTGTTTCAGCCCTAAAATGAACCATGAAAAATGGCGTCCAAGATGGCCGCCAAAAAGCTGCTGTTGAGTATTTTCTTCCTGGGTGTTTCTCTGCAGGCGTGGTCGCCCTGCTGGTCGCGGCGGCGCTGTGCGTCATGGTGCTGGTCGTCCGCCACATGTTTCGTCACAAAGGTTCGTATCACACCAACGAGGCCAAAGGCGCCGAGTCGGCCAACTGCGCCGACGCCGCCATCATCGTCAACGACCCGGCGTTCACCGAAACCATCGACGAGAGCAAGAAGGAGTGGTTCATCTGATCAGCCTAGTTCTACAGCTTTGGGAGCATGCACCCCCCCCCCCTCCTGCCGAGGAGCCTTTATTTCATGAACTGTGCGGAACAGACACTGGGGGGCGGAGTTACGGCACGAAGCAGACGCCGACCTTCATTCATGTGACGGACGATGGGGCGGAGGAAGACGCTTCAGCGGACGGAGGGATCAAAGTGTCTTAGAGCATGTTTCTCATTTAGTTTCATCATTTTCTCTTTATTTATAACTTTATTTATTCAATGTTTGGCACTGATTGGATCCAGTTATTGTGCCACAAAGTCGTTTTTATAAGATCTATTCAAAGGAAATCTTTAGTTTTTTAGAGAACTTTAGGTTCAGGCCTTTATGTTGACATGATGAAGCCTGTCTACCTGCTCTACATCTAGCCTGCTGAGAAATACTGATTTAAAAATCTTCCTCTGCTGTTTGATTTCATGCTTTTGTTCATAAAGGGTTCGTCTTTCTAAATGTTCTTAAGTTGCCAAACCTGGTTGAGCTTTGAGGCCGAATGCAGACGATCCGGATGCTTCTGCAGAACCTGGAAAGCTTCCTATCCTAGAACCAGACGTTTAGGTTTGTGCAGAGGAAGGTTCGTTAGCCTCGTTTAGCTCCTGACATCTGATTGTATTTGACTTTGTATTCATTGATTGTGTTGCTGTGCAATAGTTGCCGTTCTCATCGTTTCCTTCATGTTATGTGGATAAAAAAAGAAAAAAGTCCAGAAGCTGCCTGGAAATGAGCTTTTCTGGCTTCCTTGTTTTTTTACTGTTTAACTACTCAGAGGTAATCAGATTACTGCAGCAGAGAACGCTACAATCTGGACACCTTCTATTCAGTTTATTTCTATAGCTCCAATTCACATCATGTCATCTCAGGTCACTTTATAGATCCAGTTCAACCAGATCATCCAGTCAGATTGATTCAAAGTTTTCTATCTAAGGAAAACCAGCTGATTGCATCGACTCATTGACTCTTCAGCAATCCCTCACACTAAGCATGCTTGTAGCGACAGTGGAGAGGAAAAACTCCCTTTGAACAGGAAGAAACCTCCAGCAGAACCAGGCTCAGTGTGAGCGGCCATCTGCTGAGGCCCACTGGGGTTCAAGGAGACAGAAGCAGACATAGAAAAAGAAGCATAGAAGCGCTGATCTATATATACTTTCTATGCTAGCTGCTCAGTCAGTTGCAGAAGAACAAAATAGCACAGCAGTTCATGAAGAAATGAGATTAAAATTCAGTTTTATTGCTTAGTGACTGGAGTTACTGTCCGTGTCCAGATTCCAGCTTTCATAAACCTCCAATGCAGCAAAAGAGTTGATTCCTTTCCGCTCTCATCGCAGCTCCACCCCCTTTACCGGAGAACAGAAGACCTCACCGATTCAGCCAGGCCAACTATTCCCTCTAACGACCCCCCTTTCAGAGACATAGACAGGTATGGGGCATTGCAGGCTAACAAAGAAGCCAAATGACCCCCATTCCAAAGGGGGGGACCCGTTCATCCGTTTCTATTTGCATGTTTTCTAAACTAAAACCAGGCTTTGTTGGGCTGCTGGATAAAACCTGGAACTAAACGCTATTTCTGACATTTGGAATACAAAAATCTTCCTGGATGGAAGAGAAACGTCTTTAAACTTGGAAACAAAGTCCAGGGGATTGATTTTAACTTTTTTTATAAGAGCTCTACTTGCATAGCATCATGGGATTGGCTTTTTAACGGGGCGAAAAGCACAAAGACGACGCAGGAGGCGCTCTTATTGAAAGTCAATGGGGCTGATTTCCTGCAGGGGGCAGCGTAGCTCCGACTGATCTCAGGTCTATTTTAGTCAGACTAAAGTTCAGCAGCAATTTCATAACAGGAAGAGAGACGCGGTTACAAAGTAAAACATCTGCTTTGGGGGAAAATACAAAATTAAGTCTGTTAATCTGATAGAGAAAGAGTCAGTTTGTGAAGTCCCGCCCCCTGCAGGAAATCCCCCCCACTGACTTTCAATCCGTGCTAAACGCCGCCACCTCTGATTTTCAGTCGGATCGGACGCAGAATCGGATTCAGTGTTTCTGGACTTTAAGGAAGAACTCCTCTTAGTAAATCTGATCACAGTCTGATTTTATCTGCCTTTTTATAAAAGATTCTGAATGACAGAAGATGGTCACAGGAAGCTGAAGGAGCCCTGAAGTTCAGAGTCTGACCCTGGAAACGGTTCCAGTGACGGAGAAGACCTCCGGCCTTCTTCCAGGACTAAAGACGATTCAGACCTCCGGCCTTCTTCCAGGACTAAAGAAGATTCAGACCTCCGGCCTTCTTCAGACCTCCAGCCTTCTCAGGACTAAAGAAGATTCAGACCTCCGGCCTTCTTCCAGGACTAAAGAAGATTCAGACCTCCGGCCTTCTTCCAGGACTAAAGACGATTCAGACCTCCGGCCTTCTTCCAGGACTAAAGAAGATTCAGACCTCCGGCCTTCTTCCAGGACTAAAGACGATTCAGACCTCCGGCCTTCTTCCAGGACTAAAGAAGATTCAGACCTCCGGCCTTCTCAGGACTAAAGAAGATTCAGACCTCCGGCCTTCTTCAGACCTCCAGCCTTCTCAGGACTAAAGAAGATTCAGACCTCCGGCCTTCTTCCAGGACTCAAGAAGATTCAGACCTCCGGCCTTCTTCCAGGACTAAAGAAGATTCAGACCTCCGGCCTTCTTCCAGGACTAAAGAAGATTCAGACCTCCGGCCTTCTCAGGACTCAAGAAGATTCAGACCTCCGGCCTTCTTCCAGGACTCAAGAAGATTCAGACCTCCGGCCTTCTTCCAGGACTAAAGAAGATTCAGACCTCCGGCCTTCTTCCAGGACTAAAGAAGATTCAGACCTCCGGCCTTCTTCCAGGACTAAAGAAGATTCAGACCTCCGGCCTTCTTCCAGGACTAAAGAAGATTCAGACCTCCGGCCTTCTTCCAGGACTAAAGAAGATTCAGACCTCCGGCCTTCTTCCAGGACTAAAGAAGATTCAGACCTCCGGCCTTCTTCCAGGACTAAAGAAGATTCAGACCTCCGGCCTTCTTCCAGGACTAAAGAAGATTCAGACCTCCGGCCTTCTTCCAGGACTAAAGAAGATTCAGACCTCCGGCCTTCTTCCAGGACTAAAGAAGATTCAGACCTCCGGCCTTCTTTCAGGACTAAAGACGATTCAGACCTCCGGCCTTCTTCCAGGACTAAAGACGATTCAGACCTCCGGCCTTCTTCCAGGACTAAAGACGATTCAGACCTCCGGCCTTCTTGCAGGACTAAAGACGATTCAGACCTCCGGCCTTCTTTCAGGACTAAAGACGATTCAGACCTCCGGCCTTCTTCCAGGACTAAAGAAGATTCAGACCTCCGGCCTTCTTCCAGGACTAAAGACGATTCAGACCTCCGGCCTTCTTCCAGGACTAAAGAAGATTCAGACCTCCGGCCTTCTTCCAGGACTAAAGAAGATTCAGACCTCCGGCCTTCTTTCAGGACTAAAGACGATTCAGACCTCCGGCCTTCTTCCAGGACTAAAGACGATTCAGACCTCCGGCCTTCTTCCAGGACTAAAGACGATTCAGACCTCCGGCCTTCTTCCAGGACTAAAGACGATTCAGACCTCCAGCCTTCTTCCAGGACTAAAGAAGATTCAGCCAGCAGTCATTTTCAAAGATAAACAGCCTCCAATAAATAAACTAACACCTAAAGTATAAACTGAGGCTTTAACCTTCAATCTTATCTTGGGCTCCATGTTCTGACTTAATGAGGAACCTGGATCCCTGCGTTCATCAGGCATGATGGCCGTTCTCTGAGCCGCCAGCAGAGGGCGGAGCAACACCAGGCGGAGCAGAAGACCCTGAACTGGAAGCGAAACCTTTTCCAGTTCTAGAGGCAAACCATTCAAGACAAACGGGCCGAGGAACGTCTGCAGCATTCACTAATTCACTCTTTCATTCATTCACTCACTGATTCATTCACTCATTCGTTCATTCATTCACTCATGTGTTCGTTTTTTCCTCTAGAGATAAAAAAACTAAACATTTTATATAAACGACGATTAAAATTCAATCAAATAAAGATTTATTTTAATATTAACCTTATTAAAAAACTTTAATGTGTTTAAATGTACAAAAAACAGCAACATTAAAACTCAAAGATCTAAAACGGTTCCTAGGAAATAAACGAGCTAAAACTGCGCTAGGCGTCGGGCGCCATCCAGTGGCCAAAGTAAGCGGTGACGGTCTTCAGCTTGTTGTTCAGGAAGTTCTGCTCCACCTCCACCTTCCCTCCGGGACCCGCCAACGACGCCACCTGTAGGGGAGGAGATGCAGGTGCACAGGTTAGCGGCGGACGCTGCTGTGGCAGCTTTCAGGAGAACAGGCGCTACCTGGTTGACATCTGCGTTGCGAGGCAGGAAATAAATGATGTTTTCTGAGATGCGTTTGGCTCGGCTGAAGATCTGGAAGGTGCGGCTGGTTAAGGAGGAAACCTAATCCCATCGTCAGGAGCAGCAGACTTTCTAACATAGAAGGATATCCATCGGGCTCCATCATGGTCCTCAGGTCAAACACATCTGCATTCAGATAATCCGGCCCCCCCCACGGCGGGGACAGGAAGACCATGTCCCCACGCAGAGTGGGCGCCAGCTCCAGGAAGTCTCCTTGCAGGAAGTCGATCCTCTCGGCGACGTCATAGACGGCGGCGTTGTGTCGAGCCATGTCCAGCCGATCCGCATCGATGTCGACGGCCAAGACTGGAGGAGCAACAAACATCAAACACTTTTTAATGATTAAACGAGCTACGCTAATGCTAGCTACAGAACCACCAAGACCACAACGCCCAAGGCTTCAAGCTAGCCCTTTTTTAGCTCATGCCAACTATGAATTACCATGGTAACGCCTGAGATCATTTCAAAATAAGAGCAGAAATTTTAATGCATCTCTTAATTTCACTTTTTTTATTTGACTTAAAGTTGATTGATTGGCTTTATTGATCTCAGAGTGGAGAAATCTACACGTCACATCGGCTCAAATGTCCAAAGAAGCCGTCCGGGACCGGGGGTCGACCGGGGGCCGTCTGGGACCGGGGAGCCGCCCAGGACCGGGGGCCGCAGAGACCATGATAAATTTGTTTAGAAGTTGTGAGATGTGGAAGTTGGAGGCTGTTGTGACTGGATTAGATGAAACTTTTAGGAAATATTGTGTCGATCATTTCTCAGCTCAGAGTGACGGGAGAGAAATCTGGAGGGAATCTTTTATTCAAGGGGGAAAAATCTCCTGATAATCTGGAGGCCATTAATTAAATAACATTTAAAATAACTGGCTTATAAACTAAGTTTATAAGCCAGTTAGCAGGAGAAACATGGGATTATTCTCCATCAGCAGGAGAAACATGGGATTATACCCCCCCCCATTAGCAGGAGAAACATGGGATTATTCTCAATTAGCAGGAGAAACATGGGATTATTCTCCATCAGCAGGAGAAACATGGGATTATCCCCCCCATTAGCAGGAGAAACATGGGATTATTCTCCATCAGCAGGAGAAACATGGGATTATCCCCCATCAGCAGGAGAAACATGGGATTAGATTATTCTCCATTAGCAGGAGAAACATGGGATTATTCTCCATCAGCAGGAGAAACATGGGATTATACCCCCCCCCCATTAGCAGGAGAAACATGGGATTATTCTCCATTAGCAGGAGAAACATGGGATTATTCTCAATCAGCAGGAGAAACATGGGATTATCCCCCCCCCCATTAGCAGGAGAAACATAGGATTATTCTCCATCAGCAGGAGAAACATGGGATTATCCCCCATCAGCAGGAGAAACATGGGATTAGATTATTCTCCATTAGCAGGAGAAACATGGGATTATTCTCCATCAGCAGGAAAAACATGGGATTATCCCCCCCCATCAGCAGGAGAAACATGGGATTATTAGAAGGAGGAACATGGGATTATCCTCCATCAGCAGGAGAAACATGGGATTATCCTCCATTAGCAGGAGAAACATGGGATTATCCTCCATCAGCAGGAGAAACATGGGATTATCCCCCCATTAGAAGGAGAAACATGGGATTATCCCCCCATTAGAAGGAGAAACATGGGATTATCCTCCATTAGCAGGAGAAACATGGGATTATCCTCCATCAGCAGGAGGAACATGGGATTATCCCCTCCATTAGAAGGAGGAATATGGGATTATCCCCTCCATTAGAAGGAATAACATGGGATTATCGTCCATCAGCAGGAGGAACATGGGATTATCCCCCACCATTAGAAGGAGGATCATGGGATTATCGTCCATCAGCAGGAGGAACATGGGATTATCCCCCTCCATTAGAAGGAGGAACATGGGATTATCGTCCATCAGCAGGAGGAACAGGGGATTATCCTCCATCAGCAGGAGGAACATGGGATTATCCCCTCCATTAGAAGGAGGAACATGGGATTATCCCCTCCATTAGAAGGAGGAACATGGGATTATCCCCTCCATTAGAAGGAGGAACATGGGATTATCCCCCTCCATTAGAAGGAGGAACATGGGATTATCGTCCATTAGAAGGAGGAACATGGGATTATCCCCTCCATTAGAAGGAGGAACATGGGATTATCCTCCATTAGAAGGAGGAACATGGGATTATCGTCCATCAGCAGGAGGAACATGGGATTATCCCCTCCATTAGAAGGAGGAACATGGGATTATCCCCCCCATTAGAAGGAGAAACATGGGATTATCGTCCATCAGCAGGAGGAACATGGGATTATCCCCTCCATTAGAAGGAGGAACATGGGAATATCCCCTCCATTAGAAGGAGGAACATGGGATTATCCTCCATTAGAAGGAGGAACATGGGATTATCCTCCATTAGAAGGAGGAACATGGGATTATCCTCCATTAGAAGGAGGAACATGGGATTATCGTCCATTAGAAGGAGGAATATGGGATTATCGTCCATCAGCAGGAGGAACATGGGATTATCCCCTCCATTAGAAGGAGGAACATGGGATTATCCCCCCCATTAGAAGGAGAAACATGGGATTATCGTCCATCAGCAGGAGGAACATGGGATTATCCCCTCCATTAGAAGGAGGAACATGGGATTATCCCCTCCATTAGAAGGAGGAACATGGGATTATCGTCCATTAGAAGGAGGAACATGGGATTATCGTCCATTAGAAGGAGGAACATGGGATTATCCTCCATTAGAAGGAGGAACATGGGATTATCGTCCATTAGAAGGAGGAACATGGGATTATCGTCCATTAGAAGGAGGAACATGGGATTATCGTCCATCAGCAGGAGGAACATGGGATTATCCCCTCCATTAGAAGGAGGAACATGGGATTATCCTCCATTAGAAGGAGGAACATGGGATTATCGTCCATCAGCAGGAGAAGGCTCCTCCCGCTGCAGGCAGGCTTACCTCTCTTCCCAGTCAGGGCGAACTGGATGGCGTTTCCTCCCACGCCGCAGAAGGCGTCTATGACCAGCTGGGCGTCGGGGAAGCTCTGCTCCAATCGGATGGCGATGTGCTCAGCAATCTTCTCCGGCGTCACAGAGAACCAGCCCTCTGCAACACAGACGAGACATCATGAAGCCCACAGACCCGCATCATCGGCCGACAGAGCGGCCATGTTGGGTCAGACCAAGCTGCTGTCAGAGACAATGGATGCTAACCCTAATTTCTGACTGTAGACGCTCTGAAAGCGCTGAAGCTTTAACTGATTTACAGATAAATGAATGACTGAAAACGAAGATGTTTCCCAGGTTAAATGGGATTAACTGATTGATCTGATTTATGTTTCAATGCATCATTTGGATTTTTGTTCTGACTGTTAGCAATGGGAGAATTCTCCTGCCATAATGCCAGAGCACATCATTTCAATCTGAGAAAAGAATTTCATCTTCTTGCACTCCAAACTTATAATGCTCGCACTCCTTCTCTTCGCACTCAAACCGCGCTCTGCTCGAGTCTCAGATACGCTCGCAAACCCGTAGGCTCAGTGTTGCCAACTCAGCGACTTTGTCGCTATATTTAGCGATTTTTCAGACCCCTCCAGCGACTCTTTTTCAAAAAAGCGACTGGCGACAAATCTAGCGACTTTTCTGGCGTCTGCCGTGGGGTGCCTCCCCCCGTCCCAACCCTGTTTTCCCGCTTGCGCAGATGTCCCTCTCAGCGCTACAGTCACAGATGTGTTCCCTCAGCGTCCAGACAGCAAAAGAACCGCGCGCATGCGCCGGGTTTGACGGCACAGGTTGATCACTCTGGAGTCAGCTCCCTCAGTCGCTGAACCTGCCATAGAGCCTTGACCAACATGACCATGATCCACTCTGTGAGCAGGCAGGCACAGCCTGTGTGTGTGCAGGGAATTATTATTAGTTAAAGAAAAAAAAACAATAAATAACATTTGCTCACATTGTCATTGATTCTTTATAGTCTAGATTGTTAATGTAATGTAAAATAAAATGTTATGGTTCAAAATGTTAATGTTTTAGCATGATTTTTAAGGTCCTTAGTGGACCACAAGGGAATAAAGAAAAAGTTAAATTAAAAAAAAGTTGAAAAAATATATATATATTATGCAAATTAGGCAAAGACGTCATTCAGCGACTTCTAGCACAGCCAATAGCTACTTTCCTTTCTGAGGAGTTGGCAACACTGCGTAGGCTCTGCTTGCCGATTTTCTTTGCTCTCTCTCGGATTGCAGTTGGATCATCGCCTAGCAACCTTTCCAGCCAATAGAATGACCAGCCAATAGCCTGGGAAAGGGTGCGCTTGTTTAACCCTACTGAGTGTGCCTGTGCTACTACGCAACTTATAAGAGCGTCGGCTGAAACTGCTATTTACAGCAGTTTAGTGGCTCGATTCAGCAAAGTTCAGCACTGATGGATAACCCAAACAATTTTGAATTAAGTCATTTTAAACAATTACTGGTTTGTTATGTACAAAAGCAAAGAACCGACATATTAAATTATTATCTGATTCATTCAGTGACAATAATCTGAAAGATGAAGGAGATCCTAAAGGAAGAAGCTTCCTGGCAGGAAATAATCTCAGATTAAAAGATGGTGGGCTTCAGACTTCACGCAGACGGTTTAACTACCAACGGTTCTTTAGTCTGTTTTACAGAAGAGCCGTGGTCTTTAGTTCTTCAGGCAGCTGCTGGTCAGACTTTATTAGAACAGAAATATTAAAGATGAGTCGGATTTTTATCCTTAAATCCAGAACTTCCAAAATCTAGAATATTGTACAACAAGTGAAAACAAAATAAAGAAGAAATAGAAATAAGGACAATAGAGAGCTGGGAGGAAATATGTGAATAGATCAGAAGCGGGTCAACCACATGACGGGAAGATTTTCCATCCATCCCGTTCAGTAAGGTCACCATGGTAACGGGAAACTCTAATGGAAACAACCGAAATAAGCAATGACACTGGGAAGAGATTCAAACATCACGTCCCACTGAAACGGGAAACTGGGAAACATTAAAGACAGAAAACTGCTGTAATCCCACCATATGCATGGGATTAAGGCCTTCAGATTAAACGATGGGATTAGCTCCATAGAGAGAGGTGGAGCGGTGCAGCGGTGCAGCTAGCAGCTGAAACTACGTTCTCCAGATGAGCGACTTTCTAAAAACCTGAACAGGAAACAAGGTTGCAGTTAATCCAGGATCAAAGGAAATAAAATCAGTTTTGGTGAATTTAGATTTTAGGCTAAATGGTTCCGTCCTACAGCAGCTGCAGAGAAATGAGTGACTGAAAATGGTGAAGAGTAGAACTGCCGCCATGTTTATTTGAAGTGATTATCGATGCATTTAGTGCAGCGCTCCCGCTTCTTTCCGCAGATTGATCCACCTGGAATAGTTTGGATCCAGCAACGACTGAAATGATCCAAAGCAGAATAATCAGCGTTATGGCGTCGCTAGCAGAGATCAACCTGTGGAGCATTTCTAAGCAGCTGCAGCTAGATAGTAGAAAGTTAGAACGCATTCTAACTCTTTCAGCTCTACTTTCTAG
Source organism: Cyprinodon diabolis (assembly GCA_030533445.1). Lineage (NCBI taxonomy): Eukaryota > Metazoa > Chordata > Actinopteri > Cyprinodontiformes > Cyprinodontidae > Cyprinodon > Cyprinodon diabolis. Next base: position 306,646 of record CM060067.1, on the reverse strand, counting down.
CTTCAGCAGTCGATCCAACCACATAGCACAGCTGTCCTAGATGCGCTCACCCACCTCGGTCCAGCCAGATGCCCTCATCAAAGCGGGAAAACAGTCGGTAGCGCTGAGCCCAGTATTTAGCCAGTTCCGGATCCGCCGCCATCTCTGCCGGGACCTTCTGCTTCTTCCTCCTCTGCTTTTTTCTGGCCTTCCTGGCAGGTTTTACCGCCGACCCTGCATAGAGAGACGACTGATCGTTAGGCTGGAACCCAGAAATATGAGCATTCGGCTCACTGCTGTCACTCAACAACCAAACCCGGACATTAAATATTTAAGGAAGTTTAGCTCCTTTATTGATGAACGGCATCAATAGAAACTCCTGTCAGGAAACAAAGTCACTAGAAAAGAGCCTTTAAATGTCAGTTTCTTCTTTTTAAACTCAGATTAAATAAATGAAACCTTTCTGAAAGAGATGATTAAAATGATCGACCTTCTAGGGAACGAGCGTTCATCCAGATAATCCAGTAACCTCCCGTTTTAATGTGAAATACAGGAAACATCCGGAGGAGGCAGCAGATTAATCTGAACTGGGAGATTATGGGAGGAGGGTGAAGAGGAGGCAGATTTACCGCCTGTAATCAGTCAGAAAGTTAAGAAAGTGCTGAACTCTGCTGCTAAGTGCAGTAGTGGCTGTTTCTTGGACAGTAGGCTGACAGGAAGTGGGGGGTGAGAGACATGCGGGACTGGAGCACAGGCCGGATTCCAAGTTTAAGCAGGTGGAACTAAAATAGATTCGTTCATTAAGCTCCGTCTGTCCTGTTGATTTAAAGGGTTTGTAGTGGCAGCAGTTTGCCAGCAGGGGGCGTATCCCACACATGAAGCTCTGCCGCCTCAGCCTGTTTCTGATTGGCTGTAATAAAGGAAGCTGCAGTAAATGACGGGGAGCGGGGGGGGGGGGGGGGGGGGGGGGGGGGGGGGGTCAGGTCATTGATGACTGAGCAGAAGCCTAAGAAAGAGCTCCAAGTCCAGTTGTCCTCCCTCTGCCGTCCCTCCCCTGCCATCCTCCCTCTGCCGTCCTTCCCCTGCCGTCCTCCCTCTGCCGTCCTTCCCCTGCCGTCCTTCCCCTGCCGTCCTTCCCCTGCCATCCTCCCTCTGCCGTCCTTCCCCTGCCATCCTCCCTCTGCCGTCCTTCCCCTGCCGTCCTCCCTCTGCCGTCCTTCCCCTGCCGTCCTCCCTCTGCCGTCCTTCCCCTGCCGTCCTCCCTCTGCCGTCCTTCCCCTGCCGTCCTTCCCCTGCCGTCCTGCCGTCCTTCCCCTGCCGTCCTGCCGTCCTTCCCCTGCCGTCCTGCCGTCCTTCCTCTGGGAACATCATGGAGGGAAACAGAGTCTCCATCCATGGCAGTCCTGGTCGGTGTCCCACCAAGGATGCAGGGAGATCAGAGACGGCGGTCCTGCCAGCGTGCAGCTGAGGACGGTCGGTGTCCTCAGAGCAGCTCCCAGGAGTGATGGAGCGGTGGATGGATGTCCAACCTGCTGGTGAGCTGGGAATGATGGCTGCTTGGCTGACAGCAGGACTGACCTTGAGCCTGGATGCAGTGCTGAAAACCACCACTAGGTTTGCTCTTTCTGCCGATGCTTTCTTCCTCCTGAGGTTCAAACGTCCATTCAGCGCCACATGTCAGGGCCAGCGGAGCGGTGACCTCATTTCCTTCCACCGTGGTCCATCATTAGCTCCTTCTGTGTCTGAATGCTGCTAGCTCAGCGGCAGAGCTAACAGGTCGGTGCGTTTTCATGCTTCTGAATGCGAATGCGCCCTCTAGTGTTCATAACAGCAGTTTACAGAGATTCCTGATCATCAGCTGGAGCCTCAACATGTTAGCTTAACTCAAGAGAAGATTCTGACTTTATTTAGCATTCTTTAATTATTAGAATTAGGAATATTTGCATGAAAAGGAACAGCAATAAACTGAAGAATAATAACAACACTGGAATAAAAGCTTTACCTTCAGGCGTGTTTGATGGAAACAGGTTCACTTCCTCTGGAGATGCTGCCGACACTCCAGGCTCCTCCTCCTCCACCACTGGCTCCTCCTCCTCCACCACTGGCTCCTCCTCCTCCACCACTGGCTCCTCCTCCTCCGCAACTGGCTCCTCCTCCTCCACCACAGGCTCCTCCTCCTCACAGGAAGGGTTGGTTTCTCTTCTAATCCTCTTGATTTCCACCTCCAGACCTTCCCGCCGTGTTTCTCTCGCCACGTTTTGAAGAAAGTCTTTAGCCTAAAACGAAATGCATCCATGAATTCAGCAGGCCTACCAGCAGGTCTACCAGCAGTTTTACCAACAGGTCTACCAGCAGGTCTACCAGCAGGCCTACCAGCAGGTCTACCAGCAGGTCTACCAGCAGGTCTACCAGCAGGCCTACCAGCAGGTCTACCAGCAGGCCTACCAGCAGGTCTACCAGCAGTTTTACCAACAGGTCTACCAGCAGGTCTACCAGCAGGCCTACCAGCAGGCCTACCAGCAGGCCTACCAGCAGGTCTACCAGCAGGTCTACCAGCAGGTCTACCAGCAGGCCTACCAGCAGTTTTACCAACAGGTCTACCAGCAGGCCTACCAGCAGGCCTACCAGCAGGTCTACCAGCAGGCCTACCAGCAGGTCTACCAGCAGGTCTACCAGCAGGTCTACCAGCAGGCCTACCAGCAGTTTTACCAACAGGTCTACCAGCAGGTCTACCAGCAGGCCTACCAGCAGGCCTACCAGCAGTTTTACCAACAGGTCTACCAGCAGGCCTACCAGCAGGTCTACCAGCAGGTCTACCAGCAGGTCTACCAGCAGGCCTACCAGCAGTTTTACCAACAGGTCTACCAGCAGGCCTACCAGCAGGCCTACCAGCAGGTCTACCAGCAGGCCTACCAGCAGTTTTACCAACAGGTCTACCAGCAGGTCTACCAGCAGGCCTACCAGCAGGCCTACCAAAGCTGCTCCTCTGCTGTGGAACCAGTCAGTCTGTACCTTGTGGAGGAGGAGGCTGCCCTGACTGCTCACGCCTCCATCGGTCTCAGAGAATCGGATGTGCTTATTGACCCTCCTGGCCACCGTAGCTTTCCGACGCCTAGGGTTGTTGTAGCTAATTACAGAGCCAAACCTAAAAGACATTTATTATCACTGATTTTTTCATTGTTAGCTTAACTCTCACAGTTGATGTGATGATTTGGTAACCATGGCGATCACTGAACTGAAATCTGCAGAAAACTGAATCCATTTCATTTAAAACAAATAGATTTTTTCTTTCATGACTTTTTATTTTCAGCCTCTTTATTCATTTATTGTAATGATGACTTCTCCGTTGCCATAGTTACCTATATAACACTGGCGGGGTTAGCTTTCTATTCATGACTTTTCTAAGAGAATCAGGAGCCGCCATCATTTGTTGCATCATAAAACGTAATAAATTAATTTCCTGTGAACCTCAGAGGAAACATTTGGAGCCAGAAGTTTCCAAACGCTTCAGAAAAGACGAAGATCAGACCTGAGGAGCTGCTCCTGATTCCTCTGTCAGCCACAAGAATCTGTGAAAGGAAAGACTGAAGTATATCTTTCCCCAGGAAGGTCATGAAAGATAAGACTGAGTGGTTGGGGCTCCCTCTGCCCGTCTGAGGGACAGGGTGAGGAGCGGCTGGAGCTCCAACATGGCGGGCCCTCAGGAAGGACACCTGGAAATAACCCTAAAGATGGATCAGCTCATTCAGGTCACGTCTTTTTAGAGGCTGTATGGAAACTTCTGGCATTCCATGTCCTGTCATTATGACATCATTTCCTGGAGCTCTGGGCAGAAGACAGACTTACTGAGGCTCCTGCTGGTGTTTCAGTCCTAGTTCAGTCCAGACCTGCTGAGGACTCTGTGCCGGTCTCTCCGGGCTCCCCAGTCCCTCCGGTCTCCCAGGTCCCTCCGGTCTCCCCGGTCCCTCCGGTCTCTCCGGTCCCTCCGGTCTCTCCTGTCCCTCCCGTCCCTCCGGCCTCTCCTCCACATCCATCTCATGACTGCAGAGAAACAGAAAGGTCCCCCAGCTCACCGTCTGTGCCTCTGAAGTCCGTGGATGTTCAACCGCCAACATGGCTGCTCTGCATGTTTATCTAGGCTGACGGCAGCTAACCTGGATTTGATCCTCTGAAATCTCCTTGGGTTGTTCTCGTCTTCCTCATCTTCATCCTCTCCTCTCTGGGACAGCTTGCTGATGGAATCACCGACTCTGTGAGGGGGCGGGGCTCCAACCTGCTTTGGATCTGTGGGAAAAACCAAAACAAGGATGGAGTTTAGCTGAGCTGTAATTTGGTAACCCACGGGGGCACCCTGCCTGGTCCAATCCTTTGGTGGCCTAGTTACCTGGTGGCTGGGCTGGGTTCTCCTGAGAGGTTCCAGGAGGTTCCGTCTGATCAGGTCCTCCATCTGAAGGCTCCTCCTCCTCCTCCAGCTCAGCCTCACAGCTTCTGCTGTCCTCAATGGAGCAGCGTCCTCTGAACAGATCAGTCAGAACCTCCACTCTGCCGCCCGTCTGAGGCGCCATCTGAGGGCCGGTCTGAGGCTCCACCTGAGGGCCGGTCTGAGGCGCCGTCTGAGGCTCCGTCTGAGGGCCGGTCTGAGGGCCGGTCTGAGGCGCCGTCTGAGGCTCCGCCTGAGGGCCGGTCTGAGGCGCCGTCTGAGGCTCCGTCTGAGGGCCGGTCTGAGGGCCGGTCTGAGGCGCCGTCTGAGGCTCCGCCTGAGGGCCGGTCTGAGGCGCCGTCTGAGGCTCCGTCTGAGGGCCGGTCTGAGGCGCCGTCTGAGGCTCCGTCTGAGGCGCCGTCTGAGCATCAGTGTGAGCGTCCTCACCAGCAGTCCAGCCCAGGGCGCTCCAATAGGAGAAGCTCTCCCAGTAGGAGTAGTAGGTCTCTGTAGCGTGTTGTTCCCAGAGGGCCTTCTGACCTGGATGGTTCCAGGGGTCAGACACAGATGCCAGGATGGAGTCTGGATGCTTCTCCAGCCAGGAGCTCCACAGCAGCTCTGCTCCGTTCTGAGCTTTATGGACGACAGAACAAACAGACAACCTTCAGCCAACCTTCCACCCAAACCTCATGAGGAAAACGCTTTAAAATGTTGAAATAAAAGTGAATCAGACAAGTTTCCATCCTTAGCAGGGAGTTGAAGCGAAGGGTGGTGATGTCATCTGCTTATAAACAGGAAGTAGAGGTAGCAAACCAGCATGGAGCACAAGGAGGTTCTAATGTGGGACAGTCTCAGTGATTTAGCAATGGAGCACCCTGACCGAGGGGCACCCTGACCGAGGAGCAAATGAGGAGCACCCTGACCAAGGAGTACCCTGACCGAGGGGCACCCTGACCGAGGGGCACCCTGACCGAGGAGCAAATGATGAGCACCCTGACCGAGGGGCACCCTGACCGAGGAGCAAATGATGAGCACCCTGACCGAGGAGCACCCTGACCGAGGAGCAAATGATGAGCACCCTGACCGAGGAGGACCTTGACCGAGGAGCACCCTGACCGAGGAGCAAATGAGGAGCACCCTTACCAAGGAGTACCCTGACCGAGGAGCACCCTGACCGAGGAGCAAATTAGGAGCACCCTGACAAAGGAGTACCCTGACCGAGGAGCACCCTGACCGAGGGGCACCCTGACCGAGGAGCAAATGATGAGCACCCTGACCGAGGAGCACCCTGACCGAGGAGCAAATGATGAGCACCCTGACCGAGGGGCACCCTGACCGAGGAGCAAATGATGAGCACCCTGACCAAGGAGGACCTTGACCGAGGAGCAAATGAGGAGCACCCTGACCAAGGAGTACCCTGACCGAGGAGTAAATGAGGAGCACCCTGACCGAGGGGCACCCTGACCGAGGAGCAAATGATGAGCACCCTGACCGAGGAGGACCTTGACCGAGGAGCACCCTGACCGAGGAGCAAATGAGGAGCACCCTGACCAAGGAGTACCCTGACCGAGGAGCACCCTGACCGAGGGGCACCCTGACCGAGGGGCAAATGAGGAGCACCCTGACAAAGGAGTACCCTGACCGAGGAGCACCCTGACCGAGGGGCACCCTGACCGAGGAGCAAATGATGAGCACCCTGACCGAGGGGCACCCTGACCGAGGAGCAAATGATGAGCACCCTGACCAAGGAGTACCCTGACCGAGGAGTAAATGAGGAGCACCCTGACCGAGGGGCACCCTGACCGAGGAGCAAATGATGAGCACCCTGACCGAGGAGCACCCTGACCGAGGAGCAGCCTGACCGAGGAGCACCCTGACCGAGGAGCAAATGAGGAGCACCCTGACCGAGGAGCACCCTGACCGAGGGGCACCCTGACCGAGGAGCAAATGAGGAGCACCCTGACCAAGGAGTACCCTGACCGAGGAGCACCCTGACCGAGGAGCACCCTGACCGAGGAGCACCCTGACCGAGGAGCAAATGAGGAGCACCCTGACCAAGGAGTACCCTGACCGAGGAGCACCCTGACCGAGGGGCACCCTGACCGAGGGGCACCCTGACCGAGGAGCAAATGATGAGCACCCTGACCGAGGGGCACCCTGACCGAGGAGGAAATGAGGAGCACCCTGATCGAGGAGCACCCTGACCGAGGAGCAAATGAGGAGCACCCTGACCGAGGAGTACCCTGACCGAGGAGCAAATGAGGAGCACCCTGACCAAGGAGTACCCTGACCGAGGAGTACCCTGACCGAGGAGCACCCTGACCATGGAGCACCCTGACCATGGAGCACCCTGACCGAGGAGCAAATGAGGAGCACCCTGACCGAGGAGTACCCTGACCGAGGAGCACCCTGACCATGGAGCACCCTGACCGAGGAGCACCCTGACCCAGGAGCAAATGAGGAGCACCCTGACCGAGGAGTACCCTGACCGAGGAGCACCCTGACCATGGAGCACCCTGACCGAGGGGCACCCTGACCGAGGAGCAAATGAGGAGCACCCTAACCGAGGAGTACCCTGACCGAGGGGCACCCTGACCAAGGAGTACCCTGACCGAGGAGCAAATGAGGAGCACCCTGACCGAGGAGTACCCTGACCGAGGAGCACCCTGACCGAGGGGCACCATGACCCAGGAGCACCCTGACCGAGGAACACCCTGACCATGGAGCACCCTGACCATGGAGCACCCTGACCGGGGAGCACCCTGACCATGGAGGCTTATTTGAACCAAAGCTTGTTCATCACTAGTTCATTGGATTCAGATGTTTAGTTTTAACTTCCTCCACTGATGGTGGACTTCCTCGTTTTTATTAGTATTTTGTTTTTGGTTCCTGCTGCCTGTCTGTCCTCTTCAGTCCATCTCAGACCTGTGTGGGAGCAGAAAGAATAAACCCAAGCGGAGGACAGAGCAGCAGATGATCAGCAGCTCCTCTGATTGGTTGTTCTGCTCCATGGTGACCATCAGCGCGTCCAGGAACTGAGTCCAGGTGGAGCTGCTGGCTTTGCTTTGTTAATGATTTCATCGTGTGAACGGACCAGCAGCATACCCGGCGGGTCGTTTGGCAGGATCATCTGGTACGGGTGGACCTGCTTCTTACCCCAGTAGGTCTCCCAGCTGCTGCTTCGGATCTCCTGCTGCTCCACTTCAGCACCACCTGCTGTCACAGAGACAGAAGCAGCCGGTAAACCGGACTGACACATTCAGCTCCTTCATCACATCAGAAGGGGGATGGTACCCGTGTGAGGGACCTGTTCCAGGTCTGATGGTTCTTCCTGGCATGTGCTGATTGTCCTGGGTGGTCCTCCACCTCCTCCACCTCCCCCTCGTCTTCTTCTTCTCTGTCATGAAAGGAGAAAGGAGGAGCTTTGAGCATCCATGATGGATTAGAAACTAGATATAAGGCAGCCAGGTGGACCTACCAGAACGTTCTGCTCCGAGGAGCTGCAGAACGCTACAGGTAGACCCATCTCAGCCATCAGCTGGGACTCTTCATCCAGCTCATCTTCCTCTTCCTCATTTTCAGATTCTGCCAATTCAGCAAAAACATGTTTCTGTGATCAGTCGCTGGGCCTCCTTCTCCTCAGTTCAACACGCTGAAGGAGGCCAGGAGAACCGACGGTACCTTGGAGATACGCATCTACTTCTCCAGAGGACAGCAGGCGGTTATCAGAGCGGTACAGCTCCCTGTCCCTGTTTACAGAGTTAGACCACACAGAGTTACAACATAGAGTTAGAGCACAGAGTTAGAGCACACAGAGTTAGAACACAGAGTTAGAGCACACAGAGTTACAACACAGAGTTAGAGCACACAGAGTTACAACATAGAGTTAGAACACAAGGTTAGAACACAGAGTTACAACATAGAATTACAACACAGAGTTAGAACACAGAGTTACAACACAGAGTTAGAGCACACAGAGTTACAACATAGAATTACAACACAGAGTTAGAACACAGAGTTAGAACACAGAGTTAAAACACAGAGTTACAACACAGAGTTAGAGCACAGAGTTAGAGCACACAGAGTTACAACACAGAGTTAGAGCACAGAGTTACAACACAGAGTTAGAGCACAGAGTTACAACACAGAGTTAGAGCACAGAGTTACAACACAGAGTTAGAGCACAGAGTTACAGCACAGAGTTAGAGCACAGAGTTATAGCACAGAGTTATAGCACAGAGTTATAGCACAGAGTTACAACACAGAGTTACAACACAGAGTTAGAGCACACAGAGTTATAACACAGAGTTAGAGCACACAGAGTTATAACACAGAGTTAGAGCACACAGAGTTATAACACAGAGTTAGAGCACACAGAGTTACAACACAGAGTTAGAGCACACAGAGTTACAACACAGAGTTACAACAGAGTTACAACACAGAGTTACAACACAGAGTTACAACACAGAGTTAGAACACAGAGTTAGAGCACACAGAGTTATAACACAGAGTTAGAGCACACAGAGTTATAACACAGAGTTAGAGCACACAGAGTTACAACACAGAGTTAGAGCACACAGAGTTACAACACAGAGTTACAACAGAGTTACAACACAGAGTTACAACACAGAGTTACAACACAGAGTTAGAACACAGAGTTAGAGCACACAGAGTTAAAACACAGAGTTAGAGCACAGAGTTACAACACATAGTTAGAACACAGAGTTAGAGCACACAGTTACAACACAGAGTTACAACAGAGTTACAACACAGAGTTAGAGCACAGAGTTACAACACAGAGTTATAGCACACAGAGTTACAACACAGAGTTACAACAGAGTTACAACACAGAGTTAGAGCACACAGAGTTACAACACAGAGTTAGAGCACACAGAGTTACAACACAGAGTTAGAGCACAGAGTTACAACATAGAGTTAGAACACAAGGTTAGAACACAGAGTTACAACATAGAATTACAACATAGAGTTAGAGCACAGAGTTAGAACACAGAGTTACAACATAGAGTTACAACACAGAGTTAGAGCACACAGAGTTACAACACAGAGTTAGAGCACACAGAGTTACAACATAGAATTAGAACATAGAATTACAACAAAGAGTTAGAGCACACAGAGTTACAACATAGAATTACAACATAGAGTTAGAACACAAAGTTAGAACATAGAATTACAACATAGAGTTACAACACACAGTTACAACACAGAGTTACAACACACAGTTACAACACAGAGTTACAACACAGAGTTAGAGCACACAGAGTTACAACATAGAGTTAGAACACAGAGTTACAACATAGAGTTAGAACATAGAGTTACAGCACACAGTTACAACACAGAGTTAGGGCACACAGAGTTACAACATAGAGTTAGAACACAGAGTTAGAACACAGAGTTAGAACAAAGAGTTAGAACATAGAGTTAGAACACAGAGTTAGAGCACAGAGTTACAACAAAGAGTTAGAACATAGAGTTAGAGCACAGAGTTACAACATAGAGTTAGAACACAGAGTTACAACATAGAGTTAGAACATAGAGTTAGAGCACAGAGTTACAACATAAAGTTAGAGCACACAGGTTTAAAACAGCGTTAGAGCACACAGAGTTAGAGCACACAGAGTTAGAACACAGAGTTAGAACACAGAGTTAGAACATAGAGTTAGAGCACACAGGTTTAAAACAGAGTTAGAGCACACAGGTTTAAAACATAGAGTTAGAGCACACAGTTAGAACATAGAGTTAGAGCACACAGAGTTAGAGCACACAGTTAGGCCATCAGTGAGACCAGAGGACAGCACATCTACTGTAGAGCTTCCTGAACCATTCCAGGTGTTCAGGCTGAAAGTTTAGGAATCATGTCTGGAAATCAAATCTCTATCTGGATGCAGACAGCATCTACTAGTGAAGATCTAGGCTTCCAGGCGTGTCGAGTAACGGAGGGGAAGTTTCAGCGAGGCGCGTATCGAGGCTTGCTTCATTTGGGGGAGGAGCCAAAATAGATGATGTCTGAAGCCTGGCTACCCGCCGTACCATGTGACCGCTTCAGGAAGTGGTTCAGCTCACCTGGAACTTCAACAGGCATTTAAACAGCCAGATGTTCAGTCCAGATGTGGGAGTTTGGAGGAGAGCTGCTGTCAGTTGGATAAAGTTTGGATAGATTCTAAGAATAGATTGGCTGTAAAAGCAACCAATGTAGTTGGTTAAAACTAGATTGGTTGGATTAAACACTGAAATGATCAGAATCTACGCAAACTGCTGGTCATGCAGGCAATGGGTTTAAGTATTATTGCTTTCAAAGCTGTAAGCGATCCCATCAAGACCCACTTCTCTTGGCTAAAGTGACTAATTAGTATTGGTTTGACCTTATATAAAATGTTACCAAATTAGATTGCCTTGTTTAACCAACCAGATTAAAACCCAAAAGTCTGGAAGAACAATTATTTCTGAATAAAATGACTAAAACCATCATTTTGCTCATCGATGCCCAGTTTGCACAAATACCTTCACTGCTTGAGCTTATTTCACTAAAATAGCAGAGAAAGTGCTTTTTCTCTTATAAGACATTTTACACATAGAAAACTTACAAAAGATTTTAGTATACACACCAATCTTTAACACTTCAAAGGAACTTAAATGGGGAAAAAAAAAAAAACATTACAAAAAATCCCAGTCTATCACTACCTGTAGTTCTGCCCTCCCCCAGTAGGTGGAGACATGTTCGCCTGAAGCTTCAGGCTTCAATGAGGCGTCATCTCACCATCACTAGCATCTACCTGCTATAGCTCTATACCTGGTCCTTAGAAAACTGATCAAGGATTCCTGATATTCCTGGGAGGATTTGTGATCTTTTATTTATTTTCTGTTAAAAAGATAAACAGTAATAAAAGACCCCTAGAATCAGACAGGTTCAGATATTCCAGGCTAACGATGGAACCAAACGACCCATTCATCCGTTACCATTTGCATGTTTCCAGGCGATACAAGGCCTTGTCCATATAAGACTCAAACTCACTGCGGATCCAGACATTTGAATTGAGAAAGCTTCCTGGAGAGGTGGAGAAACGTCTTCAAATCTTGGAAACCAAGTCCAGTGGATATTCTTTGAATTTTTACGGAATGACTATGACCTGGATGACTGAGAACCTTCATCAGCATCAATAATCTCATTTTAGAGGAAACCTGAACTTTCCTGAAGGAGGAGAACCAAAGAAAGACCAAAGGTTCTAAGGATGAAACCCAGAAGCCCAGCCCTCCAGCAGAGGCTCAGGGTTCTGGGAACGGGTTTGGTTCTGTTGGTTCCGGGTCTGGATGGATTCCAGGAGGAGATCAGCCTGTGGTTCAGCTCAGGTGGTTCTGGCTAGAATCTCTATGGGGTTCTGCTCAGTCCAGTTTGCAGACGGGTCAAACACAGAACCAGCGTGGTCACTGGATCTGCACCGGTTCCTCTGCTAGTCTGGGTCGGTACCAAAGCAGTGGGTCAGCAGAGGGAAGCATGAAGTGGTCTGATATTAGCTGGTAGAACCAGAACCAGCAGAGGACCCACCCACTCTGGGACCAGTCCGGTTCTGTTCTCCTCAGTCCAGTCTGGGTCCGTCTGGTTCCACCCGATGAGTGGAACATCTGCAGCCAATCAGGATGATCTGACTCCATCCTCTCAGCCCCTCCCTCTCACACTTCTTCCTTCCACTAAACTTTCTCCAGTCATGCTGCTCCGTGTCCTCCCTCCCTGAGGACGCTGTCTCTGTCTGTCCCTCTGTCTGTACATCTGTCCCACTGTCTGTCCCGCTGTGTCCTGCTGACCCAGGCTGAGGGTCTGCAGATGTTTGGAGGTTGGAAGCTTTGAGCTTCTGATCATTTTTTTTTTTTTTGCTATGAAGCTGTAATGATCAGACCTGCCTGATGTCCTCCAGACTCCTTGTCCTCTGCCTGCAGGTCAGAGCAGACTGGCTGATGGAAGCAGAGCAGGAGGACATAGAGTACCGGGTTCCCTCCAGGATGAGCGGCCATTAGCTTAGCTTCAAGCAGCACCGGAAGAGAAGCAGCCATGTTTAAAAACAAACCCTTACTCTGCGAAGGCTCTGGAGCACCGGCACCGCACAGCCTCCTCCTGCTCCGGGTTGTAGCTCAGGAGGAGCTCCGCCACCACAGCCCTGCGGCTCCTGGTTCTGGTTCTGTCCAGCATCATCTCGACCCAAACGGAACCGGATCCGCGACAGAAACGCTCACTTTACGTGTTGCCGGCTTTTCTTCTTCTTTCCTTTACTCATTGATTCTTCTTCTTCTTCTGTGTGTCAGGCAGGCTGAACCATTGACAGAAGAGTAGACCCCGCATCGACCGGGGCGCCATCTTGGGGAGGTCGTCTGCTCCGCTCAGTGTAATGTGTTGAACGGAACAGAATCAGTTTTCTGTATATTTAACAAATTTTCACAGTTTTTTCTTTTTTTTTAACTGAAAACAGACAAATTGTTCAGTTTATTTAAATATTCTTAGTGGGTTTAAGAATAATAGAATATTCTGATAGAATGGATGCATGTGGCAAAGCAGCCACTCATACATTTTTATATTTTTTACTACTATATACAAAAACATATTTATACATGTATGCACAGACTGGGGTCGCGAGGGGTTCTGGTGCCTATCTCCAGCAGTCAATGGGCGAGAGGCGGGTCCACCCTGGACAGGTCGCCAGTCCAGCGCAGGGCATATATATATATATATATATATATATATATATATATATATATATATATATATATATATATATATATATATATATATATATATACACACACCACATATCTCTCACTATATATATATACACATATTTATATATACATCTTTCTCCATATTATTAATATATATATATATATATATATATATATATATATATATATAATCTGATGCACAGTATTTATATTTGTAAAAACATTGTACATTACAATATGTTATTTGTTTATTTTTTATATTTATTTATTAATATTTCGTATTTCATGTGAATGTTATTTTTACCCATGTTTATGCTGTTTCGTTTTTTATTTCATCCTGGGGGACTCAGAGTAGAGCCGCTGCTCCTCCACATGGAGAGGAGCCGGCTGAGGAGGCTCGGGCATCTGGTTAGGTTGCCTCCTGGACGTCTCCCTGGTGAGGTGATCCAGGCACGTCCCACCGGGGGGAGGATGGATAGATGGATGTTTTTTAATTGTACTGTTTATTTATTTATTTATTTATTTGTTTTTCTTTACTGCTCTTTGGTCAGCTGTGGTTGTCTTTAGGTGCTTAAATAAAATTGGATTGGATATTTTTTTTACTCTGTCTCTAATTCTATGATTTTATTATACTTTTTAAGCTCCACTTGTGTGTGGCCACTTTTGCTGTAATCTTTTGCTGCTTTAACAGCACAATTTACCCACTGTGGGTCAATAAAGGGAGTTTCTATTCTATTTAGCGTATATCTGTGGTTTATTCAATAATGTCTTTTATTGTCAATTATTCAATAAAGCTCTGATACCTTCAAGAAGTTCTCCCTCCAGCCCTGAGGTCAAAAGTTTGTAGATTTCAACAAAGATACACTGCAGTGCTGAGGCATTCTTCTGTTCTGCTTAAAGCTGCAGGTTAGGGGAGCAGGTCGACCTCCCCAAGATGGTGGGTGCCCGCAATTCCTGCGGGGTTTACTCGTATATAAACGTCTATGGGCTAGACACCCTCAGGGGAATTGCTGCCTCCCACAGGCTGTTTGCACTACTACCACATCACATAAGGGAAATAACTACAGCCACATTTCTGAGAGTATTTAGGGGAGTGATGGCCTAGAGGTTAATGGTTAGAGCCCAGCGACCTGGGCTACATTAATAATTGGCAATCCTTTTGGGGAAAGCCTGGTCTGATTCGGAGAGACGGCATCCATCCCACTTTGGATGGTGCAGCTCTTCTTTCTAGGAATCTGGCCACATTTATTAGTCCTCCAAAACCCTGACCCCCCAGGGTGCAGACCAGGAAGCAGAGTCCTAGTTTAACAGACCTCTCTGCAGCTTCTCTACTGTTACCCACTCTTTACTCCATCCAGACAGTGTCTTGCCCACGACCAAAATCTAATAAATTAGCAAATATTCCCAAAGGAGTAAATCATGATAATCTAATTAAAATAACTCCAATTGGGGAAAAAGTTAAAACAATTAAATGCGGTCTGTTTAACATAAGATCGCTTTCCTCTAAAAGTCTGCTAGTTAATGACTTGATCTGTGATAATCACATTGACTTGTGTTGCCTTACAGAAACCTGGCTGCAGCAAGAGGATTATGTGAGCATAAACGAGGCAACTCCTTCAAGCTATTTAAATTTTCACATACCCAGAAGTTCTGGGCGAGGAGGAGGAGTAGCAACAATCTTCCAGTCTGACTTACTGATTACTCCCAAAACAGTTAATACCTACAACTCTTTGAACATTTAACCCTTAATTTCCCTGATCCAAATTTCAAGGCAAGAAAACCTCTTCTTTTTGTAACTTTGTATTGTCCGCCAGGTCCTTACTCTGAATGTTTAGATGAGTTTTCAGAGTTCCTTTCTGATTTGGTATTAAATACTGACAGGGTCATCATAGTGGGAGATTTTAACATCCATGCTGACATTGAAGGCGATAGCTTAAGAGCAGCCTTTAATGCTATCTTAGACACTATTGGCTTTGTTCAAAATGTGAATAGTCCCACACATTCTCATCTTCATACTTTGGATCCACCATGATGGGTCTAATATATTTTGAACACATGCAGAAACACTCACAGAGAGATAGTAAAAGTAAGAAAGTTTATTTTCAGCTAGGCAAAACAGAAACTGTGGTAACACAGCTTGGTGGGACCTGCGGCCAGGAATCCAGTTGCTATTGAACTAGCTGCCTGAATTGGAGAGTGGTAAGCGGTTCCAGTTTATGGAGACCTTGGCTGGTTGAAGGTGGACAAGTCTTTGGAGGGCGGACAGGTAAGTTTATGGTAGTATAGATAAGCAGCGGAGCAGGCTGTCAACTGAAGACTTTGATGAGGCCAGAGCTCAGAAGAGGGGAGTTGTGGAACTCTCTGTGTCTCGAGAGTTTTCTTCAATTCAATTTCAATCATATTCAGCTTATTTATATAGCGGCAATTCACAACACAAGTCATCTCAAGGCACTTTACAGTTCAGCCAGATCATCCAGTCAGATTGATTCAAAGTTTTCTATCTAAGGAAAACCAGTTGATTGCATCGACTCATTGACTCTTCAGCAATACCTCACACTAAGCATGCTTGTAGCGACAGTGGAGAGGAAAAACTCCCTTGGAACAGGAAGAAACCTCCAGCAGAACCAGGCTCAGTGTGAGCGGCCATCTGCTGAGGCCCACTGGGGTTCAAGGAGACAGAAGCAGACATAGAAAAAGAAGCATAGATACAAAAGGCAACTGTCAACCAGCTCCACAGGCGGCCCCGTCCAGGAAACACACAGCCAGGCAGACGAGCTCCGAGCCAGCTCCCATGTCAGAGGATGAAGAGAGCACATCCAGTTAGTCACAGTCAGAGAAACAGGACTACACTGGAAAACAGGCCAAGCTCCAACATCTAGAAACAAAGGTGTTGATGGCAGCAGCACAGCTGATATTTCTCTCCAGGATGGAGTCACAGCCAAACAGGAACAGACCAGATGAAGCTACTATGAGAAAAAGCAGAGAGAGCAGAACGTTAGAGATTGAACTAACAGATTCTGCAGAGTGGGAGAATAGAGATAGAATGAAGCAGAATGATGAAAAAGGGGTCCCTATGTCCTCCAGCAGTCTAAGCCTATAGCAGCAGAACTATAGAGATAGCTCAGGATAACCTGAGCCACTCTAACTAGAAGCTTTATCAAAAAGGAAAGTTTTAAGCCTAGCCTTAAAAGTAGACAGGGTGTCTGCCTCACGGACTAAAACTGGTAGTTGGTTCCACAGGAGAGGAGCCTGATAACTAAAAGATCTGCCTCCCATTCTACTTTTAGAAGTTCTAGGAACCACTAGTAAACCTGCAGATTGAGAGCGAAGTGCTCTGTTAGGAACATAAGGAACAATCAGATCTCTGATATCAGATGGAGCTTGGCCATTTAAGGCTTTATATGTGAGAAGGAGGATTTAAAATTCTATTCTTGATTTAACAGGAAGCCAATGAAGAGAAGCCAGGATAGGAGAGATATGATCTCTCTTTTTAATTTTCATCAGAACTCTGGCTGCAGCATTTTTGATCAGCTGAAGGCTTTTAACTACAGTTTGTGGACTTCCTGATAGTAAAGAATTACAATAGTCCAGCCTTGAAGTAACAAATGCATGGACTAGTTTCTCAGCATCACCCCTGGACAGGAGATTGCTCATTTCTGCAATATTCCTCAGATGAAAGAAGGAAATTCTAGAAACCTCTTTGATATGGGATTTAAATGACAGGTCCTGATCAAAAATAACACCAAGATTTTTTACTTTATTTTCTGAAATCAGTTCAATCCCATCCAAATGAAGTGACTGGCTAATCAGCTTCTTTTTCAGAGACTCTGGTCCAAAGACTATAACTTCTGTTTTGTCTGCATTCAGAAGCAGAAAGTTAAGAGTCATCCAGGTTTTTATGTCTTCAGACATGCCTGTAATCTATGTAATGGGTTAGCTTCATCTGGATTTATAGACAGATATAGCTGGGTATCATCAGCATAACAGTGGAAATTAATCCCATGCTGTCTAATAACTCTACCGATTGGGAGCATGTATAAAGTAAAGAGAATTGATCCTAGCACTGATCCCTGTGGTACTCCACAGGTAACCTTTGAGCGTGTTGAAGATCTATCATTAACATAAACAAACTGAATTAGATCAGATAGATCAGATTTAAACCAGTCTAGTGCTGTTCCTTTAATTCCAACAAAATATTCAAGTCTTTCTAAAAGAATATTCTGATCAACTGGATCAAATGCAGCACTGAGATCCAACAGGACGAGCACAGATACAAGTCCATTATCTGAGGCCATGAGAATATCATTAGTGACTTTCACCAGAGCTGTTTCAGTGCTATGATGAGCTCTAAAGCCAGACTGAAACTCTTCAAAAAGTTCATTATGGTGTAAGTGATCGCACACTTGTTTGGCAACTACTTTCTCAAGAATTTTGGATAAGAAAGGAAGATTGGATATAGGTCTATAATTAACCAAGTCATCTGGGTCAAGAGACGGTTTCTTAAGCAGAGGTTTAATTACAGCAACCTTAAAAGCTTTAGGTACATATCCCTGTAACAGAGATAGATTAATCACATCTAAAATGGAGGAGGAGATCAAAGGGAATACCTCCTTAAATAACCTGGTTGGAACTGGATCTAACATCCAAGTTGAAGGCTTAGATGAAGACAATAATTTTGCTAATTCAGAAAGTTCAACTGGATCAAAGCAGTCTAAACCCGGTTCAGATTCCATGACTACCTCAGGTACAATCGTGGATAGAGGAGTGCTTATGATCTTATTTTTAATAAGATCAATCTTATTTATAAAGAATCCCATAAAATCATTGCTGCTAAGAGCAGGTGGAATGGACGGTTCAACAGAGCTATGGCTCTGGGTGAGTTTGGCAACTGTATTAAAAAGAAATCTAGGATTATTCTTATTCTCCTCTATTAATGAGAAGTATGCTGCTCTTGCTTTACAAAGATTCCTCTTATACAGCAGTAAACTATTTTTCCAGACTAGGAAGGACTCCCGCAGGCCTGTGGAGCGATATTTTCTCTCCAGTTTCCTAGCATTTTGCTTCAAAGTATGCAGCTCTGCATTAAACCAAGGAGCAAGCTTTCTATTAACGGTTTTCATTTTCAAAGGAGCTGCATTGTCTAAGGCAGTATGCAGAGAACTAGCAACCCCATCAACAAAATCATCAACCCGTGAAGGGGAATAAGCTATGCTTTTGCACCTTTTGCACAAGTCCTTCCAGGGCTGGAAGGACTTGAAAAATCCCAGAGGATCTGAAGGCTTCCCAAAACAAGCAAACACTCTGGCAAAGATGTGATGACAGCCAGCTGCTCATATACTCCTCTGAGGTGATAATGATTTGTTGCAGGTGTGGGTAGTTGAAACATGTAAGCAAGCCCTCCTAGAAAGAGTAACCAGATGGCACCATCTGGTGGACGAACAGTGGAACTGAGAAGGAAAACAAACTAACCCCACAAACTGGAACCCAACAGGATCTTGTGCTGACATATGGCATAGAATGTGGCTCAGTGATTTACAGGAAAGCATTCAAGCAAAGTATGATGCTGTAAGACTGTAGTACGAACCCATTTTGCATAACAGGAACACCACAGCAGTGGTTAGAGCCTATAGGTTAGGTCGTAATGGTTAGAGCCCCGTGGTCAGAGCTTAGAGGTTAGAGCCTAATGGTTAGAACCTAGTGGTAAGGGTCTAGAGGTTATAGCCTAGTGGTTAGAGCATAGTAGTTAGAGCCTAGAGGTTATAGCCAAGAGGTTAGAGCCTAGTGGTTATTGCCTAATGGTTAGAGCCTAATGGTTAGAGACCCGTGGTCAGAGCCTAGTGATTATTGCCTAATGGTTAGAGCCTAATGGTTAGAGACCCGTGGTCAGAGCCTAGTGGTTATTGCCTAATGGTTAGAGCCTAATGGTTAGAGACCCGTGGTCAGAGCCTAGAGGTTATAGCCTAGAGGTTAGAGCCTAGTGGTTATTGCCTAATGGTTAGAGCCTAATGGTTAGAGACCTGTGGTCAGAGCCTAGAGGTTATAGCCTAGAGGTTAGAGCCTAGTGGTTATTGCCTAATGGTTAGAGCCTAATGGTTAGAGACCCGTGGTCAGAGCCTAGAGGTTATAGCCTAGAGGTTAGAGCCTAGTGGTTATTGCCTAATGGTTAGAGCCTAATGGTTAGAGACCCGTGGTCAGAGCCTAGAGGTTATAGCCTAGAGGTTAGAGCCTAGTGGTTATTGCCTAATGGTTAGAGCCTAATGGTTAGAGACCCGTGGTCAGAGCCTAGAGGTTATAGCCTAGAGGTTAGAGCCTAGTGGTTATTGCCTAATGGTTAGAGCCTAATGGTTAGAGACCCATGGTCAGAGCCTAGAGGTTATAGCCTAGAGGTTAGAGCCTAGTGGTTATTGCCTAATGGTTAGAGCCTAATGGTTAGAGACCCGTGGTCAGAGCCTAGAGGTTATAGCCTAGAGGTTAGAGCCTAGTGGTTATTGCCTAATGGTTAGAGCCTAATGGTTAGAGACCCGTGGTCAGAGCCTAGAGGTTATAGCCTAGAGGTTAGAGCCTAG
Source organism: Cyprinodon diabolis (assembly GCA_030533445.1). Lineage (NCBI taxonomy): Eukaryota > Metazoa > Chordata > Actinopteri > Cyprinodontiformes > Cyprinodontidae > Cyprinodon > Cyprinodon diabolis. The sequence goes on along the minus strand of CM060067.1, from coordinate 286,957 downwards.
TGGTTATTGCCGAATGGTTAGAGCCTAATGGTTAGAGACCCGTGGTCAGAGCCTAGAGGTTATAGCCTAGAGGTTAGAGCCTAGTGGTTATTGCCTAATGGTTAGAGCCTAATGGTTAGAGACCCGTGGTCAGAGCCTAGAGGTTATAGCCTAGAGGTTAGAGCCTAGTGGTTATTGCCTAATGGTTAGAGCCTAATGGTTAGAGACCCGTGGTCAGAGCCTAGAGGTTATAGCCTAGAGGTTAGAGCCTAGTGGTTATTGCCTAATGGTTAGAGCCTAATGGTTAGAGACACGTGGTCAGAGCCTAGAGGTTATAGCCTAGAGGTTAGAGCCTAGTGGTTATTGCCTAATGGTTAGAGCCTAATGGTTAGAGACCCGTGGTCAGAGCCTAGAGGTTATAGCCTAGAGGTTAGAGCCTAGTGGTTATTGCCTAATGGTTAGAGCCTAATGGTTAGAGACCCGTGGTCAGAGCCTAGAGGTTATAGCCTAGAGGTTAGAGCCTAGTGGTTATTGCCTAATGGTTAGAGCCTAATGGTTAGAGACCCGTGGTCAGAGCCTAGAGGTTATAGCCTAGAGGTTAGAGCCTAGTGGTTATTGCCTAATGGTTAGAGCCTAATGGTTAGAGACCCGTGGTCAGAGCCTAGAGGTTATAGCCTAGAGGTTAGAGCCTAGTGGTTATTGCCTAATGGTTAGAGCCTAATGGTTAGAGACCCGTGGTCAGAGCCTAGAGGTTATAGCCTAGAGGTTAGAGCCTAGTGGTTATTGCCTAATGGTTAGAGCCTAATGGTTAGAGACCCGTGGTCAGAGCCTAGAGGTTATAGCCTAGAGGTTAGAGCCTAGTGGTTATTGCCTAATGGTTAGAGCCTAATGGTTAGAGACCCGTGGTCAGAGCCTAGAGGTTATAGCCTAGAGGTTAGAGCCTAGTGGTTATTGCCTAATGGTTAGAGCCTAATGGTTAGAGACCCGTGGTCAGAGCCTAGAGGTTATAGCCTAGAGGTTAGAGCCTAGTGGTTATTGCCTAATGGTTAGAGCCTAATGGTTAGAGACCCGTGGTCAGAGCCTAGAGGTTATAGCCTAGAGGTTAGAGCCTAGTGGTTATTGCCTAATGGTTAGAGCCTAATGGTTAGAGACCCGTGGTCAGAGCCTAGAGGTTATAGCCTAGAGGTTAGAGCCTAGTGGTTATGGCCTAATGGTTAGAGCCTAATGGTTAGAGACCCGTGGTCAGAGCCTAGAGGTTATAGCCTAGAGGTTAGAGCCTAGTGGTTATGGCCTAATGGTTAGAGCCTAATGGTTAGAGACCCGTGGTCAGAGCCTAGAGGTTATAGCCTAGAGGTTAGAGCCTAGTGGTTATTGCCTAATGGTTAGAGCCTAATGGTTAGAGACCCGTGGTCAGAGCCTAGAGGTTATAGCCTAGAGGTTAGAGCCTAGTGGTTATTGCCTAATGGTTAGAGCCTAATGGTTAGAGACCCGTGGTCAGAGCCTAGAGGTTATAGCCTAGAGGTTAGAGCCTAGTGGTTATTGCCTAATGGTTAGAGCCTAATGGTTAGAGACCCGTGGTCAGAGCCTAGAGGTTATAGCCTAGAGGTTAGAGCCTAGTGGTTATTGCCTAATGGTTAGAGCCTAATGGTTAGAGACCCGTGGTCAGAGCCTAGAGGTTATAGCCTAGAGGTTAGAGCCTAGTGGTTATAGCCTAGAGGATAGAGCGGCATGCTTTTCCTGCAGAGGGTCCTCCTCGAATACTGTGTCCTATTGTTCTGAGTTGCACATAATAGTCAATCTTTTGGGGGAAAACCTGGTCTGAGGAATCTGGCCAAATCTATTAGTCCTCCAAATCCCTGATGTTTAACGGTGCAGACAGTCTGATGGGCCCTGTTCAGAACAGCTGTAGCACCCTGCAACTAGGGGGCCTAAAATCAGATGATCCAGATTTCAGTCTGGATCATTGGGGGAGTGGTGGCCTAGAGGTTAGGGCATATAGCTTGAAATCCACAGGTTCTGAGTTTGGGCCCCTGGGTACCTGAGCAAGACCCTTAACCCCACACTGCTCCCCGGGCACCGCACAATGGCAGCCCACTGCTCCCTGAGGGGAAGGGTTAAATGAATAGTGTTATTTTTTCTAATGTGAGATAAATAAAGTTCAATGATGTTTTTAGTATTTGGACAAAGGAGCGCCTGTGAGGATATTTTGTCAGTGCAGAGCTTGGATATTATTTTATAATCGTCTGTTGGTTCTTCTGCCGCAGATCTCCTATTTTTTCCACGGGAATCTCTGGACTCTTCGCCATCATCCGTACCTGGTGAATACATCTTTGCAGAAGCATTAACTCACTCATGAAGCACAGAGGAGAGAGGAGACACCATTTTTAGTTTAAATGTTAGCCATCCTGCACTGCTGCAGGACCCTTGGAGGACAGCGTCTCTGCTGCAGGACCCTTGGAGGACGGCGTCTCTGCTGCAGGACCCTTGGAGTACGGCGTCTCTGCTGCAGGACCCTTGGAGGACGGCGTCTCTGCTGCAGGACCCTTGGAGGACGGCGTCTCTGCTGCAGGACCCTTGGAGGACGGCGTCTCTGCTGCAGGACCCTTGGAGTACGGCGTCTCTGCTGCAGGACCCTTGGAGGACGGCGTCTCTGCTGCAGGACCCTTGGAGGACGGCGTCTCTGCTGCAGGACCCTTGGAGGACGGCGTCTGTGCTGCAGCACCCTTGGAGGAAGGCGTCTCTGCTGCAGAACCCTTGGAGGACGGCGTCTCTGCTGCAGGACCCTTGGAGGACGGCGTCTCTGCTGCAGGACCCTTGGAGTACGGCGTCTCTGCTGCAGGACCCTTGGAGGACGGCGTCTCTGCTGCAGGACCCTTGGAGGACGGCGTCTCTGCTGCAGGACCCTTGGAGGACGGCGTCTCTGCTGCAGGACCCTTGGAGTACGGCGTCTCTGCTGCAGAACCCTTGGAGGACGGCATCTCTGCTGCAGGACCCTTGGAGGACGGCGTCTCTGCTGCAGGACCCTTGGAGGACGGCGTCTGTGCTGCAGCACCCTTGGAGGACGGCGTCTCTGCTGCAGAACCCTTGGAGGACGGCGTCTCTGCTGCAGGACCCTTGGAGGACGGCGTCTCTGCTGCAGAACCCTTGGAGGACGGCGTCTCTGCTGCAGGACCCTTGGAGGACGGCGTCTCTGCTGCAGGACCCTTGGAGGACGGCGTCTCTGCTGCAGGACCCTTGGAGGCCGCCACCTGCGGCCCACCAACCTTGGGGACCCATGATGAAGAGGTGAGGAGCACCCGCTGGCTTAGGGAACTATAGACGGCACAGAGTTGGCTCAGGGGCTGGAGAAAGGAGATTTACACAAGAGGGCAAACAGGAAATATCTAAGAACTCAAACACAATCAAAAATACCTAGAACACAAGAATGAAAAATAAGACCAAGCTTGTAGGAAACAGATATGATGCTGCAGGGCAGCCTGAGGGTGAAGCAGCTGCCCTTCACTGCTGCATGATGGAAGAAATGTGTTTGGAAAGTTACCATAAAATTAGGGCTGAAACTAATGATTATTCTGCAGATTGATTAATCTGTTGATTATTGTTTCGATGAATCTATTAGTATTTAGATCAGCAAAGGTTCCTTAAAGAAGACTTTTTATGAAATGAAATCAGGTGAAACAGAAACATTTCCTCTCGAGGAGTTCTGGATGGAGAATATGGACAGAAAAAAACAATTTTTTTTATCTTAAATGCTAAATGTTTACATATTTTTTACGATCTTGGTATAATTCCTGCTCTAAGCGGGTCGCTCTGTCGGCTAAAGGCGCATTTTAGTGGCCCTATACTCCAGTTAATGATTAATCAATTACTAAATTAGTTGACGATTACTTAAATAATTGATTAAGTTGATTAATTGTTTCACCCATAGATAAAATACATGAAATGGGCGACAGAGTAACTGCAGCCCAGATGCAGAACTGGTATAATGAAGTTAATATTTTAAATGCTCAGTTTCAGTTCCTCTTATAGTTCCAGTGAAAATGTAAATAAAATACATTTAAATGCCGTCCCTTTAATGTATTATTTTGCATGATGCAGAGAGAGCAGATTAGATCAAAAATAAATAATAGTGGGGTTTAGCTTTGTTTACCTCTGCACAATTCTATATCTTCAAAAGAAAACAGGATAAATCCAGATATAGCAGGAATATTTAGACTATATTTGCTTAAATAGACACTGTCTTAGGTGCTGGTAAGTTTAAATGCAAACCTTTTCAAAGTGTAAAAAAGTCCTAATTCCACATTGATCAATGTAGCAGAAATGCTGCTGTTCTCTTTAAACAAATGCTCAAATTAAGCCTAAAAAGGAGCATGAATGGTTTTGCAAAGGACCAATGAAACTAAAGTCCAATAGTGTCCCTACCAAAGTTGAAATCAAACCACAAATCATCATAAACAATTACAGGTGCTTGGTTCCAGGTACTCAGGGATTCACTTCCACACAGAAAGCCCACGCTCTTACCTTCAGGTAACACAGAGTACATGTCAGATTAAATAATACTACTTAAGCGATAGTTTCAAGGTGTTGCTTTATTGTATGTCTCGTTCCATGTCTTTCGGTTGTGCTGTTCTTTTTCCATCTCTTTGCAGGTGATGAAGCAGACTGAAAATGTCTCCTTTCTATCTCCTCTTTCTTTTATCTTTTCTCTCTTTTTTTCTTCTGTTTTTCCTTTCCTGTTCTACTTACATTGCAGAGTCCATATAATCTGTAAAAGCCCCTTCATAATTATATTAAAGCAATTTATATGCATGAAACAAGTGGATCACCATGGCGATAGCCGTACTGCTCCACTGGTGGAAGTAAAACCTGTTGGGTTCTTTTTGGCATCAAGACAATAATTCTTGTTGCCACGTTGGCAGACAGGACATGTGGATTCAAGCTCTGGAGCAGATCGTCATGAATACATTAGTGGACCTGTCCATGGTGCTGAAATCCAGTCTGAGCCTGAGGACAGATGTGGACATAAATGGACAGATTTGGACAGATGTGGACATAAATGGACAGATGTGGACTGATATGGACATATGTGGACAGATGTGGACAGATATGGACATATATGTATATGGACATATACAGACAGATGTGGACATATACAGGCAGATGTGGACAGATATGGACAGATGTGGACATATATGGACATATATAGTCAGATGTGGACATATATGGACAGATGTGGACATAAATGGACAGATGTGGACATATATGGAAAGATTTGGACAGATATGGATATATATGGACAGATGTGGACAGATATGGACATATATAGTCAGATGTGGACATATATGGACAGATGTGGACATATATGGACAGATGTGGACAGATTTGGACATATATGGACACATGAAGACATGTATGGACAGATGTGGACATAAATGGACCGATGTGGACAGATGTAGACATATATGGACAGATATGGACAGATGTAGACAGATGTGGACATATATGGACATAAATGGACAGATGTGGACATAAATGGACAGATGTGGACATATATGGACAGAAGTGGACAGATGTGGACAGATATGGACATATATGTATATGGACATATACAGACAGATGTGGACAGATATGGACAGATGTGGACAGACGTAGACATATATGGACAGATTTGGACATATATGGACAAATGTAGACATGTATGGACAGATGTGGACATAAATGGACAGATGTGGACATATATGGACAGATGTGGACAGATATGGACAGATGTGGACAGATTTGGACATATATGGACAAATGTAGACATGTATGGACAGATGTGGACATAAATGGACAGATGTGGACATAAATGGACAGATGTGGACAGATATGGACAGATGTGGACAGATTTGGACATATATGGACACATGAAGACATGTATGGACAGATGTGGACATAAATGGACAGATGTGGACTGATGTGGACAGATGTAGACATAAATGGACAGATGTGGACCGATGTGGACAGATGTAGACATGTATGGACAAATGTAGACATGTATTGACAGATGTGGACATAAATGGACAGATGTGGACATAAATGGACAGATGTGGACAGATGTGGACCGATGTAGACATGTATGGACAAATGTAGACATGTATGGACAGATGTGGACATAAATGGACAGATGTGGACATATATGGACAGATGTGGACAGATATGGACAGATGTGGACAGATTTTGGACATATATGGACACATGTAGACATGTATGGACAGATGTGGACATAAATGGACAGATGTGGACCGATGTGGACAGATGTAGACATATATGGACAGATGTGGACAGATATGGACAGATTTGGACATATATGGACACATGTAGACATGTATGGACAGATGTGGACATAAATGGACAGATGTGGACCGATGTGGACAAATGTAGACATATATGGACAGATTTGGACAGATATGGACAGATGTAGACAGATATGGACATATATGTATATGGACATATACAGACAGATGTGGACAGATATGGACAGATGTGGACAGATATGGACAGATGTGGACAGATTTGGACATATATGGACACATGTAGACATGTATGGACAGATGTGGACATAAATGGACAGATGTGGACCGATGTAGACAGATGTAGACATATATGGACAGATGTGGACAGATATGGACAGATTTGGACATATATGGACACATGTAGACATGTATGGACAGATGTGGACATAAATGGACAGATGTGGACCGATGTGGACAGATGTAGACATATATGGACATATGTGGACAGATATGGACAGATGTGGACATATATGGGTGAAACCAAAGTGATCATGCAGAGGGACCATAGTGGCGTAAATGATTAAGAGCTGAATCATATTTGTCTTTTTCTCTGCCGTTCTGAGGCGGTTTACTTGGACTGAGCTGTGGGACAGATGTTCTGAGGCAGATGGGAGGGGGAAAATCTACCGGATCTGGATCTGCACGGGGTCTGGTTCTGGAGCACAGCTGGGATTCTGCTGCCCTGAACTGGATCCTAATGCAGACTCAGAGACGTTGATGCTCTTCTCCTGTCTTCCTTTGGTCAACTGCTAACTGGACCGGCTCCAAAACCAGAACCGGGTTTCGGGTGATAAAGGGTTAAACACCCGTTCCTCAGTAGACATGTAAAGCTGCTCTGTGCGTTTGGGGGGTGATGTCATTGTTTGTAGTCCACCATAGAAGAAGATGGCCGCCGCCTTCATCCCCAGCATCAGTCTGAGCTGCAGGTAGGATGAACGGAACCGGCCGGACCTCAGATTGGACCGGGCTCTGAGCAATGGACCAGAACCTCAGAGGAACCCGGGAGCTCCGCTGCAACCAGAACCAGAGAGGAGGAGCAGGTGCGCTCCAGAAATGAGGAGGAGAGCGAACCGAACCGGTCCAACCCGGAGATAAAGGCTTAGGATGATGGCAGCCAAGTCCGACGGGGTTCTGAAGATGAAGAGGAGCGACGTGGCCTTCACCCCGCTGCAGAACTCCGAACACACCGGTTCGGTGCAGGGGCTCCATCTGGGGGAGCAGAGCGGCTCCGCCTGCGCTCTGGACCGGGGAGGTTCCACCTCCAGCTGCCTGCTGGACCGAGCCCAGCAGAACTCGCTGATCTGGGACTGTCTGTGGGTCATCGCCGCAGTCACGGTCTACGTGGCGGACGTGGGAACCGACGTGTGGCTGTCGGTGGACTACTACCTCCGCCAACAGTACTGGTGGTTCGGCCTGACGCTGTTCTTCGTGGTTCTGGGTTCGTTTTCGGTCCAGCTGTTCAGCTTCAGGTGGTTCGTCACGGACTTCAGTACCGAGGACAGCTCCGAACCCTCCGATGGCTGCGCCCAGGCGGACGGGAGCAAGCTGCTGCTGAGCGGTTCGGCCTCGCAGGGGGAGGTTCCGATCCAAACCCAGAGGCAGAGCTCCACAGCCAGCAGGAACACCGCCACCAACAGTACCGGGAGCTCGGTACCGGGCCGGGCCCGCAGAACCCGCTCCGGCTCCTACTCGGTGTGCGTCTGGCTGAGCCAGTCCGTCCTCCACATCCTCCAACTGGGCCACGTGTGGAGGTAGGACCAGAACCCGGACGGACCGGAACCCAGACAGCAGAATACGATCAGCTGGTTCCGTTCGATTTGGTTTCAGTCAGCCAGGATTTTAGTTCACTTTGATCGAGCTGCCAGGAAGGTCCATTTGGACCCGAGGGAACCAAAACCAAAACCAGACCAGTACCAGAACCAGAGCAGTGTTAATGAGGCATGTTATTATGGGATGCCATGGAGCAAACAGAACCTCTCCCTTAGTTCTGTTCAGAACCTTTGCCTGGAACCAGGGGTCCTCTGGGAGGGGGTTCTGGGGGAGCTGAGCCCCTGAGCCCTGGATTCACTCACTGATCTGTTTTCTGGTTGTTGAGGACTGCTGGCAGAGTCTCCTTTGGGCCTGAAACAAGGCAGGAGGTCTTCCACATCCCTGGAAGTGTCTCCAGGGTCAGACTAAGGGGGAAGAGGTGCTGTAGAATCCCACAGAGCTGCTCCACTCAGGCCTTCAGGACTCTGACACCATCAGGATGTCCTCTCCATGCAGAGCATCCCAGACTGTTGCCTCAAAACAACCTTGCAGGGTTTCTTCAGCTTCCTGTGACCATCTCTTGGTTGCCAAACAAGTGTGCGACCACTTACACTTGAAGAGTTTCAGTCTGGCTTTAGAGCTCATCATAGCACTGAAACAGCTCTGGTGAAAGTCACTAATGATATTCTCATGGCCTCAGATAATGGACTTGTATCTGTGCTCGTCCTGTTGGATCTTAGTGCTGCATTTGATCCAGTTGATCATAATATTCTTTTAGAAATACTTGAATATTTTGTTGGAATTAAAGGAACAGCTCTAGACTGGTTTAAATCTTATCTATCTGATCGAATTCAGTTTGTTCATGTTAATGATAGATCTTCAACACGCTCAAAGGTTACCTGTGGAGTACCACAGGGATCAGTGCTAGGACCAATTCTCTTTACTTTATACATGCTCCCAATCGGTAGAGTTATTAGACAGCATGGGATTAATTTCCACTGTTATGCTGATGATACCCAGCTATATCTGTCTATAATCCAGATGAAGCTAACCCGTTACATAGATTACAGGCATGTCTGAAGACATAAAAACCTGGATGACTCTTAACTTTCTGCTTCTGAATGCAGACAAAACAGAAGTTATAGTCTTTGGACCAGAGTCTCTGAAAAAGAAGCTGATTAGCCAGTCACTTCATTTGGATGGGATTAAACTGATTTCAGATAATAAAGTAAAAAATCTTGGTGTTATTTTTGATCAGGACCTGTCATTTAAATCCCAGATCAAAGAGGTTTCTAGAATTTTGTTCTAGGGGAATTCTCTCTTACTTTTTAGATGCAGTTGGACACTTTTACAAATGTCCCTATTTCCTGGACAGGTCTTTATCCATCCAGTTAAAGTTGTAGATCCTGCTTTCTCTGATGATTTGATTGTTCTGTTCTTTGTTGGTTGTTTGTCTTTATTAATCGCCGTTTTTCTGGAGTTATCTGCTCACTCTGATCAGGTTGGACTTAAATGAAATTCTGTTGTTGCATGTCAACGTCTGCACCAGTATTCGAAGCAGCGTCGTTAGTGAACCCGTCTGCTTTGTCACAGTTTCATCCTTTTATTTCATTTCTGTTTTTATGTACTAACAGCGTATGTATCGTGGAATTAGAGGGACATTTTTCAGTCCATATTTAGCCAGATTGGGTGATTTTCCTCATAGCAGAAACTTTAGGATGTTTGTATTTTCAGTGGGAGCTGGCAGGTGAGGTTAGCTCTGAAGGAATGGGTGGATGGATGCTACGTTTGGATGTGTCGCTGAGCTGATGGCGGATTTTAGGGCTGAGTCTTTCTGCTTTTTCTTCTCCGATGTCTTTAGGTGTTTTCGGACCATGTACCTGGGAATACGCAGCCGTCAGAGCTCTAAGACGGAGCGCTGGCGGTACCACTGGAGGATGGTGTATGAATTTGCAGATGTGAGCATGTTGCATTTGCTTGCCACGTTTCTGGAAAGCGCCCCACAGCTGGTGCTGCAGCTGTGCATCATCATACAGACGCACAGCCTGCAGGCCGTTCAAGGTAACACGCCCTTTCTCTCACCTGCTTTATTCTGGGATGTTTTCATTCTTTTTTAATGCCAATTTTATAATATTAAGATAACATTTTCTTATCAGATAAAATGATCTCAGGAAAAATGCAATTACAGTAAATTATCTAAAAATGATTTAACTTTATTACAAGCTTCTACAGTTCAAATGAATATAGGAGAATTTTTGGAGGCACCAATCCGATACTTGGATGGGATGAATGATGCTGATGCAGCCATTTTTATACGCAGTGGTGCGCTTACAGCAGTCTAACCTTCCACCAGTTCGCCAGCGACCCGTTTGATATGTTTCCACCTAACAACTTGGAACTCATGAAAATAGTTAAACTTTTACCAATATAGATGTCAGACATGCTTAGAAAGTTTAGATTCTCCCCAAATCATCCACCAAGTTCATTTTGTGGACACAGAGAGCATCAAAGCACAATGAACACAGATATAGCAGGATGGGAACCCTAACCAGGATGGGAAAACAAAGGAGCTGCAACAACATACCTGAAGGCATCCAGAAGCCGTTTGATAAATAAAATCTTCTATTGACTCCATTCGTCCATAAGGCTCCACAGATTTAAATGAATCCTGCATTGTCATAAATATTCCAAGATAAGAAAATAGCCACAACGTCTGTTTTTTAACATCAGAAAAGTTTGCTGGTTGTAGCTAATGCTTAGCATCTTGCTAATAAGACTTTCCTCCAAAAACGTTTGCCTTTGATGTTTGGTTTGTTTGTTTTCATCACCTTCCCGCTTACAAAAGTGTCTGCATCTTCTTAAGTTTAGCTCTGACTCAGGGACAGCCCTCCAAGTATCTCAAGCTCTGCTTGTCTGTCAACCAATTACGCACCGAGTAGGGTTAGGGTTACCGATTAGTCCTGCGGTTATCGGTTAAGACCGCATGCCCTGTTTGGCTTTGTAGCCAAGAAATAAGGTTTCAAACTAGGGTAAACTAAACAGACCCCAGCGCTATTTTATTTTTCTACCTAAGAAATGAAATATTTTCATGTACCCCTGCAATGCACTGGCAGACCACCAGGGGTCTGCGTAGCCCCTGTTGCTGTAGGGTGGGATCTGCTTGAACTATTGTCTTGAACTCAGGTGGATGCATGAATCGCCGCTCCCTCCGTTTGTGATCATTTGTCAAAGTTTTGTTAAATTTGTAAAAAGTTTCTGTTTAAATTGAGACCATTTTGACATTTGTCATCATCGTGTTATTCTATCGTGTAAAAAGGAGAAAGAAAGTTAATCTCTAAGCTTTCAGCATATCAGCAATCATTTAGACCATAAACAGCTTTTTGCTTCTTAAAAGGATCATTTCCTGTCAGAGGTGTGGAGGCGTCCTGCTCCGTCCTGAAGTCTTTGTGTCTGTTCCAGGGATGACGGCTGCGGCCTCCCTGGTCTCGCTCGCCTGGGCGTTAGCCTCCTACCAAAAGGCTCTACGAGAGTCTCGGGAGGACAAGAAGCCCCTAAGCTACCTGGCAGTCATCATCCAGTTGTGTTGGCACTTCTTCACCATTGCAGCGCGGGTCATCACTTTCGCCCTCTTTGCCTCGGTGTTTCAACTCTACTTTGGCATCTTCATCGTCCTGCACTGGTGCATCATGACCTTCTGGATCGTCCACTGCGAAACGGACTTCTGCATCAGCAAGTGGGAGGAGATTGTGTTTGATATGGTGGTGGGCATCATCTACATCTTCTCCTGGTTCAACGTCAAAGAGGGATGCACAAGGTAAAACTCTTCACCCTCCTCTTCCTCATCTTTAAATCCATTCTCTTTATTTCAGTCCAACCAGACAGACTGCGATCTGATTGCAGTAGCTCTGTTACAGGAGTCCGATCCGATCTTAATCTTGGTTGGTGGGAAATTTAAAATCTCTGTTTGCAGAACCGTCTAGTTTCCTGGATTCGCTTTAATAGTAGAAGAAGAAACTGCCCCTCCTCCTCAGCTTTAGCTTCTTCCCGCCCTACACATTTCTTCTTCTTCTTCGGTTCTCCGTTCATGTTTTTGGTCTCAGCGGTACCATATGCTAGTGCTCCTTAGCTACAGGTAGAGGGCAGGAGGCAGGTGTCATAGAATGGGACAGATGGACCCAGTATTCAAAGTGAGACAGCCAGTAGGTAAGTTTATTAAAACAAATACAGACAGAACAGAAACGCGCTGCTGTGGAACTGTGACCGCAGCGACTGCAGGTGCGGAGCGCAACCCATCACTGAATATGTAAAGGGAAACACAGGTAAGTCACCACGATCATCTGAACAGAAGATGATGATTAGAGTGAGTCACCTACCTGGTTTAACAGGAGCGGACAGATCCGGGTTCCAGGAATCCATCAGAGCGTGAAGGCAGGTTCAGGGTCCCGTGCGTCAAGCATCCCGCAGTCTAACAGAGGTTCAGGCGAGCAGACCAGTCAGAGCCAGTGGATGAGAGGGAACAGAATCAAGAAAACAGAATCACTAAGGAAATGCTGAAACGCTCTCACCACAGGATGGAAAATAACTCGCCTGAGGACACTGGCTTAAGAATAAACTCCTGACTGGAAAAGGGAGAAAAACCCTGGAACTAAATTAAAATAAAAAAAAAATGACTGATTGCAGAAACAGAAATTAAACAGGGAAGAAATGAAGAAAAAAAACAAAACAATGATCGCCCCTGATAGCTGGAACTGAGCCCAATATAAGGGAAACCTGCAGGTGGATGAGATGAGTGATAATTGGGAGATGGAGAAAGTTAAGCAGGTAAAAGTCATGAGTAATTTAGGTGAGCTATCAGGGCAGATCATGACAGCAGGTTCATTACATTTAGAGTCTCCTCCTCCACCAAGGAGAACCACGAGCAAAGGATGAAGGTTAGGGAATAGAAAAAGCACACTAGATGCGTACATGGGGATCAGAAAATTCCACCTCTCTAAACCGAAATGAAATAACTTTCCAACTGAACCAAACCAGATCAGAATCTTCAGTCTGACATGTTTACATGAAGCATGGAAAAAAGTCCAGAGGATTGTTTTTAACTTTGTTGGAATGACTATGACCTGAATGATTGACAATCTTCACCAGCCATGAGATGCACAACATGTACAGTATTTTTGTAGCTTTGGAGGCGGGGCTGTCAGAGTTAAAATCCCAGCTTTGGGCTGTTAAACATCCAGAAGTTAGACCAGGCCCAGCTAGCTAACAGCTCACAGCCACCTAGTCCAGGGACATGTCCATGTAGTCCCCTGGGCGACGGGACGTAGAAGACTTATTCCTAGATCCTGCCCACTGATTACCTCCAACTATTCTGTGTTTTTTACTGGCTTTCCCTGCTCAGTGACACATCCATTGAGAAGCCAACCCAGTGACCGGCAGCTCCACTGTCAGAAACTTCAAATCCTACCTGAACCTGCGGGCTAAGGATCAGGTTAAATGCAGTAAGATTGTTATTCACGCTGGCGGTAATGACACCCGGTTACGCCGATCGGAGGTCACTAACATTAGTGTTGCTCTTTGTAAGCAGAATGTTGTAATCCGTAAACTTCTCCGTCCCCAGATTGTGTAGAGTTCCTGTAGATGTGTAGAATGCCATTTTCTCTACAGTTTCTTAGCGTTATGCTTACAAGTTCTTTTTTTAAGGGGCTACATTGTCTAAAGTAATGAACAGAGAAGTAGTAACCCCATCAACAACATTGTTAATTTGTGAAGGGGAAGGATCTAAATGGTTGGCCCTACAGGGTTTTTCAGTGATTCTCTGAAATGTATTACTGCATTATCCAATAGTGGTCAGAGAGGACAGGGCTGTGAGGAAATACTGATTTTCTTCACATCAATACCATATGTAAGCACAAGATCCAAAGTATGAAGATGAGAATGAGTAGGACTACATCAATAATTAAGCTTTTCTGATGAGTCAAAAGAATAGAAATATGTTTACAGACCAAGAAGGCATTTCTGAAATGTTGTGCTTAATATCTATCCCACAATATATGAGGACATGCGTTTGTATTTCCTGGTTCGCTGTAACCTGTTCAGGGTGTTTTTGTATCTTCATCCACCAACAAGTGGCTCCATTGGAATGAAAAGCTTGGGTTTTGTTAGCCTCTAAATAAAAACGTTACTCCGAGTAAACTCAAACTGCTCCTCTAGCCAGTAAGCGTAGAAGAGTCACTCATCTCAAGTTAAACGCTAGATTTTTAAAAAATTCAATTGAGTTGTTGTCCTTGTGTCTCATGTGTCTGTGCAGATATCGGCTTTCCATCTATTATCTGGTGGTCCTGGTGGAGAACGCTACCCTGAGCGCGCTGTGGTTCCTTTACAGATCACATAAAACCACTGACGCCTTTGCAGTCCCAGCTCTGTGTGTGATCTTCAGCAGCTTCCTCACTGGTCTGGTGTTCATGCTCATGTACTATGCTTTTTTCCATCCTAATGGTGCTCGCTTTGGGCGCTCTGCCAGTGGCCAAGGGCTTGATCTGGATTCCACAGCCCAATTCTCCACTCTACCCTGTGATGGTGCAACCAACTCCCTGCGCTCCAGCCGAGGAGCCACTTCAACCTTAGAGCGGGAAACTGGGAAGTACTCGGAACGCGATAGCTGTATCCCAGTGTTTCAGGTCCGACACCCGGTGCCATCTACACCGTCTTCACGAGCTCCACGGCTGGATGAGACAGTGATCAAACTTGACCTTTGTAGGAACCAGTACCCGGCCTGGGAGCGCCACGTCCTGGACCGCAGCATTCGCAAAGCTATCTTGGGTCTAGACTGCTCACTTACACCCCCGCGTCTGATGTACAAGGACGATGCTACGGTGCATGAGCGGCTGGAGTACGAGACCACCTTGTAGTTTTCACTCTGCTGTGGGAGCAGGAGAATGGCACCATGGGGTTAATCTGAGTGCAGAAATGGTTCAACTGAAAGCAAGAACGCAAAGTCCAGATCTGCTTGAAAAAAATGTCAGTGTTGAACACCGGGACGCACATTCATGGAGACTTTCCTTTTTCCAATAAATGAGAAGAAATGACGACAGGACAGAACGGAATCTCTGGTAACAGGATGGAGTTGTTGCTTTGTTAGTGCCAAAAAAACTTCTTGAAATCTCCTTTAGTAGATATTATCCACAGGAAAACAAAAAAAAAGTAAGCAGCCATTAAAGTAGCACGTATGTCCAATCATTTCAGGATCTCTGGATAAAGCCGTGTAAAATGGACAGACGGCAATAAAAGGCAGAGGATAGAAAGAGGAGGCTGGCGTGTCAGTAGACGTCCGGATGTGTCGTTCTTGTCCTCAATATGAAGCATCCTTTGGTTCAAAGATGAGGTACTGAGAAAAACAACCAGAGTCCTGTCATCGGTTCATTCTGTCGCTGAAGTGTGTTTGTTTTGATGACCCAGTCTATGTTGGTGTGTGACTGACTGGGTGCAGAAAAGCAGAGAGGTTCTGGTGCTGACTGCCTGTTGCATGCATGAATTTACTCTCTGTTGTCGCTTAGTGATGCTAATCCCAAACCGAAGCCAACCAACTGGAAAAACATGTCTGATCTGATCATTCTTCCACAATTCAACAGGTTTTCTATTGGAAGCTGGACCTAAAAGTGCCATAGAACCCATAGATATCCAGATAGAACCCATAGATATCCAGATAGGACCCATAGATATCCAGATAGGACCCATAGATATCCAGATAGAACCCATAGATATCCAGATAGAACCCATAGATATCCAGATAGAACCCATAGATATCCAGATAGAACCCATAGATATCCAGATAGGACCCATAGATATCCAGATAGGACCCATAGATATCCAGATAGAACCCATAGATATCCAGATAGAACCCATAGATATCCAGATAGAACCCATAGATATCCAGATAGAACCCATAGATATCCAGATAGAACCCATAGATATCCAGATAGAACCCATAGATATCCAGATAGGACCCATAGATATCCAGATAGAACCCATAGATATCCAGATAGAACCCATAGATATCCAGATAGAACCCATAGATGTCTGGATAGAACCCTCACTGCGAGCAGGGACCTTCTTATGCAAAAACAGACTCTACGCTTCAGTAGCACAACGGTCTACAGTCGGTCTGTAGACCGTCTTTATATAGATTTTCAGCAGTAAATCAGCGAAGCTGGCAAAGCTGTTTAGATCCAACAAGAAGAGGCTTTACTGCGTCACCATCAGTTCACCACCAAAAACAGTGAAAGTTACATTTCATAACATTAGTTCAAAGGTTCTGTTGGAAATAATAAAGTTTGTGAAAATTCTGCAGGTTTCGGTTTCTGTTCCCCGACTGAGACCCAATGAGAGAAGCACAACTGGTTCATCATATTGTACAAAGATCCAGGACATGTTATGTATTAGAAGTAATTACCTGTGAAAAGATGATGTTTAATGACAGAAATAGCATTTTTTCTTCAAACGTGTAAAAATAAAATGTTTCTTTCAGGTTTTTAAAAAGTTAAGAAGATGTAACTGTTGTGAAATATTGTTTTCCTTCAAGAAAATAAAAACAATATTTGAAGCATCTAAAGATTCTGAATTATAATTGATATTGAAATAAAAAAAATAACCAAGGGTGATTAAATTATATTTTTTCCAGAAGGTTCCCGCTAGAGTTCTGATCGGATTCCAGAATCCAGCCGACTCCTTTGGATCTGGATCTGACCTCTGCTCCTCTCTCCGAGGAGGAGGTGCAAACGTTTCTACTTCAAGAGCTAAAAAACAAAGAGTGAGAGATTTTTAAATTTTATTTTAATAAGACTAGTGATGTCACACTTTGCTGCTGGGAGTCATTTTGAACACGGGGTGCTGTGAAAATAGACCTATGAGCCTAGAGGCTTATTAAAAATACAGTAAATAAAGGCCGTATAAAAATCAGAAATACTTTAATAATTCCAGAGGGAAATTATTGTTGTTACACGCTCCAGTTACAGTTCTATATATATATATCTATATATAGATATATATATATATGTATGCATATGTATGCATATGTAAACACTAAATCCAACTAGTGATAAATCCAAATAAAGTCATATGTGGCGTGCAAAAATAGTGCATGAATATCAATTACCGGGGGGGGGGGGGTGTCTGAATCACTTGAGGGAGGCGTTATAGAGGTTGATGACCGGTAGGAATGATTTCCTGTGGCGCTCTGTGGTGCGTCTGGGTAGGAGGAGCTAGTCTGCTGGACCCGTGTGTCACGGAGAGGATGTGAGTCATTTTGAAGGGTTCATCCTCGTCCCTTCAGTGCATTTCAGGTCAACCTCTAGACATTGCTGATAATGGTCTCTCAGGTAAAGGTCCAACTCTTAGAATTAGCTGCAGTCAGTTGTTTATTCAGTGATCAGTCGGATGCTGGTTTAATCTTAGAAAAGATGGAGGATAGGATTCTGTGTCATCTGTTGAAGCATTATTAAATGGTTGCTGCTTTGATGACTCTATGGAGCAGCGGCACCCGGGGAGCAGTGTGGGGTTAAGGGTCTTGCTCAGGGACCCAGGGGCCTTAACTCAGAACCTCTGGATTCCAAGCCCTAACCACTAGGCCACCACCCCCCCAATGATCCAGACTGAAATCTGGATCATCTGATTTTGGGCCCCCTGGTTGAAGGCCACTACTATTCTGAACAGGGCGCATCAGACGGTCTGCACCCTGTCTTCGGCTATCTGGTCTGCATCCTGAGGTATCAGGGTTTTGGAGGACTAATAGATTTGGCCAGATTCCTCAGACCAGGTTTTCCCCAAACAGATACTCTATTATGTGCCGCTCAGAAAAACAGGACCCAGTATTCGAGGAGGAACCTCTGCAGGAGGAGACAACAGTGAACACGTCTATCTGGTGGACAATGATAACGAACCTGTCAGTCACTAACCTGGTCTTACAGTTCAGTCCGAGCCCAAAGGAAGAAGTTGGTTCCAGTCTGCTGCCAGCAGGATGTAGCGGATGTCCCCCAGCTCAGATGTCGGTGGACAGGCAGGAGATCAGAACCGAGCAGCCGAAGGAAGGCAGGATAATCCAGAGGGTCGAGCCAAGTTCGGACTCTGTAGTCAGAGCCAGGAGAAGAGGGGCCCAAAGAGATGCCGAAGGGAAATCCAGAACCGAGTCAGGATACAGTTCTAGGTTCGGCTCACAGACAGGGGGAGATCCAGGAGGAGTCACAAAGACAGGTCAGGCAAACAGATCAGAACAGGAACAGGCAGGCCCAGAGGTCCAGAGGCCGAAGGGGTCAGGATCAGGCAATCAGAAACACTCAAGTACTTTAGACTTAGACAAACTTTATTGTCACAGAGCGACACACAGAGTGTATACAAAACGAAACTTCATTCAGCTTTCAAGACATTTCTTTTTTTAAAGTGCATCAAATGTAAACACAAGACTGCGATATTATGTAGAGTTTTTCGAAAAAAAAAATTTTTTCCCCCATTTTATCCATCAGTTCATCAGTGTGATGGCGGTGGGGAAGAAGCTGCTGCAGAACCTGCTGGTCCTGCATTGGATGCTGGGAAGCCTCTTCCCAGAGGGCAGCATGGTGGGGGGGTGAGGGGTCATTGATGATGTCACGGGCTCGGGACACACAGCGCTGGGATGAAATGTCTTTGATGGAGGGAAGAGGAGCCCCCATGATCCTCTCTGCTGTTCTCACCTTCTTCCAGTCTGAGGCGCTGCAGCCTCCACACCACACAGTGAGACAGCTGCTCAGAACGCTCTCTATGGAGCTTCTGGGGGGGGGGGGGGGGGGGGGGGGCAGGTGGGCTCTCCTCATCCTCCGCAGGAAGTCCAAGCGCTTCTGGGCCCTTTTAATAGAATAGAATAGAAATCAACTTTTTTGTCAGTCCACTGTCACAGAGCAACAAAATCAATTCTCTGATTTAACAGTGGGCTGCCATTGTGCGGCTCCCGGGAAGCAGTGTGGGATTTATGGTCTTTCTCAGGGACCCAGAGTCTGGGGGAGTGGGGGATCGAACTCACAACCTCAAGATTCAAAGCCCCCGGGAATTTGGTGCTGCTGACCACCTCTACAGGTATGCCACTCACCACAGGCTTAAATAATCTAGCACTGATGACTGGTTGAAGGCGTGTTAAATAGAGTGTGAAGCAGGTGGAGAAGATGAACGGTAATGAGAACTGGGCGGAGCTAAGCAGGTGAATGAAATGAATAATCAGATGAGACATCACTGCCAAGATCATGAGAAATTATTAATGTAGCCCACGTTGTTTTCAGGACACCACCTAGATTGTCAGAACCCTTGTGTGGAGCGTTTTTCTATTTCCTCTGGAGCGCTGCAGGTGGGCGTGGCCGGCTGTCTGAGCACCTGAGATCCACCAACCCATCTACCTGTCAGGGATTTAAGCAGCTGCAGCCATCTCTTCATCGCCTGATGGTCCCATATTCTGGTACCAATAATTCCCCACGAGAAAGTTCTGTCTGGTTCCCAGTGAAAAGTTCCCAATTATTCGCCTCTGGTTCAATCGAAGCACACCTGGACTGATTGCTTCAGCGTCAAACTCTGCGGGCTGCTTCCATCTGCAGCTTAGGTCCAGTCAGCCTGCCCGCTCTCCACCACCTCTGTGACAGCTCTCTGACGATCGCCTCCTCCTGCACAGCCTGTTACAGTCCCACATTGGTTTGGCAAACTTACACACCGAAGCAACACCGGGTGTCATGAATAACTTTCTTACTGTATTTAACCTCATCCTCAGCCAGCAGGTTCAGTTTCGTTGTGACCAATGAGCTGACAGCATATATGTAACGATCCAAAACCCCCCCATCCCATTGGTCGAGCCAAGTGTTGCTGATGGAGAAGATAGTGGGAGACAACAGAGCAGCATGGGGGACGAACAGAGGAATTTAAATGCTTTTGGGGGCGGGGCACCTGCACAAATGTTTACAGGTTTGCTGCAGTAAATTGCTGGAGAATAATTTATTCTCCATGTGTTCATGTCAACATTTCACAGCTATGCATCTAATTCAATGCAGATTTGAGATAATTAGTTGAAAAAAAAAGAAATTCACACATAAAGGGGGGCTAAAAAGACCCACACCAGGAGGGGTGAAGGCAGCCGGGTGGCCCTTTTTTCCTGGGGGCGGGGGGGGGGGGGACCCTACTGGTGTCTCCAATGCCTGTTTCTATGGAGCTGCTAATTCCAGGATGGAAAAAAAACTGGTTGATGAGTTTAAGGTTAGATTCCTTAGAGGTTATTTTTCCCAATCAGACAAGCAGCTTCATTAAATAATTGGCAGGTTGCTAATTAGCTTTATTAGGTTAGAATTAATTTAATTAATAATGTTGATTTCACTGACTGACCAGAGATCATTGCTCAGATCTTCCCAGTCTGCCCTAGAAACAACTTTCTAACTTATTTAACTGCGCCAGTTGGTCAGTGCTGCTCAAATACCAGAGAGAGGGGCGGGGCTTCTTGATGACACGCCCCTTTCGGTAAGCAGCAGTTTTATAAACACTGAGTCACACCAGAATGCTGTTACATTGCGATTATGTACAGGAGCAATTAAAACTACTCCAACAGCAGCATTGTTAGTAGAAATGGGAGAAATGCCACTTGCATTTAGAAGAGAGCAATTAACATTAAACTATTGGACTAATTTAAAAGGTCATAGAAATGATCACCCAACTCTGCAAGTAATAAAACCCTGTTGGGAAAAAGAAGTAAAAGATATTAGAAGTTTTGGTTGGACTGTGCAAGAAAAAATAACAGAATTCAAAATAGATCAGATTAGTATAAGCCAAACAGTTCCATTATCAGTTATACAACCATGGATAATTACAGATGCTAGGGTAGATTTTACTTTGTTGGAAAGAAGAAAGGATAAGAAATTCATATTAAACTCATATATAGTACAGGATTATATTAATCAATATTATAAGTATGTAAAAATTTATACAGATGCCTCTAAAAATATAACAAATCAAATAGGAGTAGCCTTTATCGTACCAGAATTTAATATTAAAATTAGGAAAAGGATAAGTGATGGACTTTCAGTTTATACGGGAGAAATGATTGCAATATTATTAGCTGTTCAATGGGTGGAAGAAGTTAAGCCATTAAGATCAGTCATATGTTCAGATTCTAGTTCATCTTTAATTAATTTGCAGTATAGTCACTCAGAAAGCAGGCCAGATATTTTAATAGAAATTCAACAGACACTATTTAGAATAAATATGATGGGTTTAGTTATAAATTTTGTATGGATACCGGCACATTATGGAATTAAAGGAAATGAACAAGTAGATAAGGCAGCAAAAGAAGCTGCTAAAAATGTGTCAGTGGATTTATTTGTTAATTTTAGCAAATCTGAAGTTAAAATGTTAATTAAACAGAAAATAAAGGATAAATGGCAAAACGAATGGGAGAAAGGAAATAAAGGACGTTGGTTTTATAAAATTCAAAAGAAAATTGGAGAAATGAGAAGAACAGAAAGAACAAGAAGAGAAGAAACAATAATTTCTAGATTAAGGTTTGGTCATACCGGATTAAATGGTACTCTGTTTATCTTAGGAAAACATAGGAATGGCAAATGTGAATATTGTGGGGTAGATGAAACAGTTGAGCATGTCATGTTATACTGTAACAAATATGAGGAGGAGAGAAAGCAATTCATTCAAAATTTGAGTAAAGTAAAAGTGAAATTAGATTTATTTCAATTATTTAGAAGTTATTCAGATAGTAATATTTACAGTATAGTATTTCGATATCTAAAAATAACACATTTATATAATAGAATTTAATTCCTGAGAGTCATTCTGGTCCACACTCCATTCCAGTAGATGGCGGAAATGCATCTATCTGTTGTTTGCCAACCGCCAAAAATTATCAAAGAAGAAGAAGAAGAATGCTGTTACCAAACCTTCAATGGTTTATTATAGCCTGATACAGTCAGTCATCTGTGACGAGTTCAGGAAACAGTTCTCAGGGCAGCATAAATGCCTTTAACTCGGAGTTGAAAGCGTTTTTTCTGTGCAGCACTTGAATGCATCTTTGTTTGTGAGCCACAGGAAGATGAAGGACAACATTTTCTCCAGGATCCTGCTGATCCTGCTCTGCGCGGCTGTTTATGTCGCGGTTCTGGTCATCAACGCTTTGGCAGGAGCAGGAAGAGGTGGGTTCGGTTCGGTTCGGCCCGGTTTTAGTTTTTTTAACAGTTTAAAATGTTTAGCGACTGTGTGGTGCGTTTAGGTCCTTTTTCAGGAGGAGGATTTGCCACAAAGCTGAGATGAAGTTGATTTTTAGTCATTTTTAATGATGGGCGGGGTCCTGGTCCTGGTCAGGGTCCTGGTCAGGGTCCTGGTCCTGGTCAGGGTCCTGGTCCTGGTTCAACCATCAGAACATCTCTTTGTCCCAAAGAGTTGATCTAAAGTCTGAATGTTGATCATTCCATGGGTGTGGCAGAAACCATCTGGTTCTGGTTCTGGTTCTGGTTTAGATCTGGACCCGCCTCCTTCAGACTTAGCGGAGAGGATCTACTTTCAGGATCAAACATCTTTTATTGACAGGAAATAAAAGTCATGTTGGTCTTTTTCATAAAATTGGCCGGTTCTGGTTCTGGTTCTACCAGGAGGATCCGGATCCTGAAGCCCTCAGAGATTAACAATCTTTTTTTTATGGTGTCCTGTCTGGCAATAAGAATAATTGTCTTGATGCCAAAAAGAGCCCAACAGATTTTACTTCCACCAGTGGAGCAGTACGGCTGTCGCCATGGTGATCTGCTTGATTTATGCATAGAAATAACTTTATTAAAATTAAACAGGGAGATTTAAAGACTAAATGGAAACTGCCATGTAAGTAGAGCAGGAAAGGAAAAACATATAACGATAATTATAAAACATTTTCATTCTGCTTCATCACCTGCAAAGAGATGTAATAACAGAACAACCAACAGACGCTATAAAGTATCAGTATTATTATTTAATCTGACATGGAGTCTGTTTCAGAATGTGAGCTTTCTGTGTGGAAGTGAATCTCTGAGCAGCCGTAGTTGATTGTGAGAGTGAACTTGTTCATGTAAAGTTTATCCAAAGGAAAAATGCTCAGTAGTGCTGAGCAGTAATGCTGAGTCAACAATCAGAGACAGTTAGAAGAAAAGAGGAAGGAAGGAGAAGAAATTCCAGATCCTTCAAATAGAGGAAGGGGGGGGGGGGGGGTTCTCTCATTCATTACTTCAGCTGAAGGTTCTGATCTGGTTCTGATCTGGTTCTGATCTGGTCCAGAATTCCTGGAACAGAAGTTCTACTCTATTCTACTTTATTTTTTATGATGTTTTGTATTAGCTTCCAGGTTAGCGCTCACAGAGCTCAGAGTATTAAGTTAAAACTTCTCTTTTCTGTTGTTGTTGTTCAATAAAAGTACGTTTTAAGATCATTTGAGGCGAGAAAATTATACTTTAAGCTTCACTATACGGAACATTTACTGATTTAATGCAGAATTTAAAAAAAGTTCTGATGTTGAGAGGACGGCGGCGACCAGTGCAGCTGTGAGGCGAACAGCAGCCAGAGCTAACAGCCCGTCTGCGGCGGTCTGTCCGGTCCTTCATGGTGGAAGAAACATCTGCCAAATGTTCTACTGACCAAATCTGCTCCTCTTAGCAGTAAGTCTGGACTCTCTGGTCTAGAAGACCAGCAGGTTGAACCCAGGAAGGGTCCTAAAGACGTTTGGTTGTGAGTCAGATCAACACTGTTGGCCTGAAGGTGGTGCTGATGGTTGAACTGGGAGCTGTGGTTCCTCTGTCAGCTGTTGGAGGTCCTGCATGTGGGTAACCCTGACCTCCTCTGTCCTCAGGTCCTTTCCACTTTAGCACAGGCAATGTGTCGGCCCGCTATGAGACGGACATCACTCCAGCAGGCTGGACCTTCTCCATCTGGGGGGTGATCTACACCTGGCTCACCCTCATGGTCATTTACATCACCTCCTATGCTTTCAGAGGGTAGGAGAACAGAGGGGATGATGATGATGATGATGATGATGGTGATGATGATGGTCTTTCTCTGAACAGGTCTTGGGCTCAGTGTCTCCTTCCCTGCGCCTTCTACTTCTCCTGGCTGTCCAACATGCTGCTGAACATGACGTGGCTCCTGCTGTGGGACAGAGAGTAGGTCTTCCTCTCCTGGAGCTCCGCCTTCTGCTCCTTCTGGATAATCTCGGATAATAATATCAGATTTGACTGCAGAGGATGTTTCCGCTGATGGAGCGCCGCCCTCCTGCTAGCTGAACATCTGTGCTGTTGTTCCAGGATGATGCTGGCGGCGCTGGTGGTCTTGATCCTGATAGCCGTCACCAACTTCAGCTCCTTGTTCTTCGCCTGCTTTGCCACAGACTACTACGGCCTGTGGCTGCGGTCCTACCACAGGAAGGACCTGGCCTGCCTGCGCGTTCTGGTAGGTCCCGCCCACACGCTGCCGTTGGGTCGGCCGAGTGCGGCCCGCCTCTGACCGTTCTTCTCTGCGTTCAGGTGCAGAACGGCCTGGCCGTTTACTCCACATGGAGCTCCATCGCCGCGCTGCTCAACCTGGCCGTGGTTCTGCAGGTGTGGGGCGTGGACCGCAGCACGGCGGCCACCGCCGCGCTGGTCATCCTGCTGGCAGAGCTGCTGGGATGGTGAGTTGATCTCGGCTGCTCCGTCGCTCCGTCTTCGTCTCTCTGATCGTTGTCTCTCTGTGTTCAGGTTTATTCTGGAGAACTGGGTTCTGGACCGCTGGGTCCGGAACATCCTGACGGTCTATCCGGTGATCATCGTGGCTCTGGTTGGAATCATCTACCAACACTTTGACCCAGACACCCCCACCCCAAACTCTGTGTTCACCGGTGAGTTACAGAAAGCACTCTCATGGTGACGAGGATCTTTCAGATGTCTGGCGTTCATCAGATTTTCCAAACCATCCATCAGATTCTGTTGGATTATTAATCCTGTGTGGAGAATCAGGAATAATCTGCTCCGACTCTTTGTTTCCAGAACAAATATCAGGATTTATAAAGTCTTTCCAAAGGCAGGTAACCCACTTCTCTGCCGATTCCTGCAGTTATTCTCTAAAGAAGATGAATAATTTCAGGGGATCTGTTCTATCTTAAAATATCAACTGGAAAATGAGATCATAGGGAAGTTTTGCCTAGATCTAAGATTATCAGATTGGGTCTGATGGATTCAAACTGGGTCCCTGATGACCTCTGAAAGGGAAACCAGTTTGGTGAAATCGGGGATCGTTGCATCGTGCCTGAGCTCTGGAATAATCTCCTCAGCACAGAGAAACATCTGATCAACCTTCATCCTGCTGTGGAGGAAACTAACATTTACTTAGTTACTCTACTTAAGTACTTTTTTAAGTAACTTTACTCAAGTAATTTCTTAGTGAGGTACTTAAAACTCTCCCTCTGTTTCCAGGAAGCTGTTAGCTCCTTCTTCCTTTGGTTCAGCTCATCTTTCAGCAGCCCTATGGACTCAATCTAGACGCCACTGATCTACAGAGTGAATGACATTCCACAGATGAAACTATATTATTAGTATTAGTCTATAATTTATTTAGTTGTTGCCATCAGGCCAAACTGTTCAGTAGGATGAGTCTTAGATCATAGCTGTAGTTTCTTAGATTCAACCTTAAACCTCTAATCTATAGTGAAAATTCTATAGTGAAAGTCTGAAGAGAATCCAGACTCTCCTGTTTTCTTTGATTTTAAAATAATAATCACAATAACCACCTTTATTTTTTGTTGCCTTTTTATGCTGCAGTTCTTTCCAGGTGGTGTAGAATCTATATCAGTCGGTTCTACGCATCAATACGTCAGGAGGTTTCTGAAAGTTCCAGCTTCTTTAAAATTACTCTGAAGATTAGGCAAAAATGTTCTGATATTAGACAATTACATTTTTACTTTTGAATACTTGAGTATTTCTAAAGAGAGTATTTCAGTACTTTAACATGAGTAACTTATACTTGTAGTTGAGTATCGATACTTTTACTGAATAACTCCTGCTAAGTACTTCCATCCTAATCTGAGCAGATTAGATGATCTCCAGGGAATTGGATTTTTTAATCTTAAAATAGAATACTTAGATAATATGAAGTTAGAATAAGACAGTTCTATTGACAGTTGTTCTATTGGTAAATTGTCTTACTTTCCTCCTCAATCATAGAAAAACTGACTTAGATTGATATTTTGTGAAGTGAATTCTCACACAGACAGAGAAATCTGAGGCGGCAGCATCAGCTGCAGAAACGGATCAGAGTCGTTGCGTCATGGCGGTAAAAACGGCTCTGCTTCCTCCATCCGCGGGTCGAAACGTGTCACATGATGTTTCTGCTGATGTCAGCAGAACGTTGGTTCCTGTAGTCAGAACAGCTGATGGGAGCTGAACTGGTCCTGCTGGTTCCCAGTAAAAATGCAGGATTCCCAGTAATCATTGCTGGAACCAGTTAATGAAACCCTGTCCTCGGCGCTAGTTAATGACGCCGTGTCTCTGTCCTCGGCGGTAGTTGACCAAGCCGTGTCTCTGTCCTCGGCGGTAGTTGACGAAGCCGTGTCTCTGTCCTCGGCGGTAGTTGACGAAGCTGTGTCTCTGTCCTCGGCGGTAGTTGACGAAGCAGTGTCTCTGTCCTCGGCGGTAGTTGACGAAGCAGTGTCTCTGTCCTCGGCGGTAGTTGACCAAGCCGTGTCTCTGTCCTCGGCGGTAGTTGACCAAGCCGTGTCTCTGTCCTTGGCGGTAGATAATGAAGCTGTGTCTCTGTCCTCGGCGGTAGTTAATGAAGCCGTGTCTCTGTCCTCGGCGGTAGTGTCTCTGTCCTCGGCGGTAGTTGAAGAAGCTGTGTCTCTGTCCTCGGCGGTAGTTGAAGAAGCTGTGTCTCTGTCCTCGGCGGTAGTTAATGAAGTTGTGTGTCTGTCCTCGGCGGTAGTTGACGAAGTTGTGTGTCTGTCCTCGGCGGTAGTTAATGAAGCCGTGTCTCTGTCCTCGGCGGTAGTGTCTCTGTCCTCGGCGGTAGTTAATGAAGCTGTGTCTCTGTCCTCAGCGGTAGTTGACGAAGCTGTGTCCCTGTCCTCGGCGGTAGTTAATGACGCTGTGTCTCTGTCCTCGGCGGTAGTTAATGAAGCTGTGTCTCTGTCCTCGGCGGTAGTTAATGAAGTTGTGTCTCTGTCCTCGGCGGTAGTGTCTCTGTCCTCGGCGGTAGTTAATGAAGCCGTGTCTCTGTCCTCGGCGGTAGTGTCTCTGTCCTCGGCGGTAGTTAATGAAGCTGTGTCTCTGTCCTCAGCGGTAGTTGACGAAGCTGTGTCTCTGTCCTCGGCGGTAGTTAATGAAGTTGTGTGTCTGTCCTCGGCGGTAGTTAATGACGCTGTGTCTCTGTCCTCGGCGGTAGTTAATGAAGCCGTGTCTCTGTCCTCAGTGGTAGTGTCTCTGTCCTCGGCGGTAGTTGACGAAGCTGTGTCTCTGTCCTCGGCGGTAGTTAATGAAGTTGTGTCTGTCCTCGGCTGTAGTTAATGACGCTGTGTCTCTGTCCTCGGCGGTAGTTAATGAAGCTGTGTCTCTGTCCTAGGCGGTAGTTAATGAAGCTGTGTCTCTGTCCTCGGCGGTAGTTACTGAAGTTGTGTCTCTGTCCTCGGCGGTAGTTAATGAAGCCGTGTCTCTGTCCTTGGCGGTAGTGTCTCTGTCCTCGGCGGTAGTTAATGAAGCCGTGTCTCTGTCCTTGGCGGTAGTGTCTCTGTCCTCGGCGGTAGTTAATGAAGCCGTGTCTCTGTCCTCGGCGGTAGTGTCTCTGTCCTCGGCGGTAGTGTCTCTGTCCTCGGCGGTAGTTGACGAAGCCGTGTCTCTGTCCTGGGCGGTAGTTGACAAAGCCGTGTCTCTGTCCTCGGCGGTAGTTAATGAAGCCGTGTCTCTGTCCTCGGCGGTAGTGTCTCTGTCCTCGGCGGTAGTTAATGAAGTTGTGTCTCTGTCCTCTGCGGTAGTTAATGACGTTGTGTGTCTGTCCTCGGCGGTAGTTAATGAAGCTGTGTCTCTGTCCTCGGCGGTAGTTAATGAAGCCGTGTCTGTGTCCTCGGCGGTAGTGTCTCTGTACTCGGCGGTAGTTAATGAAGCTGTGTCTCTGTTCTCGGCGGTAGTTGACGAAGCTGTGTCTCTGTCCTCGGCGGTAGTTAATGAAGTTGTGTGTTTGTCCTCGGCGGTAGTTAATGACGCTGTGTCTCTGTCCTCGGCGGTAGTTAATGAAGCTGTGTCTCTGTCCTCGGCGGTAGTTAATGAAGTTGTGTCTTTGTCCTCGGCGGTAGTTAATGAAGTTGTGTCTCTGTCCTCGGTGGTAGTTAATGAAGCCGTGTCTGTGTCCTCGGCGGTAGTGTCTCTGTACTCGGCGGTAGTTAATGAAGCTGTGTCTCTGTTCTCGGCGGTAGTTGACGAAGCTGTGTCTCTGTCCTCGGCGGTAGTTAATGAAGTTGTGTGTTTGTCCTCGGCGGTAGTTAATGACGCTGTGTCTCTGTCCTCGGCGGTAGTTAATGAAGCTGTGTCTCTGTCCTCGGCGGTAGTTAATGAAGTTGTGTCTTTGTCCTCGGCGGTAGTTAATGAAGTTGTGTCTCTGTCCTCGGTGGTAGTTAATGAAGGCGTGTCTCTGTCCTCGGCGGTAGTGTCTCTGTCCTCGGTGGTAGTGTCTCTGTCCTCGGCGGTAGTTAATGAAGCTGTGTCTCTGTCCTCGGCGGTAGTTGACGAAGCTGTGTCTCTGTCCTCGGCGGTAGTTAATGAAGTTGTGTGTCTGTCCTCGGCGGTAGTTAATGACGCTGTGTCTCTGTCCTCGGCGGTAGTTAATGAAGTTGTGTCTCTGTCCTCGGCGGTAGTTAATGAAGGCGTGTCTTTCCTCGGCGGTAGTGTCTCTGTCCTCGGCGGTAGTGTCTCTGTCCTCGGCGGTAGTTAATGAAGCCGTGTCTCTGTCCTCGGCGGTAGTGTCTCTGTCCTCGGTGGTAGTTGACGAAGCTGTGTCTCTGTCCTCGGCGGTAGTTAATGAAGTTGTGTGTCTGTCCTCGGCGGTAGTTAATGACGCTGTGTCTCTGTCCTCGGCGGTAGTTAATGAAGCTGTGTCTCTGTCCTCGGCGGTAGTTAATGAAGTTGTGTCTCTGTCCTCGGCGGTAGTGTCTCTGTCCTCGGCAGTATTGTGTCTGTCCTCGGCTGTAGTGTCTCTGTCCTCGGCGGTAGTTAATGAAGCCGTGTCTCTGTCCTCGGCGGTAGTGTCTCTGTCCTCGGCGGTAGTTAATGAAGCCGTGTCTCTGTCCTCGGCGGTAGTGTCTCTGTCCTCGGCGGTAGTGTCTCTGTCCTCGGCGGTAGTTAATGAAGCCGTGTCTCTGTCCTCGGCGGTAGTGTCTCTGTCCTCGGCGGTAGTTAATGAAGCAGTGTCTCTGTCCTCGGCGGTAGTTAATGAAGCAGTGTCTCTGTCCTCGGCGGTAGTTGACCAAGCCGTGTCTCTGTCCTCGGCGGTAGTTGACCAAGCCGTGTCTCTGTCCTCGGCGGTAGTTGACGAAGCCGTGTCTCTGTCCTCGGCGGTAGTTGACGAAGCCGTGTCTCTGTCCTCGGCGGTAGTTGACGAAGCAGTGTCTCTGTCCTCGGCGGTAGTTGACCAAGCCGTGTCTCTGTCCTCGGCGTTAGTTAATGAAGCTGTGTCTCTGTCCTCGGCGGTAGTTGACGAAGCCGTGTCTCTGTCCTCGGCGGTAGTTAATGAAGCTGTGTCTCTGTCCTCGGCGGTAGTTGACGAAGCCGTGTCTCTGTCCTCGGCGGTAGTTAATGAAGCTGTGTCTCTGTCCTCGGCGGTAGTTAATGAAGCCGTGTCTCTGTCCTCGGCGGTAGTGTCTGTCCTCGGCGGTAGTTAATGAAGCTGTGTCTCTGTCCTCGGCGGTAGTTGACGAAGCTGTGTCTCTGTCCTCGGCGGTAGTTAATGCAGTTGTGTGTCTGTCCTCGGCGGTAGTTGACGAAGCTGTGTCTCTGTCCTCGGCGGTAGTTAATGACGCTGTGTCTCTGTCCTCGGCGGTAGTTAATGAAGCTGTGTCTCTGTCCTCGGCGGTAGTTGACGAAGCTGTGTCTCTGTCCTCGGCGGTAGTTAATGACGCTGTGTCTCTGTCCTCGGCGGTAGTTAATGAAGCTGTGTCTCTGTCCTCGGCGGTAGTTAATGAAGTTGTGTCTCTGTCCTCGGCGGTAGTTAATGAAGGCGTGTCTCTGTCCTCGGCGGTAGTGTCTCTGTCCTCGGCGGTAGTTAATGAAGCCGTGTCTCTGTCCTCGGCGGTAGTGTCTCTGTCCTCGGCGGTAGTTAATGAAGCTGTGTCTCTGTCCTCAGCGGTAGTTGACGAAGCTGTGTCTCTGTCCTCGGCGGTAGTTAATGACGCTGTGTCTCTGTCCTCGGCGGTAGTTAATGACGCTGTGTCTCTGTCCTCGGCGGTAGTTAATGAAGTTGTGTCTCTGTCCTCGGCGGTAGTGTCTCTGTCCTCGGCGGTAGTGTCTCTGTCCCCGGCGGTAGTTAATGAAGCCGTGTCTCTGTCCTCGGCGGTAGTGTCTCTGTCCTCGGCGGTAGTTAATGAAGCTGTGTCTCTGTCCTCAGCGGTTGTTGACGAAGCTGTGTCTCTGTCCTCGGCGGTAGTTAATGAAGTTGTGTCTCTGTCCTCGGCGGTAGTTAATGAAGCCGTGTCTCTGTACTCAGAGGTAGTGTCTCTGTCCTCCGCGGTAGTTAATGAAGCTGTGTCTCTGTCCTCGGCGGTAGTTGACGAAGCTGTGTCTCTGTCCTCGGCGGTAGTTGACGAAGCTGTGTCTCTGTCCTCGGCGGTAGTTAATGAAGTTGTGTCTGTCCTCGGCTGTAGTTAATGAGGCTGTGTCTCTGTCCTCGGCGGTAGTTAATGAAGCTGTGTCTCTGTCCTCGGCGGTAGTTAATGAAGTTGTGTCTCTGTCCTCGGCGGTAGTTAATGAAGCCGTGTCTCTGTCCTCGGCGGTAGTGTCTCTGTCCTCGGCGGTAGTTAATGAAGCCGTGTCTCTGTCCTCGGCGGTAGTGTCTCTGTCCTCGGCGGTAGTGTCTCTGTCCTCGGCGGTAGTTGACGAAGCCGTGTCTCTGTCCTGGGCGGTAGTTGACGAAGCCGTGTCTCTGTCCTCGGCGGTAGTTAATGAAGCCGTGTCTCTGTCCTCGGCGGTAGTGTCTCTGTCCTCGGCGGTAGTTAATGAAGTTGTGTCTCTGTCCTCTGCGGTAGTTAATGACGTTGTGTGTCTGTCCTCGGCGGTAGTTAATGAAGCTGTGTCTCTGTCCTCGGCGGTAGTTAATGAAGCCGTGTCTGTGTCCTCGGCGGTAGTGTCTCTGTACTCGGCGGTAGTTAATGAAGCTGTGTCTCTGTTCTCGGCGGTAGTTGACGAAGCTGTGTCTCTGTCCTCGGCGGTAGTTGACGAAGCTGTGTCTCTGTCCTCGGCGGTAGTTGACGAAGCTGTGTCTCTGTCCTCGGCGGTAGTTAATGAAGTTGTGTCTCTGTCCTCGGCGGTAGTTAATGACGCTGTGTCTCTGTCCTCGGCGGTAGTTAATGACGCTGTGTCTCTGTCCTCGGCGGTAGTTAATGAAGCTGTGTCTCTGTCCTCGGCGGTAGTTAATGAAGTTGTGTCTTTGTCCTCGGCGGTAGTTAATGAAGTTGTGTCTCTGTCCTCGGTGGTAGTTAATGAAGGCGTGTCTCTGTCCTCGGCGGTAGTGTCTCTGTCCTCGGTGGTAGTGTCTCTGTCCTCGGCGGTAGTTAATGAAGCCATGTCTTTGTCCTCGGCGGTAGTGTCTCTGTCCTCGGCGGTAGTTAATGAAGCTGTGTCTCTGTCCTCGGCGGTAGTTGACGAAGCTGTGTCTCTGTCCTCGGCGGTAGTTAATGAAGTTGTGTGTCTGTCCTCGGCGGTAGTTAATGACGCTGTGTCTCTGTCCTCGGCGGTAGTTAATGAAGCTGTGTCTCTGTCCTCGGCGGTAGTTAATGAAGTTGTGTCTCTGTCCTCGGCGGTAGTTAATGAAGGCGTGTCTGTCCTCGGCGGTAGTGTCTCTGTCCTCGGCGGTAGTGTCTCTGTCCTCGGCGGTAGTGTCTCTGTCCTCGGCGGTAGTTAATGAAGCCGTGTCTCTGTCCTCGGCGGTAGTGTCTCTGTCCTCGGCGGTAGTTGACGAAGCTGTGTCTCTGTCCTCGGCGGTAGTTAATGAAGTTGTGTGTCTGTCCTCGGCGGTAGTTAATGACGCTGTGTCTCTGTCCTCGGCGGTAGTTAATGAAGCTGTGTCTCTGTCCTCGGCGGTAGTTAATGAAGTTGTGTCTCTGTCCTCGGCGGTAGTGTCTCTGTCCTCGGCAGTATTGTCTCTGTCCTCGGCTGTAGTGTCTCTGTCCTCGGCGGTAGTTAATGAAGCCGTGTCTCTGTCCTCGGCGGTAGTGTCTCTGTCCTTGGCGGTAGTTAATGAAGCTGTGTCTCTGTCCTCAGCGGTAGTTGACGAAGCTGTGTCTCTGTCCTCGGTGGCAGTTAATGAAGCTGTGTCTCTGTCCTCGGCGGTAGTTGACGAAGCTGTGTCTCTGTCCTCGGCGGTAGTTGACGAAGCTGTGTCTCTGTGTCTCTGTCCTCGGCGGTAGTTGACGAAGCTGTGTCTCTGTCCTCGGCGGTAGTTAATGAAGTTGTGTCTGTCCTCGGCGGTAGTTAATGACGCTGTGTCTCTGTCCTCGGCGGTAGTTAATGAAGTTGTGTCTCTGTCCTCGGCGGTAGTTAATGAAGCCGTGTCTCTGTCCTCGGCGGTAGTGTCTCTGTCCTCGGCGGTAGTGTCTCTGTCCTCGGCGGTAGTGTCTCTGTCCTCGGCGGTAGTTGACGAAGCCGTGTCTCTGTCCTGGGCGGTAGTTGACGAAGCCGTGTCTCTGTCTTCGGCGGTAGTTAATGAAGCCGTGTCTCTGTCCTCGGCGGTAGTGTCTCTGTCCTCGGCGGTAGTTAATGAAGTTGTGTCTCTGTCCTCTGCGGTAGTTAATGACGTTGTGTGTCTGTCCTCGGCGGTAGTTAATGAAGCTGTATCTCTGTCCTCGGCGGTAGTTAATGAAGCTGTGTCTCTGTCCTCGGCGGTAGTTAATGAAGCCGTGTCTGTGTCCTCGGCGGTAGTTAATGAAGCTGTGTCTCTGTCCTCGGCGGTAGTTAATGAAGCTGTGTCTCTGTCCTCGGCGGTAGTTAATGAAGTTTTGTCTATGTCCTCGGCGGTAGTTAATGAAGTTGTGTCTCTGTCCTCGGAGGTAGTTAATGAAGTTGTGTCTCTGTCCTCGGTGGTAGTTAATGAAGGCTTGTCTCTGTCCTCGGCGGTAGTGTCTCTGTCCTCGGTGGTAGTGTCTCTGTCCTCGGCGGTAGTTAATGAAGCCGTGTCTCTGTCCTCGGCGGTAGTGTCTCTGTCCTCGGCGGTAGTTAATGAAGCTGTGTCTCTGTCCTCGGCGGTAGTTGACGAAGCTGTGTCTCTGTCCTCGGCGGTAGTTAATGAAGTTGTGTCTCTGTCCTCGGGGGTAGTTAATGACGCTGTGTCTCTGTCCTCGGCGGTAGTTAATGAAACTGTGTCTCTGTCCTCGGCGGTAGTTAATGAAGTTGTGTCTCCGTCCTCGGCGGTAGTTAATGAAGCCGTGTCTCTGTCCTCGGCGGTAGTGTCTCTGTCCTCGGCGGTAGTTAATGAAGCCGTGTCTCTGTCCTCGGCGGTAGTGTCTCTGTCCTCGGCGGTAGTTAATGAAGCCGTGTCTCTGTCCTCGGCGGTAGTGTCTCTGTCCTCGGCCGTAGTTAATGAAGCTGTGTCTCTGTCCTCGGCGGTAGTTGACGAAGCTGTGTCTCTGTCCTCGGCGGTAGTTAATGAAGTTGTGTGTCTGTCCTCGGCGGTAGTTAATGACGCTGTGTCTCTGTCCTCGGCGGTAGTTAATAAAGCTGTGACTATGTCCTCGGCGGTAGTTGACGAAGCTGTGTCTCTGTCCTCGGCGGTAGTTAATGAAGTTGTGTGTCTGTCCTCGGCGGTAGTTAATGACGCTGTGTCTCTGTCCTCGGCGGTAGTTAATGAAGCTGTGTCTCTGTCCTCGGCGGTAGTTAATGAAGTTGTGTCTCCGTCCTCGGCGGTAGTTAATGAAGCCGTGTCTCTGTCCTCGGCGGTAGTGTCTCTGTCCTCGGCGGTAATTAATGAAGCTGTGTCTCTGTCCTCGGCGGTAGTTGACGAAGCTGTGTCTCTGTCCTCGGCGGTAGTTAATGAAGTTGTGTGTCTGTCCTCGGCGGTAGTTAATGACGCTGTGTGTCTGTCCTCGGCGGTAGTTAATGATGCTGTGTCTCTGTCCTCGGCGGTAGTTAATGAAGCCGTGTCTCTGTCCTCGGCGGTAGTGTCTCTGTCCTTCGCGGTAGTTAATGAAGCCGTGTCTCTGTCCTCGGCGGTAGTGTCTCTGTCCTCCGCGATAGTTAATGAAGCTGTGTCTCTGTCCTCGGCGGTAGTGTCTCTGTCCTCGGCGGTAGTGTCTCTGTCCTCGGCGGTACTTGACGAAGCCGTGTCTCTGTCCTCGGCGGTAGTTGACAAAGCCGTGTCTCTGTCCTCGGCGGTAGTTAATGAAGCCGTGTCTCTGTCCTCGGCGGTAGTGTCTCTGTCCTCCGCGGTAGTTAATGAAGCTGTGTCTCTGTCCTCGGCGGTAGTGTCTCTGTCCTCGGCGGTAGTTGACGAAGCCGTGTCTCTGTCCTCGGCGGTAGTTGACGAAGCCGTGTCTCTGTCCTCGGCGGTAGTGTCTCTGTCCTCGGCGGTAGTTAATGAAGCTGTGTCTCTGTCCTCGGCGGTAGTGTCTCTGTCCTCGGCGGTAGTTGACGAAGCCGTGTCTCTGTCCTCGGCGGTAGTTGACGAAGCCGTGTCTCTGTCCTCGGCGGTAGTGTCTCTGTCCTCGGCGGTAGTGTCTCTGTCCTCGGCGGTAGTTAATGAAGCTGTGTCTCTGTCCTCGGCGGTAGTGTCTCTGTCCTCGGCGGTAGTTGACGAAGCCGTGTCTCTGTCCTCGGCGGTAGTTGACGAAGCCGTGTCTCTGTCCTCGGCGGTAGTGTCTCTGTCCTCGGCGGTAGTTAATGAAGCTGTGTCTCTGTCCTCGGCGGTAGTTGACGAAGCCGTGTCTGTCCTCGGCGGTAGTTGACGAAGCCGTGTCTCTGTCCTCGTCGGTAGTTAATGAAGCCGTGTCTCTGTCCTCGGTGGTAGCGTCTCTGTCCTCGGCGGTAGTTAATGAAGCTGTGTCTCTGTCCTCGGCGGTAGTTAATGAAGTTGTGTGTCTGTCCTCGGCGGTAGTTAATGACGCTGTGTCTCTGTCCTCGGCGGTAGTTAATGAAGCTGTGTCTCTGTCCTCGGCGGTAGTTAATGAAGTTGTGTCTCTGTCCTCGGCGGTAGTGTCTCTGTCCTCGGCAGTATTGTCTCTGTCCTCGGCTGTAGTGTCTCTGTCCTCGGCGGTAGTTAATGAAGCCGTGTCTCTGTCCTCGGCGGTAGTGTCTCTGTCCTTGGCGGTAGTTAATGAAGCTGTGTCTCTGTCCTCAGCGGTAGTTGACGAAGCTGTGTCTCTGTCCTCGGTGGCAGTTAATGAAGCTGTGTCTCTGTCCTCGGCGGTAGTTGACGAAGCTGTGTCTCTGTCCTCGGCGGTAGTTGACGAAGCTGTGTCTCTGTGTCTCTGTCCTCGGCGGTAGTTGACGAAGCTGTGTCTCTGTCCTCGGCGGTAGTTAATGAAGTTGTGTCTGTCCTCGGCGGTAGTTAATGACGCTGTGTCTCTGTCCTCGGCGGTAGTTAATGAAGTTGTGTCTCTGTCCTCGGCGGTAGTTAATGAAGCCGTGTCTCTGTCCTCGGCGGTAGTGTCTCTGTCCTCGGCGGTAGTGTCTCTGTCCTCGGCGGTAGTGTCTCTGTCCTCGGCGGTAGTTGACGAAGCCGTGTCTCTGTCCTGGGCGGTAGTTGACGAAGCCGTGTCTCTGTCTTCGGCGGTAGTTAATGAAGCCGTGTCTCTGTCCTCGGCGGTAGTGTCTCTGTCCTCGGCGGTAGTTAATGAAGTTGTGTCTCTGTCCTCTGCGGTAGTTAATGACGTTGTGTGTCTGTCCTCGGCGGTAGTTAATAAAGCTGTATCTCTGTCCTCGGCGGTAGTTAATGAAGCTGTGTCTCTGTCCTCGGCGGTAGTTAATGAAGCCGTGTCTGTGTCCTCGGCGGTAGTTAATGAAGCTGTGTCTCTGTCCTCGGCGGTAGTTAATGAAGCTGTGTCTCTGTCCTCGGCGGTAGTTAATGAAGTTTTGTCTATGTCCTCGGCGGTAGTTAATGAAGTTGTGTCTCTGTCCTCGGAGGTAGTTAATGAAGTTGTGTCTCTGTCCTCGGTGGTAGTTAATGAAGGCTTGTCTCTGTCCTCGGCGGTAGTGTCTCTGTCCTCGGTGGTAGTGTCTCTGTCCTCGGCGGTAGTTAATGAAGCCGTGTCTCTGTCCTCGGCGGTAGTGTCTCTGTCCTCGGCGGTAGTTAATGAAGCTGTGTCTCTGTCCTCGGCGGTAGTTGACGAAGCTGTGTCTCTGTCCTCGGCGGTAGTTAATGAAGTTGTGTCTCTGTCCTCGGGGGTAGTTAATGACGCTGTGTCTCTGTCCTCGGCGGTAGTTAATGAAACTGTGTCTCTGTCCTCGGCGGTAGTTAATGAAGTTGTGTCTCCGTCCTCGGCGGTAGTTAATGAAGCCGTGTCTCTGTCCTCGGCGGTAGTGTCTCTGTCCTCGGCGGTAGTTAATGAAGCCGTGTCTCTGTCCTCGGCGGTAGTGTCTCTGTCCTCGGCGGTAGTTAATGAAGCCGTGTCTCTGTCCTCGGCGGTAGTGTCTCTGTCCTCGGCCGTAGTTAATGAAGCTGTGTCTCTGTCCTCGGCGGTAGTTGACGAAGCTGTGTCTCTGTCCTCGGCGGTAGTTAATGAAGTTGTGTGTCTGTCCTCGGCGGTAGTTAATGACGCTGTGTCTCTGTCCTCGGCGGTAGTTAATAAAGCTGTGACTATGTCCTCGGCGGTAGTTGACGAAGCTGTGTCTCTGTCCTCGGCGGTAGTTAATGAAGTTGTGTGTCTGTCCTCGGCGGTAGTTAATGACGCTGTGTCTCTGTCCTCGGCGGTAGTTAATGAAGCTGTGTCTCTGTCCTCGGCGGTAGTTAATGAAGTTGTGTCTCCGTCCTCGGCGGTAGTTAATGAAGCCGTGTCTCTGTCCTCGGCGGTAGTGTCTCTGTCCTCGGCGGTAATTAATGAAGCTGTGTCTCTGTCCTCGGCGGTAGTTGACGAAGCTGTGTCTCTGTCCTCGGCGGTAGTTAATGAAGTTGTGTGTCTGTCCTCGGCGGTAGTTAATGACGCTGTGTGTCTGTCCTCGGCGGTAGTTAATGATGCTGTGTCTCTGTCCTCGGCGGTAGTTAATGAAGCCGTGTCTCTGTCCTCGGCGGTAGTGTCTCTGTCCTTCGCGGTAGTTAATGAAGCCGTGTCTCTGTCCTCGGCGGTAGTGTCTCTTTCCTCCGCGATAGTTAATGAAGCTGTGTCTCTGTCCTCGGCGGTAGTGTCTCTGTCCTCGGCGGTAGTGTCTCTGTCCTCGGCGGTACTTGACGAAGCCGTGTCTCTGTCCTCGGCGGTAGTTGACAAAGCCGTGTCTCTGTCCTCGGCGGTAGTTAATGAAGCCGTGTCTCTGTCCTCGGCGGTAGTGTCTCTGTCCTCCGCGGTAGTTAATGAAGCTGTGTCTCTGTCCTCGGCGGTAGTGTCTCTGTCCTCGGCGGTAGTTGACGAAGCCGTGTCTCTGTCCTCGGCGGTAGTTGACGAAGCCGTGTCTCTGTCCTCGGCGGTAGTGTCTCTGTCCTCGGCGGTAGTTAATGAAGCTGTGTCTCTGTCCTCGGCGGTAGTGTCTCTGTCCTCGGCGGTAGTTGACGAAGCCGTGTCTCTGTCCTCGGCGGTAGTTGACGAAGCCGTGTCTCTGTCCTCGGCGGTAGTGTCTCTGTCCTCGGCGGTAGTGTCTCTGTCCTCGGCGGTAGTTAATGAAGCTGTGTCTCTGTCCTCGGCGGTAGTGTCTCTGTCCTCGGCGGTAGTTGACGAAGCCGTGTCTCTGTCCTCGGCGGTAGTTGACGAAGCCGTGTCTCTGTCCTCGGCGGTAGTGTCTCTGTCCTCGGCGGTAGTTAATGAAGCTGTGTCTCTGTCCTCGGCGGTAGTTGACGAAGCCGTGTCTGTCCTCGGCGGTAGTTGACGAAGCCGTGTCTCTGTCCTCGTCGGTAGTTAATGAAGCCGTGTCTCTGTCCTCGGTGGTAGCGTCTCTGTCCTCGGCGGTAGTTAATGAAGCTGTGTCTCTGTCCTCAGCGGTAGTTAATGAAGCCGTGTCTCTGTCCTCGGCGGTAGTTAATGAAGGTGTGTCTCTGTCCTCAGTGGTGCTGCTGGTGGCCGCCTGCATCCTCTTTGTTTCCCGCGTCTTCTCGGTCATCTGGAGGAACAAGTTTCGGCCTCTGCTGTCCCCAGGCTCCGCCAGACTGATGGTGTCCCCGCTGGACCGCAGCGGCTTCGGGGTCTTTTACTGAGGGAGGCAGAGCTCAGACGGCCTCCTTCATGGTAGCTGCGCCTCCTCCTCCTCCAGAGGAATGCTCTTCATGAAGCACAGAGAGCGTCTGCATTACTTTGAAATGAATTTTGAATCCTTACATTTTAACCCACCTGTATCACATCTATATACTTTGATCCTATTTTATACCTTATAACCACATTTTCTATGTGTTACTGCTTCTATAA
Organism: Cyprinodon diabolis; assembly: GCA_030533445.1. Lineage (NCBI taxonomy): Eukaryota > Metazoa > Chordata > Actinopteri > Cyprinodontiformes > Cyprinodontidae > Cyprinodon > Cyprinodon diabolis. The sequence continues at coordinate 248,116 of CM060067.1, read as the reverse complement.
CCAGCATGTTTAACACGAAGTATTCAACGACTTATTAAACCTGTTTTCTAAACTTTAGTTTCTGTTTCTTTTTTTAAATTTGATCTTTTAAACCAAAGAAATGGGACCGCTGAATCTGATTTGTTAATATATGGAAGGTGAGGCAGCATCTAAGGTAACCATGGAAACTGAGCTGGGTTAAGATTGCTTTGATCCAGTTTTCTTCATCATCCCAGCTCGGGTGTTTAGAGTCCACCCTGGGCAGAGGGGCTGTACAGAGGGGCGGGGTCCACTCTGGACAGAGGGGCTGGAAAGAGGGGCGGGGTCCACCCTGGAAAGAGGGGCGGGGTCCACCCTGGACAGAGGGGCTGGACAGAGGGGCGGGGTCCACCCTGGGCAGAGGGGCGAGGGTCCACCCTGGACAGAGGGGCTGGACAGAGGGGCGGGGTCCACCCTGGGCAGAGGGGCGAGGGTCCACCCTGGACAGAGGGGCTGGACAGAGGGGCGGGGTCCACCCTGGGCAGAGGGGCCGGGTCCCCCCTGGACAGAGAGGCGGGGTCCACCCTGGACAGAGAGGCGGGGTCCAGCCTCGACAGAGAGGCGGGGTCCACCCTGGACAGAGAGGCGGGGTCCCCCCTGGACAGAGAGGCGGGGTCCCCCCTGGACAGACAGGAGAACCATTCACACTCACACCTGAGGAGAATTTAGAGAAGCCAAGCAACCTAACTGTCATGTGTCTGGACAGTGGAAGGAAGCCGGAGTACCCGGAGTAAAACCCACGCATGCTCAGAGAGAACATGCTAACTGCTGTTGTTATTCTTGGTCTCTGTGTAGCAAGACGCAGAATAGGGACCTTTGTCGGGTATTAATGGCGTTCAGGTCGGATGAATGCGACCTGGCCGTTCAGACACAGGTCGCATCTGAAAAGATCAGATTCGTATCGGATTCAGGACCACAGAGCCAAGTGGCCTGGGTCAGATTGGAAAAAATCGGATCTGTGTTGTTCAGACAGCCATGACAGGATCAGGTCACATATGGACCAAAGAATGGGTTTACTTCAGGCTGCAGTGTGCACATAACCTTTGTGTTCCTGTTTCTCTCGCTCAGCTCATTGTTTCAATCATTTGGGGAAATAAAGTTTGTTCTAGAATATATTTCTGAAAATAATAAGTTCAAACTGAAGAAAAAAAGATTTTAAACGGGATCAGAGTTTGTCTAATTAACTGATAAAGATCAGATGCTAATTAATCTTTGATCATTTGATGTGAATCCTGAGGGGCGAGATATAGCATCTAGTTTAATCTGGGCAGAGACCACCAGAGTAAAAACTAAATGTCTGCTGGTCTCTGTTCATACGCAGGTTAATCTAGTTCTCTACTATAGAAAGGTATGATCAAAACCAGAATAAGAACAAGAACCAGAATCAAAACCAGAACAAGAATCAGGAACAGAATCAAAACCAGAATCCGAACAAGAACCAGAACCAGAATCAAAACCAGAACCAGAACAATCAGGAAATTTCTCCAATGTGAGATCAATAATGTTCTTTCAGTCAGAATCAGAAAAAGAATCAGGGCCAGTATCAAATCTAATTTATTCAGGTGTTTATTTTTTCAACACCGAAGGAACTTTTTCTTCGTCTGCTGAAACTTGAATTGTCGTTTTACTGGAACATGAATAAATCAACTGGACTTTTGGGTTTCGGTCACTTGATGACTGGTTCCGGACTGGTTGAGTCAGTCAGGATCCAGATTTTCCTCCAAGAACCGACAGCATCCATGTTTGGAGGGTAGGAGGATCAGAATGATCAGATCTACATTTAGTTGAAAATAAAAGATGAATCATGTGTTAATCAGTTGGATGGAAATTAATCGTTTCTTTTGAATGTTTTGGTCATAATGGAGGAAAAATAATAACTAATAATAGAAAAACTGCTGCAGCTGCAAATGTTGATAAAATATGTTTCTGTATGAAAATAAGAGCTTTAAAAGTCAGAATACAACCAGGAATTATGAACCAAAGCATCAGATTGTTCAGTTAGAATCATTTATCACAGGAAAATGAACAAAGTGAAGAAGAAATGACATGATGACACTGAAGCCGACCTGGATTACCTGCAGAACACCTGAGGAATGAGTCGGAGCGCCTGAATGGAAAAAGCTGAAACGCTGTGATGCAGTTTATTAGAAAACAGGAAGTGAAACGTTTAGTGATGCGATGGTGAGAGGCGCTTTATTGGTTAGAAAGCAGCTGAACGTAGATCAGATCAGCCTGATATTAAAATAAACGTCTCCAGGTAATCCAGCCTGTGGTCCCCCCCCCATGTCTCCCCCTCTCTCTCATTCACCTTTTCCTGTCAGCCTACTGCCATTAAAAACAGCCACTAGTGCCGTAAAAACTAAATAAAAAAAATAAAAAGGGGCTTTGATGTGTTTGTTTTACTAAAAATGAGGATCATAAATGTGAGATAAACCAAACTAATCAACAGTCAGACTATTGGCTGCAGCTGCAGGAGGAAACAGACTCAGATCAAATGAACCAGAATGATTGAAATGTCCTTATAAGGAGCTGATCTGGTTCAGTGGTTCTCCAGGATCAACCAGGGTTCATCTAAAGATCATTCTAGAACTGATTGATGACTTTAAGCTTATATTTGCAGATAGTTATTGTCAGTAGAGTTAGAAGTAGTTTTTCTGTTTTATGGTTGTGATCTATGAGCATAGACTTCCAGGCTTAGATCTACTTTTCTATCACTCCGTTTGGATCTATGAAAGTTCCTCATTCTAGAAAATAAGATGCAGGATCTGATCTAACCCTGATGGAGGAAGAGATAACCGCCTGTTTAATCTGCATTTATTAGCTGCTTTTTACTTTTAGCTCCAAATATTGTAGCGAATAGCCTTTTTTGAATTTAATAAGTAGAGATAAAAACAACAATAATAATCATATCTATGATGAGATTCTATGTATTTGGAGGGATTTAGACTGTTTTATGTCCCAGTTTTAGATCAGTGTTCCATTAATAGAGGAGGAGAGGAAGAAGATTGAATGAGAGGAAAAGAGGAAGAATGATGGAGAGAAGATTAAAACAGAGAGCAGGCAGGAGTCGGCTGGAAAGAAAGAAGATGGAGGAGACAGAATGACCAGATGGCTCCAATAAACACCATCGAATTATTGATTCATCTCAGGAAATAGGAGAGGAACGTTCCTGGATTTAACGCTTGATGTTAGTTATTTAAATATTAATAAATATGTTAAAATAGATGAACGCATCACTGTCCCTGTTTCCTATCTTAATTTTGATTATATGAATTTATTTTATCTATGAGCCGGAAATGTCCCCAGACTGGATTCCATAGATCTGGTCTCCTTAGCTAACTTCAGGTTAGCCTGTTCAGCTAAATAAAAAGAATAAACTGCAAACCAGGAAACAGGAAGTAGAATCATCAACAGCAAAACAATCAACAGGAAATAACAGCAGAGGGAAGGAGGAGACTTCCAGCTTCCAGATGGGAAACCAGTGGAGATGATGATGAGGAGGAAACCAGTAAAGATGATGATGATGAGGAGGAAACCAGTGGAGATGATGATGAGGAGGAAACCAGTAAAGATGATGATGATGAGGAGGAAACCAGTGGAGATGATGATGATGAGGAGGAAACCAGTAAAGATGATGATGATGAGGAGGAAACCAGTGGAGATGATGATGATGAGGAGGAAACCAGTAAAGATGATGAAGAGGAAACAAGTGGAGATGATGATGAGGAGGAAACCAGTGGAGATGATGATGATGAGGAGGAAACCAGTGGAGATGATGATGATGAGGAGGAAACCAGTGGAGATGATGAAGAGGAAACCAGTGGAGATGATGAAGAGGAGGAAACCAGTGGAGATGATGAAGAGGAGGAGGAAACCAGTGGAGATGATGAAGAGGAGGAGGAAACCAGTGGAGATGATGAAGAGGAGGAGGAAACCAGTGGAGATGATGAAGAGGAAACCAGTGGAGATGATGAAGAGGAGGAAACCAGTGGAGATGATGAAGAGGAGGAAACAAGTGGATATGATGAGGAGGAGGAAAGCAGTGGAGATGATGAAGAGGAGGAAACCAGTGGAGATGATGATGAGGAGGAAACCAGTGGAGATGATGATGAGGAGGAAACCAGTGGAGATGATGATGATGAGGAGGAAACCAGTGGAGATGATGAAGAGGAAACCAGTGGAGATGATGAAGAGGAGGAGGAAACCAGTGGAGATGATGAAGAGGAGGAGGAAACCAGTGGAGATGATGAAGAGGAAACCAGTGGAGATGATGAAGAGGAAACCAGTGGAGATGATGAAGAGGAGGAAACCAGTGGAGATGATGAAGAGGAGGAAACAAGTGGAGATGATGATGAGGAGGAAAGCAGTGGAGATGATGATGAGGAGGAAACCAGTGGAGATGATGAAGAGGAGGAGGAAACCAGTGGAGATGATGAAGAGGAAACCAGTGGAGATGACGAAGAGGAGGAAACAAGTGGAGATGATGATGAGGAGGAAACCAGTGGAGATGATGATGAGGAGGAAACCAGTGGAGATGATGAAGAGGAGGAGGAAACCAGTGGAGATGATGAAGAGGAGGAAACCAGTGGAATCTCATCTGTGAGCTCCATCTAGTGTTTCCATGGCAACCTTACACTTATTTCATTAAAAGCCTCTATAGCTGCTCTGATGGTTCACTAACTGCCAATATCTTTAGGGAAGTTTGTTAATCCGATTTTAAATCAAAGAAAGAATAACTGTAGCGCTAATCTGATCAATCTAGTTCTAACCAGCAGGGGGCGCCAAGCAACACGAGGAAAATAGAAGCAGCGATGAAATGCCAGAAGAAGAAGAAGCAGCAGCAGCAGAAGAAAAAGAAGAAGAGGAGGCGGAAGTGCGGGGATGAGGAAGTAGTTTGCTCCATCAGAAGGTGCCGTTTCCAGTCTCGGCTCCTTCAGAAGGTGGTGTCCTCCCTCTCCGCTCCGTCAGAAGGTGGTGTCCTCCGTCTCGGCTCCGTCCAGCATGTCTAAGAACACCGTCTCTGACCGCTTCCGGAAGGTAGATGTAGATGAATACGATGAGAACAAGTTTGTGGATGAAGAGGAGGGCGGGGAGAGCCAGGGAGGTCCGGATGAGGCGGAGGTGGACTCCCTCCTCAGACAGTATCCTAACGCTGCGGTGGCTGTGCGGGTCGCTGCGGTGCTGCTTCCCGCAGGATAATGCTCTATGTAGAAGCTACAGCTTGCTAGCCTTTATTAGCTTTAGCTCTGCTTAGATCAGACTGAGCTTCCGGTGTGAGAGCGTCTTTACCTTATAAGGTCATCATGTCTGTCCTTAACTTCCTGCCTTCAGAGGGAACATGGCTGCAGCTCTGCTCGCCGTCCTGAAGAACCCCCCCATCAACACCAAGAACCAGAGCGCTAAGGTAGGACCGGACAGAACCACTTCCTGAGGAACAGGAAGTAAATCTGATTGGTTCCTTCGTTCCTCCAGGACCGCGCAGAGCAGCTGGTGGTCAAGGTGCTGAGCAGCTTCAAGAGCAGCGACATCGAGAAAGCGGTGAGCTCCCTGGACAAGGCTGACGTCGACCTGCTGATGAAATACATCTACAGAGGCTTCGAGAAACCGTCCGACAACAGCAGCGCCGTCCTGCTGCAGTGGCACGAAAAGGTAAGAACCCTGCAGCCTCAGCCATCAAGCCATCAGGCCCCGCCCCTCTTACCGTCCTGCTGGAGCCTCCGCCATCAGGCCCCGCCCCTCTTAACGTCCTGCTGCAGCCTCCGCCATCAGGCCCCGCCCCTCTTAACGTCCTGCTGCAGCCTCCGCCATCAGGCCCCGCCCCTCTTACCGTCCTGCTGCAGCCTCCGCCATCAGGCCCCGCCCCTCTTACCGTCCTGCTGCAGCCTCCGCCTTCAGGCCCCGCCCCCTCTCACTGTCCGCTGACCTTGTCTGAACGCAGCTCTAGGCGGCGGACCGTGTCTGAACGCAGCTCTAGTCCGCGGACCGTGTCTGAACGCAGCTCTAGTCGGCTGACCGTGGCTGAACGCAGCTCTAGTCGGCGGACCGTGTCTGAACGCAGCTCTAGTCGGCGGACCGTGTCTGAACGCAGCTCTAGTCCGCGGACCGTGTCTGAACGCAGCTCTAGTCGGCTGACCGTGGCTGAACGCAGCTCTAGTCCGCGGACCGTGTCTGAACGCAGCTCTAGTCCGCGGACCGTGTCTGAACGCAGCTCTAGTCGGCTGACCGTGGCTAAACGCAGCTCTAGGCGGCGGACCGTGTCTGAACGCAGCTCTAGTCTGCGGACCGTGTCTGAACGCAGCTCTAGTCGGCGGACCGTGGCTGAACGCAGCTCTAGGCGGCGGACCGTGTCTGAACGCAGCTCTAGTCGGCGGACCGTGTCTGAACGCAGCTCTAGTCGGCGGACCGTGTCTGAACGCAGCTCTAGGCGGCAGACCGTGTCTGAACGCAGCTCTAGTCGGCAGACCGTGGCTAAACGCAGCTCTAGGCGGCGGACCGTGTCTGAACGCAGCTCTAGTCGGCAGACCGTGTCTGAACGCAGCTCTAGTCGGCTGACCGTGGCTAAACGCAGCTCTAGTCTGCAGACCGTGTCTGAACGCAGCTCTAGGCGGCGGACCGTGTCTGAACGCAGCTCTAGTCGGCAGACCGTGTCTGAACGCAGCTCTAGTCGGCTGACCGTGGCTAAACGCAGCTCTAGTCGGCTGACCGTGGCTAAACGCAGCTCTAGGCGGCGGACCGTTTCTGAACGCAGCTCTAGGCAGCAGACCGTGTCTGAACGCAGCTCTAGTCGGCAGACCGTGTCTGAACGCAGCTCTAGTCGGCAGACCGTGTCTGAACGCAGCTCTAGTCGGCAGACCGTGTCTGAACGCAGCTCTAGTCGGCAGACCGTGGCTAAACGCAGCTCTAGTCTGCAGACCGTGTCTGAACGCAGCTCTAGGCGGCGGACCGTGTCTGAACGCAGCTCTAGTCGGCAGACCGTGTCTGAACGCAGCTCTAGTCGGCTGACCGTGGCTAAACGCAGCTCTAGTCGGCTGACCGTGGCTAAACGCAGCTCTAGGCGGCGGACCGTTTCTGAACGCAGCTCTAGGCAGCAGACCGTGTCTGAACGCAGCTCTAGTCGGCAGACCGTGTCTGAACGCAGCTCTAGTCGGCAGACCGTGTCTGAACGCAGCTCTAGGCGACTGACCATGGCTGAACGCAGCTCTAGGCGGCGGACCGTGTCTGAACGCAGCTCTAGTCGGCAGACCGTGTCTGAACGCAGCTCTAGTCGGCTGACCGTGGCTAAACGCAGCTCTAGTCTGCAGACCGTGTCTGAACGCAGCTCTAGGCGGCGGACCGTGTCTGAACGCAGCTCTAGTCGGCAGACCGTGTCTGAACGCAGCTCTAGTCGGCTGACCGTGGCTAAACGCAGCTCTAGTCGGCTGACCGTGGCTAAACGCAGCTCTAGGCGGCGGACCGTTTCTGAACGCAGCTCTAGGCAGCAGACCGTGTCTGAACGCAGCTCTAGTCGGCAGACCGTGTCTGAACGCAGCTCTAGTCGGCAGACCGTGTCTGAACGCAGCTCTAGTCGGCAGACCGTGTCTGAACGCAGCTCTAGTCGGCAGACCGTGGCTAAACGCAGCTCTAGTCTGCAGACCGTGTCTGAACGCAGCTCTAGGCGGCAGACCGTGTCTGAACGCAGCTCTAGTCGGCAGACCGTGTCTGAACGCAGCTCTAGGCGACTGACCATGGCTGAACGCAGCTCTAGGCGGCGGACCGTGTCTGAACGCAGCTCTAGGCGGCGGACCGTGTCTGAACGCAGCTCTAGGCGGCGGACCGTTTCTGAACGCAGCTCTAGGCGGCTGACCGTGGCTGAACGCAGCTCTAGGCGGCGGACCGTGGCTGAACGCAGCTCTAGGCGGCGGACCGTGGCTGAACGCAGCTCTAGGCGGCGGACCGTTTCTGAACGCAGCTCTAGGCAGCTGACCGTGGCTGAACGCAGCTCTAGGCGGCGGACCGTGGCTGAACGCAGCTCTAGGCGGCGGACCGTTTCTGAACGCAGCTCTAGGCGGCGGACCGTGTCTGAACGCAGCTCTAGGCGACTGACCGTGGCTGAACGCAGCTCTAGGCGGCGGACCGTGTCTGGACGCAGCTCTAGGCGGCGGACCGTGTCTGGACGCAGCTCTAGGCGGCGGACCGTGGCTAAACGCAGCTCTAGTCTGCAGACCGTGTCTGAACGCAGCTCTAGGCGGCGGACCGTTTCTGAACGCAGCTCTAGGCGACTGACCATGGCTGAACGCAGCTCTAGGCGGCGGACCGTGTCTGAACGCAGCTCTAGGCGGCGGACCGTGTCTGAACGCAGCTCTAGGCGGCGGACCGTTTCTGAACGCAGCTCTAGGCGGCTGACCGTGGCTGAACGCAGCTCTAGGCGGCGGACCGTGGCTGAACGCAGCTCTAGGCGGCGGACCGTTTCTGAACGCAGCTCTAGGCGACTGACCGTGGCTGAACGCAGCTCTAGGCGGCGGACCGTGTCTGAACGCAGCTTTAGGCGGCGGACCGTTTCTGAACGCAGCTCTAGGCGGCTGACCGTGGCTGAACGCAGCTCTAGGCGGCTGACCGTGGCTGAACGCAGCTCTGGTCAGCTGTTGGTTCTGGTGCATCAGAACCCCAGACCAGTGCGGATACTGGTTCTGATGGTTTACTGGTGCTGGTTGGGAAGCAGCCGTCCACCCGGAGGCTCCAGCCAACCAATCAAAGTGTTTCTAACATCCAGCTGACCAATAGGGAGGAAGAACTGGAAAACTGAGAAATGGAAATAAAATGTTTTAAAGACAATCTGTTAAAGTTTAGAGAAACCAGTTTGATTGGTTTGCAGGTTTTTCTGCTCCTCAGTGATGAAGGAAGGTTCATTCTGCCGTCTTCTCCTCCTCAGGCTCTGGCAGTGGGCGGAGTCGGCTCCATCGTCCGGGTCCTGACCGCCAGGAAGACGGTCTGAGGCGTCGGCCTGCGGCGTCTGGATCCAGATGATCAGAACCGATCCAGGATCCACGCGTCTCTCTGCTGCTTCACCGTTTCTGTCTTCGTCCTCGCTCCTCTGGGATCAAGGTGCTGGCACCTGGAGCGCCTCCTCCCAGTGCGTGCTGGGACCGGGCGCCTCCTCCCAGTGCGTGCTGGGACCGGGCGCCTCCTCCCAGTGCGTGCTGGGACCGGGCGCCTCCTCCCAGTGCGTGCTGGGACCGGGCGCCTCCTCCCCTGGGACCGGGCGCCTCCTCCCAGTGCGTGCTGGGACCGGGCGCCTCCTCCCAGTGCGTGCTGGGACCGGGCGCCTCCTCCCAGTGCGTGCTGGGACCGGGCGCCTCCTCCCAGTGCGTGCTGGGACCGGGCGCCTCCTCCCAATGCGTGCTGGGACCGGGCGCCTCCTCCCAGTGCGTGCTGGGACCGGGCGCCTCCTCCCAATGCGTGCTGGGACCGGGCGCCTCCTCCCAGTGCGTGCTGGGACCGGGCGCCTCCTCCCAGTGCGTGCTGGGACCGGGCGCCTCCTCCCAGTGCGTGCTGGGACCGGGCGCCTCCTCCCAGTGCGTGCTGGTACTGTTTTTCTATGTCTGTTCTACTTAATGGCGCCAGCTGGTCTGCAGGTGGCGCTGCTGTTCATGCTTTTTCTATCTGAATTAAAGAGCTCTACCTGATCCCCGATTGGTCGATTCTTTTCTCAGATTATCTTCAAATTAAAGGTGGTTCAGATTAAATAATCCTAGTTAAGACAAACCACAGATCTGCCTGGTGGTTCTGGTTCCCCTCCTCAGAACCGGGTCAGCAGCTTTCTGTGCTGATCCATGGTTCCTCTATAAGACAGGAAGCAGAAGGTTTCAACACATTAGCTTTTATTGTCCCACCAGAAAAATGAAGAACAGATCCACACAGACACACGCTGGTACCGAACCGGAACGGATCCACGCTGGTACCGAACCGGAACGATCCACGCTGGTACCGAACCGGAACGGATCCACGCTGGTACCGAACCGGAACGGATCCACGCTGGTACCGAACCGGAACGGATCCACGCTGGTACCGAACCGGAACGGATCCACGCTGGTACCGAACTGGAACGGATCCACATGTCGGAACCATCCCTCAGCAGCGAGGGTTCGATTCCAGGTTCCCCACAGATGATTGGGTCCAAAGGCTGCCAGCGTTTGATCCAAACGGTTCTGCTTTGACCCTCCTAAGGTCCAAAAAATAACACTAAGTGAAGGTTCTGACCCAAACAGTTCAACTATGAAGTTCAGTTTTCTAGACTGGTCCAAACCAAGAAGCAGTTAGAAACTCAATGTGGTTCTTCAACGTTCCATCATGGCTGGAGGTTCTGGAAGGAACCGGGTCTGGGTGGAGGTTCTGGAAGGAACCGGGTCTGGATGGGGGTTCTGGAAGGAACCGGGTCGGGTCGATCCTTCGCTTCAGGGACCAGTTTGAACCCAAACATGAAACGGTCTGGTTCTGGTCCAGCAGCAGAGGGAACCAGTCCAAATGTTAGCTGTTAGCATTAGTGCCCCCTGCTGGTGGTTTGGACCATTACACCTACGATGAAAGGAGACGAACTTCAGTCCTCTGCGGTTCTGATCCGCTTTGCAGTTCTGAATACTGTAGTGGTCTGATACAAAAGACATTTATCAAAAGGATGAGCTGCAGAGCGCAGCATCGGTTGCTATGGCAACAGATCAGGACAACAGAGAGGATGATGATGATGAAGGCCCGCCTGTGCCGGTCCAAAACTTAAACTAAAATGAGGAAGAGGAGCAGATGCCATGTCCAGGTTAATGATGAAGGAACCTGGTTCCTCTGGTGGTTGTCATGGTTACCGCTCCCCCCGCCCTGACCTGCTGCCGTCTGACAATGACAGGAAATATAAAAGTGGAGTTTTTCTATTGAGCGGCGTCCGCGGGGCCTCCGTGCTTCTGGCTCGGCTCTGCTGGTTACTTGTGCTCCTTGGTGGGGGCGAAGTAGAGCTCCATGGGTTTGTTGACCTTCCAGTACTTCTCGCTGACCAGCTCCAGGGAGAAGGACCCGTTCAGAACCTGAGAACAGAGGGCAGATTGAAGCGAGGCGCGACGGCGGGTCGCGGCGCGGTAGGAGGTCGCGGCGCGGCGGCGGAACTCACAGTGAACTGGTTTCCCGCCGTGGGGATGTAGATGGTGTACTGCTTCTCTGACGCCGCCTCCACGTTGACGGGGCTGGCCTCGGCGTTTCTCCTCAGCTCCTCCAGGGCCAGCCGCACCGCCAGGTACTTGGACAGATGATCCACGGTGGCGTTTCCAGACGTCTTGATGTAGCGAGGAACAAACTCCACACTGCAAAGACAGCCATTGGTGCCCGTTTCAGAAAGCAGGTCTCACAAACAAGTATGGAAAGCCATCATCAATGGAGCGCTGATTCAACCAGTCACCATGGCAACAGGAAGTGCCTATTTCACCGACTGGATCTATAGATCTTAATGAAGGAATTTAAAAAAAGAATGTGTTTAATGGACAGAGAATCAGGCTACAGCTGCAAAGGAGAGGAAGATGGAGGAGAACGATGCTCCAGTTAATGTAGGGTTATATGGCAGGCCGTTTCTACATTTAATCAAAGATCTCTATGTTGTTCCATTTGTAGATTCTTCCTGATCAAAATCACACTCCTAGACTAAACTGTAAAAATAGATTTTTTAAGTGACAATTTAGCAGCAAAAGCTGAATTCTAGAAAGTAAAAAAACAAATTTTACCAGTAAAAATTAGGTTTTATATTCCCATGTTTCCACATTTTAAGAGGCCGTTCTGACATTTATCAGCTTGACTGAAAATGTTTTATATCTGAAATCCATTTCTTTAAACTTAAGAGAAAACAAATGCTGACCAGAAATATTAGGAATATGGAGATCTATAATGAATTTCTAGACATCCAGAATGTTTATTCTAGATTTGGAGAATGTCTTTTTGTTTGAAATTATCATTTTGAGAAAAAAAAAATTTCGTTTGAAAAAAAATGTCAGATTTTTTTTTTCAGATATGAGGAATACATATTCAGTAAAACTAATACATATGAAAATGGCTTGCCATAGCCTGCTGTGACCCTGTTCAGATTACGGGGTTATTGGTATTAGATCAATGGATCCATTTAGGTGAACTAATTAAAAATAAAATGATCTGCATCTCGCTCTAATTAAACAAACCAGAAACCAGTAATCTCCCCTCCGGTCACTGAGGATCTTCTCCTATAAATATTTAATTCTCTGGGAATCAATGCAGACCATTCTTTAATGAGATCAGAGACAGACGACGCTCTGAGTTTACTGAACCTGCTGCTGACCAGGTTACTATGGCAACAGAAACAGGAGGAGGAAACTCTTTGTGAAACGGAAAAGTCAGAGTTTTCCTGATTTCAGGTTTAGAAAACGTTAAGTTTCCAGTAAACCTGCTTGGTGAAACGGCGCCCGGGTCCAAACGGCGCTACCAGAGGTGGGCGGTCTGCTGACCTCACCTGTTGTGGGCCTCGTCCTTCTCCATCAGGGTGGGGTGCGGCCTGAACACCAGCTCGATTTCGCTGGCGCCTCCTTCGATCACAGAGTCTCCTCCCCCGTTCTCGGCGGCGTTGTCCATGTCCAAACCGCTGTCGTCGCTGGTCTTGGTGCGCTTGATGCTCGGACCCGCCTCCTGGAAGACAGAAACAGAGTGTGACTGGGGAACGGGTCAGGGAGGGTGCGGCGTCACGCCAGGACCTACCTGGTTACTGTGGACGGAGGCGTTGCTGCAGTGGGAGGAGTCTCCGTTGTCCTCGGCTCCGCTGCCGTTCTCCACGGTGTGTCTCTTCCCTCGCTGCAGCCTGCCGGGGACAGAGAGCGTTAGCTGTGTTTATACTGGGCGCTCTGGGCGGGTGGAGGCGCATTGAGGCGGGCGGGGTTACCTGGTCATGGCCTGGATCTTCAGCCCCTCCTCGATGCTGTGGGACAGAGCCTGCTGATTGTTGTGTTTGCTGATGCGAGCCAGAACTCTCTCCTGGTGGGCTTCGTACTCGTCTCTGCTGGGATAGATCTTACCTGGAATCAGACAAACAGGATGTAGCGCCTTCAGTGCAGCTCAGTAGCCTGATGCATCATGGGATACCATGATCAACAGGAACCTAGACTGGCTGTAACGCCTGATGAGACGAAGCCGTTACGCCTGAACATCAACATCTGACTAATCTGCTTCTCTACTCTCCATCAATAACGCGCTGAAGTGTCGGTTCCCACCGCCTCCCAGTAAGAACTGGAACCAGATCAACTGGTTCCTCTGGAGAAGACTGGAAATAATGGAACCAGAGGGACGTGTTGCATCATGATGGATCCACTAAGCAGCATCACAGGGGTCTACTGATGGGCTCCTGACGTGGTGTATACCACACTCTACATGGACCAGAGGAAGGGAATAGAAATAAAATGATAGAGCCGCATGTAGAAGCTAAAGCTCAGATTATTCAGACCTCCTGCAGGAGGAATACTGACGACCAATCAGAGGGGAGGATGATAGGAACGGAAACTAAAGAGCCCAGAGAAACGTCTACATAGATGAAAGGTGACGGATCCCAGCATCCATCCCAGTTTGAGCCAGAATGGATTTAATGGGAGACCAAACCATGTAGACCACAAAGAAAGCTTCTGGCTTCTGGGGGAGGGTCACAGAGCATCCTCCATTTAAACCTGGTTCAGATCTGGTTTCATCCAGTAACGGCAGTCTGAGGGGTGGGTACTCACTGATCAGAGCGTCAAAGTTGGGGTCTGGACGCAGCGAGCGCTTGGAAACCAGCTTCTTCCGACAGGTGGGGCACTCTTTGTTCCTGCAGGGAGAGAGGGCAGTCATCCAGACCCGCAGCAGATAGACTTTCCTGTTCAGCACAGTAAACTAGCGTCCCTAAACCCGGCGGCCCGAAACCCGCCGCCCCTAAACCCGGCGACCGTCAGTAACTATTGTTTGAATTAAAACTACATTTATTTCTTTTTTAATCCATTATAAATGGATAAATTCCAAAAACATATTGAATGTTCAGAGTTTCAGAGCAGATTGACTAACATCCTGTCAGCAAACCGATGAATCGTCATTTAACCATCAGGGAATCATTAAAGTCGTCGGGAAGCGGCTTGTTGTCGCGGAAGGTTCGCAAGCAAGTTTGGTTGTGGCCGTTTTGTGGGAAGCATCTTGCTAACCAGTTAGCATCTTAGTGCTAGCAGGTTCCCAATGGGAAATTCCATTGGGACCAAGTAGCACTAAATTGGTGCCTTAGAAACGACGCTGTCAAGGAACGCTATGGACAGAGGAAACATGCAAGAGGAGGAGAGTTTAGTGTCGGAGGTCGTGGATGAGTCTCCTCCGTCATCCATTTTTTATTTAGAGGAGGAAAGCGGGGACGAAGATGTTGTGGAAGAGGACGCCAGGGCGGCAGAAGCTTGGTTTGGTGTAGAAGGCTTCCAGCCGTACATGTTTGAGCCCTTGCCTCGCAACGCTGCCAGTTCTGTTAGCTCTACGCCTGCAGAAGACACAGACGTCCATCCCCGTGGACACTGGGACGCAACTCAATGGGAAAGGAAAGGATTCTGGTTTCAACCGTTGTGTATATTAGCTGCGACAGATGAATCAAGATGCTATGACCGAAAACATTTGATTGACAGATGACCGTTGATCTATGATTGGCTGAATTTAGGTGTTCAGGCTGACGTAGAACTAACTGGCCTGCAGAAGGAACGGAAAAAACAGATTTTCTAACATTTGGGACAATATGTTCTGATAAAGAGAACATTTATTTACACGTTTAATGATTTGACATTTAAATGATTTCCCTACGACTTTAAAGCCCTGACAGTCGGGCAGAATCCAAACATAGACGGACTGAACTCCGACCATCCAGGCTGCTGCTTTATAACCTGAATGAGCAGAAAGAGGCTGAACTCCTCAGCAGGAAGACCTTCCTGGACGGACAGCGTGTCTGAATGAGGAAGACAAGCGCAGGCGGGTCCCCGTCTTCTTCTCTGGAAGAAAAACCAACCAACTCACCCAGACCTCAGAGCTGTGATGATGCAATCGGCACAGAAGCGGTGGAGACATTCCTTGGTCGTCATGGTGTTCTTCAACATGTCCAGACAGATGGGACACATCAGCTCGCTGTGCAGGGACCGGGGGGACACTGCGATCTCCAGGCCGTCCGTTATGGCCTCCTGAGTCAGAGGGAAACAACAGGTCAGAGCCCCCGCTTCTCAGGCCAAACGCCCTCACTCACCTTGACCCCTACCTGTGGTGTTCTCTGGAGCTCATAGAGACTCAGCTCCCAGGTCTTACTGAGGGACTGGACCCCGTTGGTCTGCACCGTCTGAGCCATGACTGCAACTGTGGGACAGAGAGAGGAGGAGTGGGCGGAGTCAAGCCTCTGTTTTTCACTTTCCTTCTCATCAACCGTCCAGCTGCTCCTCACAGCATCTAGAAGGTGAACTTTCTGATCCCAGAGATCCGTCGTTTTAACCTTCCTGATCTACAGACGCTCTGAAATCTGTCTAAACTCCAAGCTTCCTGAAGACAGGACCCTCCGCTGCAGACCTGCCCCACGCGGCCTCCTGCACCGTCGGGACCCTCCGCTGCAGACCTGCCCCACGCGGCCTCCTGCACCGTCGGGACCCTCCGCTGCAGACCTGCCCCACGCGGCCTCCTGCACCGTCGGGACCCTCCGCTGCAGACCTGCCCCACGCGGCCTCCTGCACCGTCGGGACCCTCCGCTGCAGACCTGCCCCAAGCGGCCTCCTGCACCGTCGGGACCCTCCGCTGCAGACCTGCCCCACGCGGCCTCCTGCACCGTCGGGACCCTCCGCTGCAGACCTGCCCCAAGCGGCCTCCTGCACCGTCGGGACCCTCCGCTGCAGACCTGCCCCACGCGGCCTCCTGCACCGTCGGGACCCTCCGCTGCAGACCTGCCCCACGCGGCCTCCTGCACCGTCGGGACCCTCCGCTGCAGCCCAAGCGGCCTCCTGCACCGTCGGGACCCTCCGCTGCAGACCTGCCCCAAGCGGCCTCCTGCACCGTCGGGACCCTCCGCTGCAGACCTGCCCCACGCGGCCTCCTGCACCGTCGGGACCCTCCGCTGCAGACCTGCCCCACGCGGCCTCCTGCACCGTCGGGACCCTCCGCTGCAGACCTGCCCCACGCGGCCTCCTGCACCGTCGGGACCCTCCGCTGCAGACCTGCCCCAAGCGGCCTCCTGCACCGTCGGGACCCTCCGCTGCAGACCTGCCCCAAGCGGCCTCCTGCACCGTCGGGACCCTCCGCTGCAGACCTGCCCCACGCGGCCTCCTGCACCGTCGGGATCCTCCGCTGCAGACCTGCCCCACGCGGCCTCCTGCACCGTCGGGACCCTCCGCTGCAGACCTGCCCCAAGCGGCCTCCTGCACCGTCGGGACCCTCCGCTGCAGACCTGCCCCACGCGGCCTCCTGCACCGTCGGGACCCTCCGCTGCAGACCTGCCCCACGCGGCCTCCTGCACCGTCGGGACCCTCCGCTGCAGACCTGCCCCACGCGGCCTCCTGCACCGTCGGGACCCTCCGCTGCAGACCTGCCCCAAGCGGCCTCCTGCACCGTCGGGACCCTCCGCTGCAGACCTGCCCCACGCGGCCTCCTGCACCGTCGGGACCCTCCGCTGCAGACCTGCCCCAAGCGGCCTCCTGCACCGTCGGGACCCTCCGCTGCAGACCTGCCCCACGCGGCCTCCTGCACCGTCGGGACCCTCCGCTGCAGACCTGCCCCAAGCGGCCTCCTGCACCGTCGGGACCCTCCGCTGCAGACCTGCCCCACGCGGCCTCCTGCACCGTCGGGACCCTCCGCTGCAGACCTGCCCCAAGCGGCCTCCTGCACCGTCGGGACCCTCCGCTGCAGACCTGCCCCAAGCGGCCTCCTGCACCGTCGGGACCCTCCGCTGCAGACCTGCCCCAAGCGGCCTCCGCTGCAGACCTGCCCCCCATGCGGCCTCCTGCACCGTCGGGACCCTCCGCTGCAGACCTTTCCTGCAGACTATTCCAGGTCTTAACCCCCATAGGACCTGGAATAATCTCTATATTTACATGTTTCTATTGTAAATTCAGCTTTGATGTTATTCAGCAGGTTTGGTGCTAAAACTGAATATTAGAGTTTGACTAGAGATATTAAACTTTTTGTTATACCAGAATAAAAACATAATATTACGAGAATAGCGACTTTATTCTAATAGTTTTAAGACTTTATTCTGGTAATAAAAATCTATATCCAGACTCTATGGTTTAGATTTTATCACACAGACATTTAAATGTTGATCAGTCTGTGGAGGAAGATCAAAGACATTAGAGTCTCTGTTCTTCATCATTTTATTAAATTGAGTCAATAAAATAACCTAAAAACACTAAATGAGGTTTAATCTCTGAGTCTCGCGCTGATTGGTTCATTCAGTGATGAAGAAGAGGAGCCATTCTGTCCGTTTACCTCATCCACCTTTGTTAGCAGCTGCCACGCGTGGACAGTGGGGTGATGGTCCCACGCGAAACTCATCTGTCAGATTTGAAAGAATAAATCGGAACTGACAGAAACTGATGGATTAATTCCTTAGATGTGAGAAAATCTAATCCTTTGATCTCTAAACGCTAATTTTAATCCAGCAGCGGAATAATCTGCAACCACAGAGCGGCTGCTTTGATCTCTGATAGTTCACGCGCACAGATTCGCGTGGAAGCTGCTCTGCTTTGGAGCTCAGCTAAAGCTAACTAGCATCCAGGAGCTGCTGTGGCTAACAGCGATGGCTAACCTGCGGAGGAACGGAGCTCAGCTTAACCTCCTTAGCTCCGCTGGAAGAGGAGCAGCAGGAGGAGCAGCGCGGCTCCTCCTGAGGAGTAATTTAATGTCGCTGTGTGAGAAAACAACAACAGAAGCTGCCGATCAGCAGCCGCGGTCTGAGCTGCGGCTTCTAGAAACATATTTCTAGCTCTGCTCCGCTGAGAGCTTCTCGCTGCAGCAGATTCTCCCACAAACTAAAACTCTGAATAAAAACAGGTTTAAATATTATTGTTCAAATACTTACATGTTCAGTTGTGACACCAGTGGCCCAATGTAGCAAAAAAACAAGATGGCCAAACGGCAGGAGCGGTGCATCCTGGGAAATGAAGTCAGTTTATAGCCGCTGGTTTCTTTGTGCTTTAATCCCACCTGCATGTAGAAACATCACTGCTCTGCTGTCCACCATTAGACCCACTGCTGCAACCTGATTGGTTAATAATGGATGCACGCTGGTCTGAATAGAAGACAATAGAATAGAATAGAAGACAATAGAATAGAATAGAAGACAATAGAATAGAAGAGAAGAGAAGACAATAGAATAGAAGACAATAGAATGAATAGAAGACAATAGAATAGAATAGAAGACAATAGAATAGAATAGAAGACAATAGAATAGAAGACAATAGAATGAATAGAAGACAATAGAATAGAATAGAAGACAATAGAATAGAAGAGAATGGAATAGAAGACAATAGAATAGAAGACAATAGAATGAATAGATAGACAGACAGACAGACAGACATTATTTCGGACTCATGGTCCAATAAATACATACATAAAATAAGATAAAAATAGTTAATGATAAAAACACAATACAAGTACCATTATCGACTAAATAGGAACTTTAAGAAGACATGAATACCAGTGTCTCCACAGCCTAGACTGATGTCAGATTGCACTACCTGTGGTATCAGTAAGTCACAAAATAATATCGTTTCCAGATGCATTTAACCTACAAATAAACTTATACATTAACTTTGGTAAAACCGCTTGTAGGGTATTGACTCTTGCTGTGACAAACATCTCACTGGCAATGGACCATCTTGGACGTTTCAAAAGCACCAGCGTAGCATCATTATAGGGTTAGCGTTAGCCTGCAGCCTTTGCAGGTTGATTTTCTATATGTAGTCCACAGGTGAGCAGAGAGTCACAATATGCATTTAACTTTTCCACTTTGACTCTATCAGAATAGAAGACAATAGAAGAGAAGACAAAAGAAAATCCTTTTATTGTCCCTCAATGAGGAAATTCTTGATTTTTCAGCAGCAAAAAAGATTATAGAAAAATGTCTCAAAATAAAATGAATAGTGAAGAGTTAATAGATAAACAATCAAATCCTGTAAAGTGTTTTAACAATTTTACTCTGGAGAATAAATAACAAATATCCAGCTGTGGACATGTTTACAGGGATGGATATTTGAAAATAGCAGCAGTCCAGTACAGTTGGGAGTCAGTTTGATCTTCAGGTGAACACCTCGGTACTTAGAAGAGTCCACTATCTCCATGTCCGTCCCTGGATGTCCACCGGTGGCAGTGGGGAGGATCTGCTTCTGTGAAAGTCCTCCACTAGCTCCTTGGTTTTCCCTGCATTCACCAGAAGGTGGTTCTGTTGGAACCAGATGGCAGAAAGGTCAGAGAAGGTCTGGAGGAGGCAGTGTGGGGAGCTGATGGAGACGTCTGCAGGGTAGAGAAAGGAGGAACGGTGGCAGCACTGTTCCCTGTGGGATCCCCGTACTGCAGACCAACCTATCAGAGACAGCCCTGTGTCCTCACACACTGTGGGCGGCCAGTGAGGTAGTCCAGAACCCACTGGGACATGTGCTGGTCCACTCCTGACAGCTCCAGTTTGGCCTGTAGGAGTCCTGGCTGGAGGGTGTTGGAAGCTCTGCAGATCCTCACAGAGCTGCCAGGTTTCTCTGGGTGAGTCAGAGCTTAGTGCAGCAGGAAGATGATGGCATCATCTGCTCCAATCCCAGGACGCTAATATCAATTCATCAAATCTTTTCTACAATCCCTCAACACAGAATAAGCTATGAATGTTTCTGCTGTGCTGCTATCATACTGGGTCCATATCAGTGATTCAGGAGATCAGAGGATTGTTAAAGATCAGCAAATATGCTGCAGAAGGTGTTGAGGTCCTCATGGCTCTAATGAAGTCTCTCTCCGAGCTGCTCCACCCACCAATAGCTGCACAGAGCTCACAATTTTAATTCACAACTACTTTAAAATAGCAAAGTCCTCCTGAAATATTGGCGATGTGTAATCACATATGCACACGTATCCATTGTAACGTTCCTCATATTCCACTTTCTAAAAGTAGAATGGGAGGCAGATCTTTTAGTTATCAGGCTCCTCTCCTGTGGAACCAACTACCAGTTTTAGTCCGTGAGGCAGACACCCTGTCTACTTTTAAGGCTAGGCTTAAAACTTTCCTTTTTGATAAAGCTTCTAGTTAGAGTGGCTCAGGTTATCCTGATCTATCTCTATAGTTCTGCTGCTATAGGCTTAGACTGCTGGAGGACATAGGGACCCCTTTTTCATCATTCTGCTTCATTCTATCTCTATTCTCCCACTCTGCAGAATCTGTTAGTTCAATCTCTAACGTTCTGCTCTCTCTGCTTTTTCTCATAGTAGCTTCATCTGGTCTGTTCCTGTTTGGCTGTGACTCCATCCTGGAGAGAAATATCAGCTGTGCTGCTGCCATCAACACCTTTGTTTCTAGATGTTGGAGCTTGGCCTGTTTTCCAGTGTAGTCCTGTTTCTCTGACTGACTGGGTGTGTCTCTTTCATACAGGGTTTAGCTGCATGTACAGCTGGTTTATTGCTACCTTTTCTAACATAGAACTTATTTACAGATCAGTAATTCTATGTTCCTCTTACATCTCTTCCCGGTTCTGGTTCTGTTGGAGGTTTCTTCCTGTCTGGTGATTCTGTCTAATAAAATGTCTGCAAAGTGACCTCAGATGACATGTTGTGAAATGAATCAAATCTACGCAGACAGCACATTGTAGTCAAGTAACAGTTTATTGAGCACTTCTCTAAGGTGAACATCAACACAGAGCATGTAGACGCTGCGGCAGTCTGCATCCACGGCATGGCGGCAGTCTGCAAAAACCTCTGGAACCGCAGGTCTATGTGTCGACGAGGAACAAAGCGTCTGAGAGCGACTCCATGAAAACTAACAGAGGAGGCCAGAGAACTGGAGCTGATCAGGAAACAACGGGTGGGGGTGGGGGGTGGGTTAGACGGTTAGCAGAACATTCTAACAGGAAGCAGATTCACTGACAGGTTAAGAGGCTGAAGGTCTGCCTCAGACAGGCGGCGTTCAGGTGTTACGCTGATCAGTCTATCCATGAGGCCGCCACACTGAAAGATCAACCGCTAGATGCTAACTACATGCTAAACTGAGCGGCCATGCTAATCTATTCAACATGTCGGAGGACATCAGGGACCCAAACTAACAGAACTCGCTGGTTCTTTATGTTCGAGACGAACAGGAAGACTACTGCTGGAAAAGAAACATGGCTACTGAACCCAGAGCAGATGGACTGAACTAGAGCGGCTCGACTGCCAGTGCATTATGGGAAACGCTCTGCGTCACCGCAGGCGGTAAAATGTTAATGTCTATTTCCTGCTGGACCTCAGCTGACAGCAACAGATGGACGGCTCTATTCTCTGGTTTTCTAGGTTTTCTCCTAACATGCGTGGAAACGTCGACCGCAGGCGGCGAGCTGAGGTCAGCCAGGCTCCTGCTTCCTGTTCAGGCGCGGATCGGCGCCGTTAGGCTGCCGCCGGACAACGTGAACATGAAGCAAAACTGGGATTTTAGGAGGAAATAAAATTCTGTGAAGCAACAAATGAGTGAGAATGCCGCGGAGGGGTTACCGTGGTGACCAGCCAGAAGCTGAGGGACAGAAGATTCTAACACCAGAAAGAATGAGACTTTTCTTCCTGTTGGATCCACGCAGCAACAGGCAGTTCTAGCTTACTAAGCTCTATGGTTCTGTGGGCTCCCTACAGGTCATAGAGCACCTCCAGCACCGTGGCCAGAGACCAGGCCTGCGTCTCACAGCTGAACGGGCAGTGCTGGCCGTTCTCATTGGTCAGCTCCGGGAGGCCCTTCCACACGGACCTGAGGAAGAGGAGGAGGAGAGCCATGATGAAGGCAACCAGCCTAGTACATGATGGAGGAGGGTGGACAGCTAAAGCTCCTACCTGTCCAGGTGGGTGTAATGTCGAGACAGGACGTTCTTCACCAGCGTGACAGCCTTGGCGTACGTCTCCTCACCCAGCTTCTTGGCAAAGTAGAGCTTTGCTCGGAGGAAGTAGCCGACGGGCCACAGCCACTCCTGTGAACCCAGAGGCGCTTCTAAGTGTTAAAGTTCTTCAACAGTTCACATCATCAAACCTTCTCTCCAAGCAAAACAATGTCTGCTGAGCGTCTGATCACTAACAGATAGCTTCTCAGAACCTGTGAAGAAAACTGACCAGTAGGCTTAAAACTTTCCTTTTTGATAAAGCTTCTAGTTAGAGTGGCTCAGGTTATCCTGAGCTATCTCTATAGTTCTGCTGCTATAGGCTTAGACTGCTGGAGGACATAGGGACCCCTTTTTCATCATTCTGCTTCATTCTATCTCTATTCTCCCACTCTGCAGAATCTGTTTGTTCAATCTCTAACGTTCTGCTCTCTCTGCTTTTTCTCATAGTAGCTTCATCTGGTCTGTTCCTGTTTGGCTGTGACTCCATCCTGGAGAGAAATATCAGCTGTGCTGCTGCCATCAACACCTTTGTTTCTAGATGTTGGAGCTTGGCCTGTTTTCCAGTGTAGTCCTGTTTCTCTGACTGTGACTAACTGGATGTGCTCTCTTCATCCTCTGACATGGGAGCTGGCTCGGAGCTCGTCTGCCTGGCTGTGTGTTTCCTGGACGGGGCCGCCTGTGGAGCTGGTTGACAGTTGCCTTTTGTATCTATGCTTCTTTTTCTATGTCTGCTTCTGTCTCCTTGAACCCCAGTGGGCCTCAGCAGATGGCCGCTCACACTGAGCCTGGTTCTGCTGGAGGTTTCTTCCTGTTCAAAGGGAGTTTTTCCTCTCCACTGTCGCTACAAGCATGCTTAGTGTGAGGGATTGCTGAAGAGTCAATGAGTCGATGCAATCAGCTGGTTTTCCTTAGATAGAAAACTTTGAATTAATCTGACTGGATGATCTGGTGAACTGGAAAGTGACCTGAGATGACATGATGTGAATTGGAGCTATAGAAATAAACTGAATAGAATTAAAAAAAACAAGGTAACCCAGACCTAGATCTAGAGCATCGAGGCCTAGCGGGCCAGTTAGCCACTAAGTGTCACTGCTAAACTAACTAGCTGTTCACAAAGGGAAGGAAAGCTCCTGAAAAGAAGAGCAGCTGGTGCTGGGTCTGTCTACGCTCTGGGCCGGGCTCAGGCTATGTGCTGGACGGATCCTTCACAGCTTTGGAGGAGGACCAATGATTGCACCTTTACAGGTGCAGCGTGCTACTCCTTCAGCGGCTGAAGTTTTTATCAGAAACACAGAAAGTTCTTTCTGGATCCGGTCCTGGTTCTGCTCCAACTGGACTCCACTCTTCTCCTGTGGCGCCCTCTAGTGTTTCCCAACCTGTGTTTCACTTCAACATTTAACGCTCAGACATTCTTTTCATTTAGAATAAAAACAACAGAAATATGTTACCTGGAAAGTTAATTACTTCTGGAATAAATGCAAAATCAAATTAAGTAACAAATTTATAAATTGCAGCTCTTCTGATCATGTTTCCTATAAACACGTCTTTTCTGTCATATTTAGTTAGTTTTCATCAATCAGCTTTGAGTTAATCCAGATGTTCTCCTGATTCCTGCAGTTGGATGTTTCAGCCGTTTATCCTGGACTGCAGCTGCTTTGGTTCTGCTATTGTGACCTTTGACCCTGCCTGACGCTCCGACTAGCAGAGCAGCAGTGACGGTGCGCGGGATCCATTCCCGCTCTAGTTATCATGTAAATGTTGATTAAGACATTTTCTTTGGATCTTTTTGGTTTATTCTGCATTTGGGTCGTTAGGGAGGGAATCCATCCCAGCCGGTACCAGCAGCCCTGGTTGGGAACCACCGCTCTGCAGGACGGCACTAACGCTGCCCGCTCAATCAGAGGAAAAGCATTTTAATCTAACAACCCATTCACTGATAATCCATCCTGGATTATTCGTTGGATTAAAATGTGAACGCAGCTCCAGTACGAACGGACCCTTGGTTCTGGGGCACATACCGGGCCTTGGTGGTAGTTGAAGCCCCTGGCCAGGTTGTAGTTGTCGTTATCCAGAGCGTTGTCATAAACGCCGCAGTACACCATGTCACTATGGAAACACACACGCTGTCAAACTCCGCCCCCAAACATGCAGCAGTAACACTTGAAGAGGAAACGTTACTCTGGGTCTAGAGTCTTCATCCCCAGCGGCCCCAGAAGTTTCTTCTCAGCCACGTCCAGGGCCTTCCAGGCCCTTTCCAGGGTGAACAGCTCTGGAGCCTGGAAGACAAAGCCAGCAGCTGGTTACCTGCTGAAGTCACGGCCTGAGGCTGCGGCGTGCGGACGGCGCTGCCTACCACCACCATGGCGATGGTGAAGTTGGGCCTCAGCTGGTAGTCACACCAGGGACTGGACGCTCCGTGGCTGTCCTTATAGATGCCCTTCTTATGCACCAGGTCAGGGCGCTTCTCGTTGGGGTCGTTAGGGTCTCCAGACACCCAGAACTCCGCCTCGAAGCATCGCTGCAGCTGCTGGTTCCACTCCGAGTATGAGATGAACACCTCAGCTCCTGTGGAGCAGAGAGAGCTTAACTAGCTGGGTTAGGAGGAAGGTGCAGGTCAGCTGGTGGGCGGAGCCTAAGCTCACCGTCTCTGTGGACCTTGGCTCCGTCATAGGGGAACAGGCCTTTGGCCTTCAGCTCCACCAGCCAGCGAACTGCAGACTTACTGAGGCCCACGATCTCCACCGCAGCACCGTCCCTGGAGACAGAAAACAGGCAGCGGGTCACCTGCTGTGCCTCCTACAGGAGGGTCACTTCCTGTCTGACGGTAGCCTCCTACAGGAGGGTCACTTCCTGTCTGACGGTAGCCTCCTACAGGAGGGTCACTTCCTGTCTGACGGTAGCCTCCTACAGGAGGATCACTTCCTGTCTGACGGTAGCCTCCTACAGGAGGATCTCTTCCTGTCTGACGGTAGCCTCCTACAGGAGGGTCACTTCCTGTCTGACGGTAGCCTCCTACAGGAGGATCACTTCCTGTCTGACGGTAGCCTCCTACAGGAGGATCACTTCCTGTCTGACGGTAGCCTCCTACAGGAGGATCACTTCCTGTCTGACGGTAGCCTCCTACAGGAGGATCACTTCCTGTCTGACGGTAGCCTCCTACAGGAGGGTCACTTCCTGTCTGACGGTAGCCTCCTACAGGAGGATCACTTCCTGTCTGATGGTCTTCCAGATCTGTTAACCCTTTTAGGCCTGTCACTCAAAAGTCCACCTGGCATTTTTTTACTTGTTTAAAGTAAAAAGTAGGAAGAAAAAGTCCTGTGGCCAAGTGCTTCAGCACATTTTTCCAGAATCATTTAGAGCTTTCAATACCTGCATTATTTTACATTATTCTTGATACTAACCACTATTAAAACTGTTTGATATCAAGAAAAAACAAAAAGCGAAATTAGATTTTGGAGATTTTATGCAAATAAAACACTGCATTTGAACATGAAGTACAGATTTTGCATCACAAATTGACAATTTCAACATTATAGAACATATTTACAATATTTTTTTCATTCTCAATTATTTTTACAAATAAGAAACAGACTAACAATTAAAACTATTTACAGGCGATTTTCCCCTCTCTGCATCTCTCCTTATTTTCCTGGGCCTTGGTGGTATTCCCAGAAGCAATTTCTGTCCACCTGAAGGCACAAGCCCACATTACAGAGCTCACAACTCCAGGCTGCTTCTCTGACAAAGCTTGCAGCGCCGTCTCCCCATGCTTGCTCTCTCAGACTTTGCCTGCTTGTTGCTGCTGCATGGGACTGGTAGATGTTTTTTCCCAGCTTCTTTTTGTGGCTCGTCATAAAGAGGAACACCTAGGAGGTGTGCTGCCAGCTCCTCCTGGAAACTTTGTCGGGTCTTCTGCTTGCTTCTCATTGTACAACACTGATCCTTGTGAATAACAAAGGAGTTTGTCACAGCGATGTCGACCAAATGTTGGAACACAGTGGTGACCCACCTTTTTGTTTTGCGGTGGATAGAATGTGTCCCAATCATTTGGTCCGATGTGTCCACCCCTCCCATGTATTTATTGTATTCTGTCACAGCAGTGGGCCTGGGGACAGCGACCTGTACTTTCCCATCAGGTGACTTCTGCCAGCGCTGAACAGAGTCTCCAGTGTAAACAGGGTGGATGGTGGAGCACATCGAGACCTCCCTGGTGTCCATCCATTTTACAAAAAGAAGCTCCCCATCCCTGATCCACCGGATGCTGCCTCGTGGGGACTTTTTGGTGAGGGCCTTTTCAGTGGTGGTGGGGACACCAACTCTTCCCTGCCTGTATGTCCCGCAAGCGCCAAATCCCTGCTGCCTAAGATGTTTGAACAGGACAGGACTGGTGTAAAAGTTGTCCGTGTAGACAATGTACCCAGAGCCCAGGTACTCTTTTTTCACTAAGGTGGTCACAACATCGAACGACAGCCCCTTTCCCGATGACACGTTAGATTTTCCAGTGTACAGCTGGAAATCCACTGTGTAGCCATTTTTATCAGCCAATAAACATTTCAGGCCCCACTTTGTTGGCTTGGCTTTCATATACTGTTTGATGCTGAGCCTGGCTTTGGTCGAAACCATCCTCTCATCTACTGCAAGGTGCTGCTTTGGGTGGTATAAGGCACGGCACCTTGTCCCAATCATCTCCATCAGTGGCCTGACCCGGTGGAGAGGGTCATATGTTTCTGTGCCCTTTAGTTTGTCATTTTGCTGATCCTCCTCTGGGTCACTCATTCTAACATTGGCCAAAATGGCCAAGAACCGGTCTCTGGACATGATGGTAGCTGGTGTTTGAAGACTGAAAATACTTCCAGTCCGCCAAAAATCTCTGATTTTTGGCAGGCGGCTGATTGACATGTAGAGCAGCATGCCAATAAATTTCTTCAGTTCCCCTGGACTTATTTCAGTCCAGGAGAACTTTCTCCCTTTCTCCAGGTTCCTGGCTGCCCCCTTGTTTGTAAAATCACAAACTAATGTGAGGACTTCATTGTCAAAAAAGTACTCAAAAATTTCGCCTGGTTGTGGATTTCCTACATTTAGAGGGGGCTGGACACCAGGGATTCTTTTGGGGAAGAACCTTAGGGGTTGAAAGCCTTTCTCATCAGGCTCTTCATGGGTCTTCCACCTTGGATGATGTGGGGAACGGCTGCGGTGCCTCATACTCCCAGCATGGACCCCAGCAGACCCTCCAGAAGGAATTCTGTCTCTTCTACTTCGCCCCCTTGGAGCCAGCTGCTCTTCATCAGAAAATGTTCTAAAAATAGTAAATATACAAGTTTGTCACAGCAATGACAGCTTTTATTTATAGTAGTAAATAAATAAAGTTGGTCTCAAATCCACACTAAGCAATAAAAAAGTGATAGTAAGCTACACATGAATACATGAAGAGTGTGGTGCTGTACTTAGGAGTGTCATATATAGTGAGCAAAAGTGCACTTTTACACAAAGTACATATTGATGAATATTATAATAACTTATACTCTCTAAACTATTCCAAAAACAAAATAACATAGAAAATAAAGCTATAAATACATCCAATTATGTGTACCAAGTAAAAGCTATTATCCATGAAGTAACAAGCCCCATTCATTCAGAAATAAAATTCAAAAAGTTATTCAATGATCAAACATTACCTTTCTTCAGAAGAAAAAACTGGATCTCCTTCTCCAAACACAAAACCATCCAGGAATCTCCTCGGTCTCTTTTTATCTCTTGAAGGACGTTTGTTAGTCATATTATCATGCGCTTCACTCTGACTCTCCGCTCTGTCGCTCATCTTTTCCTCCTCACTCTGCACTCTTCGTACGTGCAGCAGAGGGAGACACAGACTAGCATTCGCAGGCATCCTGGAGCGGCGGGAAGTCAATTACCGTAATAACGCTATGCATGTCTGAAAGTGCAATTTATTTTCTTTCAAAGAAAGTTTGAATTTTTCTGATGGCGCAAACCGTTGCAGAGTTACGGTAAGTCGAAGTTGGCTTATGAAATGTGTCGCCGGCGACACGTTCGGTTTCAAAGGGTTCCACAGAAAGTCCCAAACCAGCTGAGGTCACAGAAAGGAGCTTCAGACCCACGCTGGGAAAACTGGACCTGCAGGATCCTCCTGGTCTAACAACTAACAATTTCCTCTAAATGCTTCAACACAGGTTCAGTAGATCTGGGTTCTCCAGAACAGCAGAGATCTTCATCTTCCTTGATTCGGAGCTTACAGTTAGAGGAACTAATGATGAAGTTAAATATCAAAGAGTGACATAGAAATGACAGCGGAGACATAGAGCGAACCCGCAGGAGGCTGGCTGTGGTCAGAGACCAGGGCTGGCGCCGCAGCAACAGAAAATCCTGCTTGTCTTTATCTGAGGAACTGATGAAGAGTCTGAAGCTCCACTGGACTCCTACAGAGACGGCTTGATGAACTGCTGTGAAAGAGACGCTCCTCTGATAATCTAACTAGAATATATCTATGATTAAGGCCAGGAGAGGTTCTGGTGGAGCTGTTAGGACGGCTGGTCTGATCAGAAATAAAGACAAAGGAGATTCTCTGCAGGGTTGATCTCCTACGCTCTCTCCATTAGATAAGATCTAACGACCACGAACAGATCTGAAATCAGAGGCGTGAAAAGTGTTGACCTGGGAGTAGCAGGCATCCCCTTGTTCCTCGCTCGCTCGCTCTCCCCCATTTTATCCATCCAGGTTCCACAGTTAAAGCGGTTTCCTCCGGTCACAAAGCCGGTAGCCGGGTCGACCTTAGCCGCCACGTTGAACCCTGGACAGGAGAAAAAGATCAGAATCACTGCTGAGGACAGAACCTGTCTGGTCCAGGACAAGGTTTACTGAAGCAAACAGGGTCAGAGTCCAGACAGAGTGAAGGAGGAACAACCAGAACCAGAACCAGGCTCGGTACCAGCCACTGAAAAACTGGAACTGGGCCAAACGAGCTACGAAATGAAACGGACCTAATGGGACCGACTGCTCGCTTCTGTCAGTGAGCCCCAGGGCAGCTGTGGCTACAATGTGGCTTGCCACTATCAGTGTGTGAGTGTGTGCGTGAATGGGTGAATGAATGTAGTGTAAAGCGCCTTGGTCAAGTCTCCTAACTTGAATAAAGGCGCTATATAAGTACATGCCATTTACCATTTACCATTTGGTGGTTAAAGGTCGGCCTCACCTTCATCCCTCATGTTCATGTCTATCTTGGCTCCAGCATTTCTCTCTCTGTAGGAAATGCCCTGCAGGTGGCGCTGCAGAGCTTCCTGGATGACATCATACAGCGGCTGCTCCTGGAAAAGGTGGGAGAGTTGGAACAGAAGAATTAGAACCGGATGGAGAGTTAGAACCGGGTGGAGAGTTAGAACCGGGTGGAGAGTTAGAACAGGGTGGAGAGTTAGAACAGGGTGGAGAGTTGGAACCGGGTGGAGAGTTGGAACCGGATGGAGAGTTGGAACCGGATGGAGAGTTGGAACAGGATGGAGAGTTGGAACAGGGTGGAGAGTTAGAACAGGGTGGAGAGTTAGAACAGGGTGGAGAGTTGGAACAGGGTGGAGAGTTGGAACAGGGTGGAGAGTTAGAACAGGGTGGAGAGTTGGAACCGGATGGAGAGTTGGAACCGGGTGGAGAGTTAGAACAGGGTGGAGAGTTGGAACAGGATGGAGAGTTGGAACCGGATGGAGAGTTAGAACAGGGTGGAGAGTTGGAACAGGATGGAGAGTTGGAACAGGGTGGAGAGTTAGAACAGGGTGGAGAGTTGGAACAGGATGGAGAGTTAGAACCGGATGGAGAGTTAGAACAGGGTGGAGAGTTAGAACAGGGTGGAGAGTTGGAACCGGATGGAGAGTTGGAACCAGATGGAGAGTTAGAACAGGGTGGAGAGTTGGAACCGGATGGAGAGTTAGAACAGGGTGGAGAGTTAGAACAGGGTGGAGAGTTGGAACCGGATGGAGAGTTGGAACCAGATGGAGAGTTAGAACAGGGTGGAGAGTTAGAACAGGGTGGAGAGTTAGAACAGGGTGGAGAGTTGGAACAGGGTGGAGAGTTGGAACAGGGTGGAGAGTTGGAACAGGATGGAGAGTTGGAACAGGATGGAGAGTTAGAACCGGATGGAGAGTTAGAACAGGGTGGAGAGTTAGAACAGGGTGGAGAGTTGGAACCGGATGGAGAGTTGGAACCAGATGGAGAGTTAGAACAGGGTGGAGAGTTGGAACCGGATGGAGAGTTGGAACCGGATGGAGAGTTAGAACAGGGTGGAGAGTTGGAACAGGATGGAGAGTTGGAACAGGGTGGAGAGTTGGAACAGGGTGGAGAGTTAGAACAGGATGGAGAGTTAGACCAGGATGGAGAGTTGGAACAGGATGGAGAGTTGGAACAGGGTGGAGAGTTGGAACAGGGTGGAGAGTTGGAACAGGGTGGAGAGTTAGAACTGGAAGGAAAGTTAGAACCAGATGGAGAGTTAGACCAGGATGGAGAGTTGGAACAGGGTGGAGAGTTGGAACAGGGTGGAGAGTTAGAACAGGGTGGAGAGTTGGAACAGGGTGGAGAGTTAGAACAGGGTGGAGAGTTAGAACTGGAAGGAAAGTTAGAACCAGATGGAGAGTTAGACCAGGATGGAGAGTTGGAACAGGGTGGAGAGTTGGAACAGGGTGGAGAGTTGGAACAGGATGGAGAGTTGGAACAGGGTGGAGAGTTGGAACAGGATGGAGAGTTAGAACAGGATGGAGAGTTAGACCAGGATGGAGAGTTGGAACAGGGTGGAGAGTTGGAACAGGGTGGAGAGTTAGAACAGGGTGGAGAGTTAGAACTGGAAGGAAAGTTAGAACCAGATGGAGAGTTAGACCAGGATGGAGAGTTGGAACAGGGTGGAGAGTTGGAACAGGGTGGAGAGTTGGAACAGGATGGAGAGTTGGAACAGGGTGGAGAGTTGGAACAGGATGGAGAGTTAGAACAGGATGGAGAGTTAGACCAGGATGGAGAGTTGGAACAGGGTGGAGAGTTGGAACAGGGTGGAGAGTTGGAACAGGATGGAGAGTTAGAACCGGATGGAGAGTTAGAACAGGATGGAGAGTTGGAACAGGGTGGAGAGTTGGAACAGGGTGGAGAGTTAGAACTGGAAGGAAAGTTAGAACCAGATGGAGAGTTAGACCAGGATGGAGAGTTGGAACAGGGTGGAGAGTTGGAACAGGGTGGAGAGTTGGAACAGGGTGGAGAGTTGGAACCGGATGGAGAGTTGGAACAGGGTGGAGAGTTGGAACCGGATGGAGAGTTGGAACCGGATGGAGAGTTAGAACTGGAGAGTTAGAACAGGAGAGTTAGAACTGGAGAGTTAGAACAGGAGAGTTAGAACCGGATGGAAAGTTAGAACAGGATGGAGAGTTAGATCAGGAGAGTTGGATCAGGTAGAAGGTGTAGCAGACTGGATGACGTCCACCCAGAGGGCCTCTCTCTCTCTCGCTCTCTCTCTCACCACCTGCTCTGGTCTGCAGGGCTCACAGTCGTCTGTGGGGTACATGCGTGTGACGGGGCAGCGCAGGATTTCATGTCCCTCAGGAACCAGGTTGGTGTAATCCTGAGGAGAGAACTGATTACTTCTGGAGAAACCAACTGGGTCATCAGTTAGAACCTGAAATGGTAGCAACCATTCTCAGGGGACGGTTCTGGTTCCATACCTGGATGCACTGCAGCCACCACCACACAGCGTCCCTGCAGTTGTATCTGGCGCTGCGACCCTCTCCCAGCAGGTTGGGGATCAAACCGTGACGCAGCGTCCCAGCAAATGCCAGAATGATGTTGCTATGGAGACAGAAGGGTTTGGGTATTTCCTGCTGGCTTCTAGTAGCCCTTTTGTGTGGCTGACCTGAGTGCAGTGCGATTTAACTCACTGTCGCTCCATAATGTTTCCGCGCTCAACTAATGCTACGTTCAGACCGCGAGGCCAGTTGTTCTGGAAAATAAAACAGTTATTCTTCTAGAAGGTATTTTCCCGTATTTATTAATAGACAACCTTTCAGTGAGAGTTTTTCTTCGTGAGGTTTTATAAGTCCTGCCACAGTGCGGTATTTTTAGCGTAGGGAGGATTACTCTGATGGGATGAAAATGGTCCGTCTCTGATGCATCCACCATCAGCTGAGCGCAGAAATGGAGTTGAGCGAGCGAGGGGGGGCGGGGTTAAACACTGCACGCCATTCTCACTGCCCTCAGGTCAGAGGCACAAAGATGGCACCATAGTCAGACACGTACCGCGCCTCGGCGTGTCTGCCTGTGATTAGCATGAGTCCTCTGAGCGCGATGAAGGTGTCTCTGCCCCAGCAACGGAAAATCCCAGCGGAGAAATGAGGAAGACCTACAGAGACATGAGCGATGATGAAGAACTGATCAAATCAGCATTTTTCCTTCTGCTCCAAAGGGACAGAAACCTGCTGCCAGGGAGACGCAGCACTGCTCCTTCTCCCCGGTGATGGGGCTGACGCGGTACGGGACGTCCCCCACTTTGGAGGAAACCGGAGGCAGAGCCGGAAACCGGCCCACGCCGCACATCTGGACCGAGCCCAGCGCCAGGTGGCGGACGAACGTGGAACCTTTCTCCACAAAGCTGTTGGAAGATGATGGAGAAGCCTTCAGGTCCCAGCAGGTACAGACAGAAGGGCAACCAGTGGGGAAAGTACCTGGACATCAGCTTGAAGGTGGCGTCCAGAGCCGTGGTGTAGGTCGACACCAGGATGGCATCAAAGTAGCAAGGGATGAGGTAACGAGGGAAGTGCTTCAGGTAGTTAAACATGGCTGCCAACCACTGACCCACCTGCAGACACACGTGTGGGGTCAGAGGTCACACACACAAACGTCCAGTCCTTAGACCCCAGGAGACTGACGACTCACACCTGTCTGTACGTCCCTCAATGGACGTTTGAGAAGGCGAGCTGCAGACCAGCCCTCTGCTGCAGGGACCCTCCCCCCTCCCCAAGCTGCTCACCTGAGCCAGAGGTCCGTCCCTGTGGATCAGCCGGTTGGAGACAAAGTCTATGAGCCAGTCTCCGTCTCTGAGGTTGGCACACAGAGGGTGGCCCAGGTCGTTCTTTGGACGGATATCCGCCAGCACCGACATCAGACCTGCAGGACAAACACGACTCAAAACCCCGACTAGACTCACCTGCCTCCTCTGGAGGGAGAAAAGCTGGTCTACGAACCAGAAGCACAGAGGATCAGCACCGCGTCACACAGACCGTAACACTTCGCAACATTAGCCCCATTTCCACTAGCCCTCTGAAACCAAACCATTCCGAGTTCAGACCGAGCTTGGATCGGTTAACCATGCCGAGTTCCGACCAAGTTCACATCAGTTTACCATGCAGAATTCGGACCGAGTTCGGATCAGTTAACCGCGCTGTGTTCGGACCGAGTTCGGATCAGTTAACCGCGCTGTGTTCGGACCGAGTTCGGATCAGTTGACCGTGCCGAGTTCGGAACAGGTAACCGTGCCGTGTTCAGACCAAGTTCGCATCAGTTTACCATGCAGAATTCGGACCGAGTTCGGATCAGTTTACCGCGCTGAGTTCAGACCGAGTTCGGATCAGTTAAATGCAGCTTGTTCAGACCCAGCCTGGATCAGGTAACCGTGCCGTGTTCAGACCGAGTTGGGATCAGTTAAATGCAGCTTGTTCAGACCCAGCCTGGATCAGGTAACCGTGCCGTGTTCAGACCGAGTTCGGATCAGTTAAATGCAGCTTGTTCAGACCCAGCCTGGATCAGGTAACCGTGCCGTGTTCAGACCGAGTTCGGATCAGTTAAATGCAGCTTGTTCAGACCCAGCCTGGATCAGGTAACCGCGCCGAGTTCAGACCGAGTTTGGATCAGTTAACCGCGCAGAGTTTGGTTCTTATGACCATTTCCATATGAGGCCACTGCAGCTCTAAAGTCGGGAATTTTGCAAACACAAATGGTGGCACTCGTAACATTCAGGAACTTATGTGCCTGGATAGAGTCCTCAGCCCAAATTTCAATGAGAGTCTCGTTCTCTGCATCATCCCAGATCGCATCGCGCTCTTCTGATGCCATTTGTTGTTAAGAAGCTGAGAAGTAGTTTGTGTCGTGAACAGGAGGTCTGTGAATAACAAAGCCGAACTCAGCTGACTGTAAATAGGAGATGGGGCGGTCTGCTGATGCGCTCTTTGATATCAGAGAACCGAGCCACATATGAACCACACCGAACCGTACCGCTGAACTAGAACCGGTTTAACACGGTTCACCTCTGTCTGGCACGGTCTGGTTCAGTTAGATTCCATTTACACTCAACAGTTACCATGGTTACCGTGCTATGACCGATCTCTGCACGGTTTCTAAAGGCTAGTCTAAATGGGGCTATAGTGTCCTATGAGGTAATGGAGATAAGATCAAAAACCGGACAGGATGCGTCCCCCGGGTCTCTCCTGGTCAGACCTCATGGGTCTGGGTTAGAGACCCACGGCTTCAAAGTAAAAGACAATAAAACTCCCTGAAAGGGAAAGTCCGTCTCCCTAGGGGCAGAGAGGGTCGTCTGGGATCACGCTTCGGCATTTAGATCTCTAAAATGGACGGCGACGGCCCGATCATGGAAGATAACAGAATCAATCACAGCTTCTCCGTCATCAGCAGAGCTTCTAAATATCCGCTTAGAAAGTAACCCTGGTCCCAGATGGGCGGAACAAACAGGGCGGAAACATCTCTAGGTTCCAACATGGCCGCCGTGCTGCTGAAGACGCTCCGTCTGCACAGTTAGCAGGAGGAAAGACATCTTTGCTTCTGTAGTCTGCAGATGGTGAAGAAATTTTTCTCTTTTTCGACACTAATCATTGGTCTTTATAGACGGGAAAGGTGCTGGAATCAGCGCCTCTGTTCATTCAGTTTAATTTAGTAGAAAAAAATAGATGACAGGAAAGTCGTTTCAGACAGTCTGCCACTAAGAAACACTAAAAGAAATAAAAATAAAATCTAGTCATCAACTTACTTCATTAGAGCAAGCAGAGAGAAAATAAAGTAGAAAATGAATGAGCTGAGGATTGATCATCCTCTGATAAAGAAAAGGAAGCGGTTTAGTGACTGCCCTGATGTGACGGGGAAGCTGGGAGGATCCAGCTGCCTGAGGCTCCGCCTCCTGATCAGATGCTACCTAACCTTGCAGACCGGCATACTTCAGGCTCTCCCAGCCTGGGATGCTGTAGCAGCCGCCGCCGTCTTCTTG
Source organism: Cyprinodon diabolis (assembly GCA_030533445.1). Taxonomy (NCBI): domain Eukaryota; kingdom Metazoa; phylum Chordata; class Actinopteri; order Cyprinodontiformes; family Cyprinodontidae; genus Cyprinodon; species Cyprinodon diabolis. The sequence goes on along the minus strand of CM060067.1, from coordinate 212,770 downwards.
TTCCTCGGCTTCACAGCGAAACAGCAGGATGTTCATGTCTGCGAGCGTCAGCTTGGACATCAGCCTGTGAGAGACAGCGAGAGACTGCTTTACCTGCCAGGAGGGTGGTCTTTACCATGGAAATGCCACAGGAAGAAAACTGATCATCTCTCTATGTATTCAGACCCAGACCTCTGAAGAGCAGAGACGATGATGGAGTAGATGGTCCTGCTGGTGGCAGGTAGCAGTCTGTCAAACACTGAGTTGCTCCCTTCTATTGGATATGCAGACCCACCATCACCTTGTCAGGTCTACCTGGGCCAGTATGGCTGCTGATCTTATAAGGTAATTATTTATTAGTCTACCAGCTATATAACACCCTGTTCTACCATGGCTGCAGACCACCCCTTACTACTGGCTTTAGACCAACCCGTTCTACCATGGCTGCAGACCACCCCTTACTACTGGCTGTAGGCCGCCTCATTTCTGCCACACCTGTAGACCGCCCCGTTCTACCACGGCCGTAGACCAACCCGTTCTACCAGGGCTGTAGACCACCCCGTTCTACCGGCTGTAGACCACCCTGCTATACCGGCTGTAGACCACCCCGCTATACCGGCTGTAGACCACCCCGCTCTACCGGCTGTAGACCACCCAGCTCTACCGGCTGTAGTCCACAAATTTTGTACCTGCTTTAGACGGCCCAGTTCTACCACGGCTGTAGACCACCCTGTATTACCAGCTGTAGACTGCCTCGTTCTACCAATGCTGTAGACCGCCCCCTTCTACCATGGCTGTAGACCATTCATATCTAACGGTTGTAGATTGCCCCATTCTACCACGCCTGTAAATCACCCAATACTACCGACTGAAGACCGCACTGTACACCCGGCTGTAGACCGCCCCATTCTACCGGCTGTGGGCCGCCCCGTTCTACCATGGCTGCAGACCACCCCTTACTACTAGGCCGCCTCATTTCTACCACAGCTGTAGACCGCCCCGTTCTACTGGCTGTAGACCAACCTGTTCTAGTGGCTGTAGACTAACCCCCTGTTCTACCGGCTGTAGACCAACCCCCTGTTCTACTGGCTGTAGACCAACCTGTTCTACCGGCTGTGGACTGCCCCGTTCTACCAGCTGTAGACCACGTCATCCTACCACGGCTGTAGACCAACCCCCTGTTCTACTGGCTGTAGACCAACTCCCTGTTCTACTGGCTGTAGACCAACCCCCTGTTCTACTGGCTGTAGACCAACCCCCTGTTCTACTGGCTGTAGACCAACCCCCTGTTCTACTGGCTGTAGACCAACCTGTTCTACCGGCTGTAGTCCACTCCATCCTATCGGCTGTAGACCGCCCTGTTCTACCACGGCTGTACACTCCCCCTTTCTAGTGTCTGTAGACCACTCATTTGTACCGGCTGTAGACCACCCTGTTCCACTAACAGAGGGGTAACTCGGTTGATAGTTTGATCTTTTCAGCATGAAGGCCAGAAACCATGAAACTTTGACTTCTTTCCAGCAGTCTGCTCCTTCTGGCCGTCATAGAATGATGTTCACCCAGAGGACATGTTTCACTGGACAGAGCTTCATTCAGTGGATCGGAAGCAAACAGGAAGTACTCACTGAGCGAGGGGTTTCTGCAGCACCTCTGGGGGGTTTTCATCTGGAACGCTGCCCTTCCTGTACTTGGGGCTGAACTGGGACAAATAAAACCTCAACACGCCCACCAGTTGCTGTGCCTTGGGGTCCAGGCTGACCCTGTTCAGCGTTGAGAAAATAGAGGTTTAGCTAAGGAGGTTCCATGAGGCGGCAGGGACGGCGCTCTGGGAGGTCTACCTGAAGGCGATGACGCTGCCGGGGGTCAGCTTCTGGAACTGGATTCTTTGGATGAACTCTGAGCGGCCTTTCGACATCACCCCAGCGTGCTTCACCACTGTACTCTCCTGGATCTGGACCCATCAGAACCTTCCATGATGGACATATCCAAACAGCAGTCCCAAAGACCCCCCCCCCTCCTTACCGGTATGTGCTCCTTTATCTCCACGGTGTACTCTGGCATGCCGTTTATATATTTCTCATCCTTCTTATAACTCCCTGCTTCTCTCTCCACCGTTCTCGCCTCCAAAATGATTTCTTCAATCTTACCTGAAGAAATCAAACATTCGAAAAACTTTCTTCTTCTGGGGAAAAAACGTCTACAAAGCAAGGTGGCACCAGTAGGCTAACAGTCCTACCGGGGATGAACATGGGCGGGGCGTCTGGCTCGTAGTGGTGGGTCTTGGGGTTCTTGAAGGCCGTCCTGCTCACGGTCACCACGGACTGGTGCGTGCTGGGGCAGTGCCGGGTGATGGCGACGATGTCCGCGTCCACCTGGTCAACGTAGACCTAAAGGAGGCAGAGCGGTGGACATGAGGCTCTGAGCAGCAGGGTGGGGTCATGCTCAAAGTGCAGAGCTGTACCTGGATGAAGCCCTGGGCCCCCAGCTCCTGGTGCAGCTTGTTGAGAGCCAGTTTCCCAGCGATGATGCCGCTCTGAGGGCCGACTTCCCCTGTGGAGGTGGGGGCGGCAGATTGGTTCCACTTGGGGTAGAAACGCTCCTCCTTCACCACAGAAATCTGCCTCCAACAGACAGGAAAGCAGCTGGTCTCACTGAGGGACTGGTCCAGACCTCACTGGATAAAAGCAGTGACTGACTGGCAGTCACTGGCAGCAGTGCAGACAAATCACCTGATGAGGCACCAGTTCGTCGTATCCTCTGGTGGAGCCGGTGGCACAGCAGGCCATGGACACCATGGCAGAGCTGGGCAGGGAGTCCAGGGCCGAGCGGAGCTGGAAACACAAGTGGAGTTGTTAGAGGAGGAACGGCTTAGAGGAGGCGGTCTGAGCGCCGGACCCACCTGGATCGGGCACTCGTTGTCGTGGGTCACATCCAGGAACATCGCATGAGCGATGGAGGGCATCAGGGGACGCAGGCTGGGCTGGACGAAGGCCCCCACAGGTTCTCCGCCGTAGCGGTAGACCAGGCGGCCCTCTTCGTGGCTGTCTCCAGCTGACATGGCCTCTGGGGGGGGGGGAGAGTTTCAGGTCACACAGGATCAAACGGCCCCTGATCATACTGGCCCCTGATCATTCTGGCTTTAGCCCCTGACGATTCTGGCTTTGGCCCCTGGTCATTCTGGCTTGGGACCCTGATCATTCTGGCCTTGCCCCCTGATCATTCTGGCTTGGGCCCCTGATCATTCTGGCTTGGGCCCCTGATCATTCTGGTTTTGGCCCCTGATCATTCTGGTTTTGGCCCCTGATCACTCTGGCTTTGGCCCCTGGTCATTCTGGTTTTGGCCCCTGGTCATTCTGGCTTTGGCCCCAGGTCATTCTGGCCCTGGCCCCTGGTCATTCTGGTTTTGGCCCCTGATCATTCTGGCTTGGGCCCCTGATCATTCTGGCTTGGGCCCCTGATCATTCTGGCTTTGGCCCCAGGTCATTCTGGCTTTGGCCCCTGATCATTCTGGCTTTGGCCCCAGGTCATTCTGGCCCTGGCCCCTGATCATTCTGGCCCCTGACGATTCTGGCCCCTGATCATTCTGGCTTGGGCCCCTGATCATTCCGGCTTTGGCCCCAGGTCATTCTGGCTTTGGCCCCAGGTCATTCTGGCCCTGGCCCCTGATCATTCTGGCCCCTGATCATTCTGGCTTGGGCCCCTGATCATTCTGGCTTGGGCCCCAGGTCATTCTGGCTTGGGCCCCAGGTCATTCTGGCTTTGGCCCCTGATCATCCTGGCTTTGGCCCCTGATCATTCTGGCCCCTGATCATTCTGGCTTTGGCCCCTGATCATCCTGGCTTGGGCCCCTGATCATTCTGGCTTTGGCAGCTAATCATCCTGGCTTGGGCCCCTGATCATTCTGGCTTTGGCCCCAGGTCATTCTGGCTTTGGCCCCTGATCATTCTGGCCCCTGATCATTCTGGCCTTGGCCCCTGATCATTCTGGCCTTGGCCCCTGATCATTCTGGCTTTAGCCCCTGATCATTCTGGCTTTGGCCCCAGGTCATTCTGGCCTTGGCCCCTGATCATTCTGGCTTTGGCCCCTGATCATTCTGGCTTTGGCCCCAGGTCATTCTGGCCTTGGCCCCAGGTCATTCTGGCCTTGGCCCCTGATCATTCTGGCTTTGGCCCCTGATCATTCTGGTTTTGGCCCCTGATCATTCTGGCCTTGGCCCCTGATCATTCTGGTTTTGGCCCCTGATCATTCTGGCTTGGGCCCCTGGTCATTCTGGCCTTGGCCCCTGGTCATTCTGGCCTTGGCCCCTGATCATTCTGGCTTTGGCCCCTGATCATTCTGGCTTTGGCCCCTGGTCGTTCTGGCCTTGGCCCCTGGTCGTTCTGGCCTTGGCCCCTGGTCGTTCTGGCTTTGGCCCCAGGTCGTTCTGGCTTTGGCCCCTGATCATTCTGGCCTTGGCCCCTGATCATTCTGGCTTTGGCCCCTGATCATTCTGGCCTTGGCCCCTGATCATTCTGGCTTTGGCCCCTGATCATTCTGGCTTTGGCCCCTGGTCATTCTGGCTTTGGCCCCAGGTCATTCTGGCTTTGACCCCTGATCATTCTGGCCTTGGCCCCTGGTCATTCTGGCTTTGGCCCCAGGTCATTCTGGCTTTGACCCCTGATCATTCTGGCTTTGGCCCCTGGTCATTCTGGCTTTTGCCCCAGGTCATTCTGGCTTTGACCCCTGATCATTCTGGCTTTGGCCCCTGGTCATTCTGGCCTTGGCCCCTGATCATTCTGGCTTTGGCCCCTGATCATTCTGGCTTTGGCCCCTGGTCATTCTGGCCCTGGCCCCTGATCATCCTGGCTTGGGCCCCTGATCATTCTGGCTTTGGCCCCTGATCATTCTGGCCCCTGATCATTCTGGCTTGGGCCCCTGATCATTCTGGCTTTGGCCCCTGGTCATTCTGGCTTTGGCCCCTGATCATTCTGGCTTTGGCCCCTGATCATTCTGGCCCCTGATCATCCTGGCTTGGGCCCCTGATCATTCTGGCTTTGGCCCCAGGTCATTCTGGCTTTGGCCCCTGATCATTCTGGCCCCTGATCATTCTGGCTTTGGCCCCTGATCATTCTGGCCTTGGCCCCTGATCATTCTGGCTTTGGCCCCTGATCATACTGGGCTTGGCCCCTGATCATTCTGGGCTTGGCCCCTGATCATTCTGGGCTTGGCCCCTGATCATTCTGGCTTTGGCCCCTGATTATTCTGGCCTTGGCCCCTGATTATTCTGGCCTTGGCCCCTGGTCATTCTGGCCCTGGCCCCTGGTCATTCTGGCTTTGGCCCCTGATCATTCTGGCCCTGGCCCCTGATCATTCTGGCCCTGGCCCCTTATCATTCTGGCCTTGGCCCCTGGTCATTCTGGCCCTGGCCCCTGGTCATTCTGGCTTTGGCCCCTGGTCATTCTGGCCTTGGCCCCTAGTCATTCTGGCTTTGGCCCCTGGTCATTCTGGCTTTGGCCCCTGGTCAGTCTGGCTTTGGCCCCTGGTCAGTCTGGCTTTGGCCCCTGATCATTCTGGCCTTGGCCCCTAGTCATTCTGGCCTTGGCCCCTGATCACTCTGGCTTTGGCCCCTGATCATTCTGGCTTTGGCCCCTGGTCATTCTGGTTTCAAACCTTCTGTCGACACCTTTATTTTCACCTGTTAGCTTAAAGGGAAGTTAGCTTCTAGAAAATTCCCTGATCTGTTCAGAGGGGGGGGTCTCCCTGATGGAGAAACAGGGGTTTGTTCCTCTGTGGGTGGGATAGGGGTGAGGATGGGGGTGGAGGTCAGAGGTCAAAGGTGACGGTGTGTGCGGCGCGTACCTCGGATGAGTGATGTGATGCCTAGTCTGGTTACAAAGATGTTATCCAGCTCCTCGCTGCCAGTGAACAGCTCAGCAACCACATACAGGCTGGGACACACTCCTCTGGCCACATCCAGCATGAACTACAGACAGCAGCAGCAGGAGGAGCAGGAGGAGCGGAGGTTAAGGAGGTGTTAGCATGCAGGGGAGGAGCAGGCATGGAGACATGCAGAGGGAAGCGGGAGATACAGCAGAAGAAGAAGAGATGGTTTAGTTGCTGTACCTCTGATCAGGCTGCTGATTCCCAGCCGGTTAACAAACACATTGTCTATGAGCTCGCTGCCTGTGAAGAGCTCCGCTATGACATAGAGGTTGGGCCTGACGCCTCTGGCTGCATCCAGCATGAACTGCAGGAGACCACAGGACAGGGAGACAAAGACAGCTGGATGAGGACGTCCAACTCTGCTGCAGCTTCATCACCTTTCTGATCCACAGCCTCTGGAAAATCAACGGATTTTTCTGGAGCCGTTCTAGTTCTATCAGCAACAGGATTTAATCTGGAGCCGTTTCCTGGATTAAATGAAGCAGCTCTACCTTCATCTACTCCATCCGCACCAGATCCCCTGCTCCTGCTAGAGAGCCTCATGCTGCCACCACCGTGTTTCACAAAGAGCAACGCCTCTTCAGGGTTTCAGCATTTCTGCAGAACATGGGCCCCAGCCAGGAGCTGTAACTGAAAACTGGTCACAGAGGGTTAGCATCAGCAGAACCCTGGGGTCACTGAGGGGTCACCGTCCCTCTGACTGACAGCAGCGTCTCAGCCTAGGCTCCGACTTTTACCATTACAGTGACTTTTATCAAGCCCATCGCCACGAAAACGCGGTTTCTTTTAGAAAAGTATCAGTTTTTAGATACAACAAATGATATAAATAGAAATGTTTAACATGGGTGCAGAGGAAGCTGAACTTCCTCGTTTCACTCTGGGATGTGACGAACGTCTCTACCTGCAGCTCATCCCTCCCTCAGCGGCTCGATTGTATGAAGGAAACATGGCCGCCAGAACCCTGTCTGTTAGTATTCAGCTAATCGTTTGCTACCAACCCATCAGATCCTAGTCCAGATGTTTACAGATTCTGCAGACGTTAACAGAGAAGGGAGAGAGCCGGAGTCGGCAGAGGCTACTCCGCTCTGGCTCCGCCCCCTTCAGCTGCTGTGGGTTACTATGGGTTACCATGACGATACCTCGGCCACATGCAGCGGCGTAGAGTGGCAGTTGTCCAGTCGCACTCCGTGGAAGTACTTGGCTGTGATTTCGGTGTATTTCTGCATGTGCTCCCACAGGTAGGGGCAGTCCTGGGGTCCGTTGCCATAGCGCAGCTTGACGCTGTCCCCCCAGCAGATCAGCTCCCGCCGGAGGTACACGTTGGACCCTAAAGACACGCAGAGACCGTGGTAAACACGCCCCGCTCTAAAGACCGTCTGTCTGCGAGTTCTCCTAGATCTACCTGGCTCAGCAAAGTTGCGCAGCGGGTCGTCGCCCATTACCCAGCCGTTGTGCGCCAGGAAGTGGCACATCTTATCCGGCTGGCTCAGAAAGTCCATCTCCTGCTCTAGAGTCATTTCTGCAAAGGGAAAGGTGAAATACCTGGAGAGACATGAAACCACTGAGAGGTTAGAGGCACTCCTTGGCAGGGCAGACAGTCTGAGCCAAAGGTAGACCAGCGGCCCTCCTACAGAGCAGTGGACAGGCCCCGCCCCCTGGCTGGTACCTGGTAACTAGAGGGCTCTTCCTGGTCACAGGACCCAGTTTGGGGCCGTGGTCAGCCAGACGTTCGTACACTATGTTCCCCACCACACAGTTGACTGCCTGGAAAAACAAAGTCCAGTGAGTTCCTTTCAGCTAGCTAACGGCCCCACCCCTCCCGAAAGTGCAGCCAATCAGCACCACTCCTCACCTGCTCCTGATGCTGGTGTACGATGTGGAACTGTTCCTCATTCAGCTCGGTCAGTCTCCGTTTCAGCCAATCACAGCACTCCTCTATATGCTGAGGGGAGGAGCTGCAACATCAGATAGATATCACTTCATGTCAGGACGAACCTTCTAACGCAGGGGAGTCAAACTGGTTCCAGTAAGGGCAGTGTGTAGCACCAGATTCCAGTCATCTCATCAAGTCCTGTTCAGACTGGACGCACTTGATGAGATGACCAGCAGTTAGGAACCGATTAGATGCAACTAGTTAGGTGGAACCAGTTAGATGCAACCAGTTAGATGCAACCAGTTAGATGGAACCAGTTAGATAGAACCGGTTAGATGGGAACCGGTTAGATGCAACCAGTTAGATGCAACCAGTTAGATGGAACCAGTTAGGTGGAACCAGTTAGATGCAACCAGTTAGATGGAACCAGTTAGATGCAACCAGTTAGATGCAACCAGTTAGATGGAACCATTTAGACTAAAACCAGTAACCTGTGGGTCTAACTTTCTGGGACTAACCTGTGAGGAACAAACGTCTCCAAAGCTGAGTCCATGTCCACTGTGTTTCCATAGCGACGGTACTGGGGGTCTTGAATGATCTTCAGTCCTGGTTTTCCTCCAGTCTTACTGGGATCTGGTTTGGACCCTGCAGAGAAACGGTTCGGCTTTAGGTCCTGGAACTCTGAGGAAGAATCCTGAAGAAATATGACTCCGCCTCCTGATGCCGTGTCATTAAAGGAGCATCAAACCCACCATTCTGGAGGAGAATCCTGAACTCCTCCACAGCACTTTCCACCTGGACCTGGAAGAACTCCCACAGTTTGATCTGAGGAAAGATGTCCTCCCAGAAGACGCCGCGGAGCACCTGGAGAAGACAGTACAGAACTATTAGCGGTTAGCCTGGCTCAGGAGGAGAGGATCCATGTTTGGCCTTCAGTTCCTCCTTTTGTGGACTCAGACGCTCCAAACATCAGATGATGGACTGCATGGGGACCAACACTGGTAGCTGATGTCGGCCATGGGGACCAACACCGGTAGCTGATGTCGGCCATGGGGACCAACACCGGTAGCTGATGTCGGCCATGGGGACCAACACCGGTAGCTGATGTCGGCCATGGGGACCAACACCGGTAGCTGATGTCGGCCATGGGGACCAACACCGGTAGCTGATGAACGGCCATGGGGACCAACGCCGGTAGCTGATGTCGGCCATGGGGACCAACACCGGTAGCTGATGTCGGCCATGGGGACCAACCCTGGTAGCTGATGAACGGCCATGGGGACCAACGCCGGTAGCTGATGAACGGCCATGGGGACCAACGCCGGTAGCTGATGTCGGCCATGGGGACCAACGCCGGTAGCTGATGTCAGCCATGGGGACCAACGCCGGTAGCTGATGAACGGCCATGGGGACCAATGCCGGTAGCTGATGTCGGCCATGGGGACCAACGCCGGTAGCTGATGTCGGCCATGGGGACCAACGCCGGTAGCTGATGAACGGCCATGGGGACCAACGCCGGTAGCTGATGAACGGCCATGGGGACCAAAGCCGGTAGCTGATGTCGGCCATGGGGACCAACGCCGGTAGCTGATGTCGGCCGTGGGGACCAACACCGGTAGCTGATGTCGGCCATGGGGACCAACACTGGTAGCTGATGTCGGCCATGGGGACCAACACTGGTACCTGATGTCGGCCGTGGGGACCAACACTGGTAGCTGATGTCAGTCATGGGGACCAACACTGGTAGCTGATGTCGGCCATGGGGACCAACGCCGGTAGCTGATGTCGGCCGTGGGGACCAACGCCGGTAGCTGATGTCGGCCGTGGGGACCAACACCGGTAGCTGATGTCGGCCATGGGGACCAACGCCGGTAGCTGATGTCGGCCATGGGGACCAACACCGGTAGCTGATGAACGGCCATGGGGACCAACGCCGGTAGCTGATGTCGGCCGTGGGGACCAACACCGGTAGCTGATGAACGGCCATGGGGACCAACGCCGGTAGCTGATGTCGGCCGTGGGGACCAACACCGGTAGCTGATGTCGGCCATAGGGACCAACACCGGTAGCTGATGTCGGCCATGGGGACCAACACTGGTAGCTGATGTCGGCCATGGGGACCAACACTGGTAGCTGATGTCGGCCATGGGGACCAACACTGGTACCTGATGTCGGCCGTGGGGACCAACACTGGTAGCTGATGTCAGTCATGGGGACCAACACTGGTAGCTGATGTCGGCCATGGGGACCAACACTGGTACCTGATGTCGGCCATGGGGACCAACACTGGTAGCTGATGTCAGTCATGGGGACCAACACTGGTACCTGATGTCGGCCGTGGGGACCAACACTGGTAGCTGATGTCAGTCATGGGGACCAACACTGGTAGCTGATGTCGGCCGTGGGGACCAACACTGGTAGCTGATGTCAGTCATGGGGACCAACACTGGTAGCTGATGTCGGCCGTGGGGACCAACACTGGTAGCTGATGTCAGTCATGGGGACCAACACTGGTAGCTGATGTCGGCCATGAGGACCAACACTGGTAGCTGATGTCAGTCATGGGGACCAGCTTCAAACCAGTTCTGACACATTTTCAGGAATATCTTTTTAGTGTTAATGTGACGTTAGCAGTGAGGTTGGCAGTGGCATGGCTGGAGGCGGGGCTTAAAGCTACAGCTGTCAGTGGATCCATGGAAACGTAACTGGTTCCAGGCGCAGCAGGACTGGTCCATGGCAAAGGGTCCTGGATGAGTTAAAACAGGACGTGGCTGTGCCCCCTGGGTGCGTGGTCCGCACCCAGGGGGCACGCAGCCTCACGCTCTCTACAACATGGTGAGTATAAACCAAGCTAAAGCGAGGTCACGCAGCTCTGGATTCGCCGTTGTCACATCTCTCTCTGTGCAGCAGGTAAACCTGCATTGTTCTGTGTAACACCCAACGGCCATTTTGGAAGTGGGACATCAACAGTTTCTTCTGTCTTTCCTCTCATTCTGTTGATCACTGCCCCTCTGTGGTTTTTGCAGGTACTGCACCTACATGTACCTCAGCTATAAGAGGGTACAGTGCTTCTATGGGGCGGTGCTCGACGCCTCAACCCAACACACGAGTATAACTCTGCCTTTAGAGCTGCAGGACAAAGGCTGGTCTGCGGTAGACCTCCCCCAGCAGACCTGTGGTGTCATCCAGATGTTCACTTAAACTTAGAAAATTTTTATTGTTATTTTGAACCTAGAGTGTGTACAAAATGATATATTTCAGTTAGTCCAGTAAATGATCATTTCCATTCCATAAAGTGCAGCAGTGATCAAATGTAAACAGTGTGGGAGAAAAAACATGTTGCAGCTGGAACAGCTGGACGTCTTTGGGCAGACCTGCTGAAACAGCTGGAGAGACCAGACGTTTGTTCAGAGGGCGGTGCTGAACGCAGCTTCCTCTGGATCTACTGAGGTCTTAGTGAAACGAGTCACATCTTTATAAAATGCTGATTCTGAGCCGAACAGGAAAAATTAGTCCTTTTAAAAATATGGAAAACATCTGTGAGGAGGAGGAGGAGGAGGAGGAGGAGGAGGAGGAGGAGGAGGAGCTTCAGCAGCTCTGGATGGTTTAAGGTAGACCGCTGGCTCATTTCGCTCCACTGATTATTTTCTAAATCAAGTTGAATTGATTCAGATTGTAAACCAGCCTGTGAACCAGTGAACTTAGGAACTTGTGAACTTACGTTGAGGTGGCTCTCACAGGTGATGTCAGCAGAAAGCCCTTTGTCCCGGTAGCGGCCGTCTGCGACCCTGGTGGTCAGGTGCCAAATGGCTCTGTCCAGGAGCCAAGCAGGACGCAGGTGAGGGGAGTTCATCAGGTTATAGCCGCACTCTGGATGCTGCTGGATCCAGGCGCTGTTAGCAGCTGCACAGCAACAGAGAGAGAGAGAGAGGCTCCATTACTGATCCATAGATCTGCGGCTTTTTCTTATCTCTGCATTAACACATTGCAGGTAAAAGCATTAAAGAGCAGACGGAGTCAGAGCCTGACGGACCGTAAATGAACCAGTTTGACCTTCAGGATGGATCGTTTTACAGGCTGACCTTTCTGGGAGCGAAGGGGAGAAGACATGATAAGGTTAGAGAAGCAGCGGGTGCTAATCTAGGATCACGGTGCTCACTGGTACAGCCAGAGGAAACTAGACAGGAGGAAGGTGGCTAGTCAACGTGGGGAACACATCTCTATGCCAACGGCAGCTTAAAGAAGCAGGTTTATAAACATTTCATTTCTCTGATTTGGACCAGCTGCTCAGAAACTCCGATCAAAAACATCCCAGGAAGCCCAGAAAAGTAAAACACTACTGTCCCATCCATCGGTCCAAGACCTGCTGGTTCTAGATCCGCTCCCACTTCAAGAAATACCTTCTATGAAGATCAGACATACTTCAATAATCCCAGAGGGAAAACACAGCTTCTACTTCCAGTAAAGGACCCGGTGCCTCATGTAGAAAACAGAACCAACCAAAAGACACTGAGTTGGAACCAAAGAAGCAGTAAAATGAGTCGGTAGGTTTGAAGTGGAGCGTTTAGCCTCATCGGGCCTCTGGAACCAAACCAGAACCCTCAGAACAGTCAGGTCCAGACCTGTTCAAACAGGTGGTCCTGTTGTTATCCTGCTGGACACGGAAAAAAACCCAGTGGATCTATCAGAGCACGTAGAACCAAATTGCTCAGAGATCCTAAAGAAGATCCGCTGGTTTCCACCGAAACAGGTTAACAGGTTCCCTGCTTCTCCAGCCATAAAACAGGAACTGTCCAAACTACGGAGAGGGCAGGTCTGATGGACCTCTGCTAGCATCAAATAGCTGGTTCTGGTACCGCTGACACGGTTACTGACTCACCAGTGTGATTATACACCACGTCCGTGATGGACACAATGTTCCATTCCGTCCTCAGTTTCTCCACCAGTTCTCCCACGTCCTCCCAGCCGTAGCTCTTCCCTTCTGGACTGAACTCTGGACTGAAGCTCAGCTGGTCGGCTAGCGAGTAACAGGAGCGGGACTCTCCCAGAGTCTGAAGGGGAGTGAAGTGGATCATGTTGTAACCTGGAGGAAAGGCAGAAAGGGTTCAGGACTGGTTCTGGCCCACAGAGTATACAACAGCTGCAGTCAGAACCTGCAGAAACGTATCCATCCAGGACAGAACCAGGCATGGTGCCAGAAACCTCTGACCCAGGCTGCTGGTTCTCTCTCAGATGAAAGCAGACTTTACACGGTAGAACCCAGATTGGGAGTTTATTACAAGTTTAGTAGAGAAATGCATCAATCAATGTATCAGGGAGACAGGTTCCGCAGGAGGACAGGTTCCACAGGGGGACGGGTTCCGCAGGGGGACGGGTTCCGCAGATAGAACCTGTCCCCCTGTGAGAGAACCAGGTGAGGCTCTGTCACCTCATGTCAGCAGAAACTCATTAAAGTCTGTAGAACAGAATTTCTCCCTAGAAAACCAGAACCAGTTGAACGGGGAACGTAGATCTCAGTGACCTAGATCACACAGTTTGAGCCATAGAGATGAGTGAGGTCTAGTTGATCTAAATCTACATTCCACCCACCTGACTCCTTGGCCACTCTCAGCCGGTCTGGCCAGTCTTCCAGGGGTCCCAGGCATTTGGACAGGTAGGTCTGGATGGTGATGCAGTCCAGGGGGAGGACATGGTTGTCTCCTCCCACATGAAGCACGGGGTCCACCACGATGTAGCCTCCTCCTAACCTCTCCACGCCTCTGAGAGGAGGAGCAACACAAACACGCTCAGTCAGATCCCAGCTTCTATGTGTCAGAGATCTAGTCACATCTATGACTCCCCCTCCCACCGAGGAGGAGCAGCTGATCCTCCCCGTCCACCGAGGAAGAGCGGCTGATCCTCCCCGTCCACCGAGGAGGAGCGGCTGATCCTCCCCGTCCCACAGAGGAGGAGCGGCTGATCCTCCCCGTCCACCGAGGAGGAGCGGCTGATCCTCCCCGTCCCACAGAGGAGGAGCGGCGGATCCTCCCCGTCCACCGAGGAGGAGCGGCTGATCCTCCCCGTCCCACAGAGGAGGAGCGGCTGATCCTCCCCATCCACAGAGGAGGAGCGGCTGATCCTCCCCGTCCCACAATGGAGGAGCGGCTGATCCTCCCCGTCCCACAATGGAGGAGCGGCTGATCCTCCCCGTCCCACAGAGGAGGAGTGGCTGATCCTCCCCGTTCACCGAGGAGGAGCGGCTGATCCTCCCCGTCCCACAGAGGAGGAGCGGCTGATCCTCCCCGTCCACCGAGGAGGAGCGGCTGATCCTCCCCGTCCACCGAGGAGGAGCGGCTGATCCTCCCCGTCCCACAGAGGAGGAGCGGCTGATCCTCCCCGTCCACCGGGGAGGAGCGGCTGATCCTCCCCGTCCCACAGAGGAGGAGCGGCTGATCCTCCCCGTCCACCGGGGAGGAGCGGCTGATCCTCCCCGTCCCACAGAGGAGGAGCGGCTGATCCTCCCGGTCCCACCGAGGAGGAGCGGCTGATCCTCCCCGTCCCACAGAGGAGGAGCGGCTGATCCTCCCCGTCCCACCGAGGAGGAGCGGCTGATCCTCCCCGTCCCACCGAGGAGGAGCGGCTGATCCTCCCCGTCCCACAGAGGAGGAGCGGCTGATCCTCCCCGTCCCACCGAGGAGGAGCGGCTGATCCTCCCCGTCCACCGAGGAGGAGCGGCTGATCCTCCCCGTCCCACAGAGGAGGAGCGGCTGATCCTCCCCGTCCACCGAGGAGGAGCAGACGATAATAGTGGCAGAAAACAAGACCTTTCCTTAGTATCCGTGGATTTTTCCTTGATCAAAGGAAGATATTCAGACTATTTGCCAATAAAATAATAAGCTTTGATCTTATTTCATCCAATAGAATCGTATAAATAAAGGATATTTATTCTCAGGGTAAAACTGCTCCTTCCTTTGGCAGATTGTCTCATTTATCTGCTCAGATGAAGGTTTGGAACCTGCAGCGGGAATCTGTCCATGGGACGTTCTGACCTTCTCCCAGAGGCTCATGGGTAAGGCTGACCTTTAACCCCTCTACTATTGAAGCAGCCAGTCCCAGTGAAAGGCTAACAGCTGATGTAGCTGATAGTCCCCCCCCCCACTTAGAGTGGCCCTCAGCTCTACGAGGAGCAGCTGGGACCAATCAGCATGCCGGCTGGGATCCGACACATTAGCCAATAAGACGGTGTTCTGCTCATTGTGAGGCCAAAGCCGGCTCTGATTGGTCGCTCTATGAGACGGAGATTCTTACGCGTATCCAAAGTAGTACTGGTAGGATCCGGCCATGTTGAGCTCCAGGGAGCAGAACTTATCGGAGTCATCCTCCCGGCCTGTCGGGTAGTTCCAGGCTAAAACACGGAAGTTGTTTCGAATGAACCCCTGTCCTTCCAGGGGGTAGTTGGTGTGAACGATGACCCGCCTTCCCTGGAGGCTCGGACCCAGACGGAACTGGAGCTCAAAACCTGAGGAGGAGACACAAACACAGCAGAGCTTCAGCAGGAGCAGCATTCCCCTGCAGTGGGAGGAGAAGACAATAGCACGTTATTTTATACAGGAACATTCAGCTAGAAAAAAAAGGTTTTATTTATAGAATATACGTTTTTACTGGAGCCGCTGCTATGGTTCAGATTATCAACCTCACTAGGCGCCATCATGTCCAACATCTACCACTTCCTGCCCGCCTCTAAACCAGCCGCTCCTGGTATGAAGAGATGCTGGGAATCCCACGGCATCTAAAACCAGCCCACTCTGGACACGCCTGAACTGGACCCTCTTAGTTCAGACTAAATTTAGCTGAAATGTCAGGCAGCCCACATGCTGCACATGCTTCTCACTCAGCTGGAGGCCGTCGCTTCTGTCTGCCACACACTGTGGCTCCGGCTTCATAGCATTCAAGCTAGCCTCGTTAAGCCTCCTGGCAGTCATGGTGACCGCCGTGCTTCATCATCTGAGGTCTAATACAGCTGCTCTGGTCCTAAGGAGCAGTGGGGAATGTTTCTCTAGAGACGCACCAATCCAGTTTTTCTATCCAGGCCGATCCAGGGCTGAGCCCAACATCCTGATCAGCTGCTGAACTCAGGAACTTCCTTCTTGCCTTTTGAGTGAAGGCTTCAGCCTAAACAGGAAGTCAGGACTCAGGAAGTCCACAAACTGTAGTTAAAAGCCTTCAGCTGATCCAAAATGCTGCAGCCAGAGTTCTGATGAAAATGAAAAAGAGAGATCATATCTCTCCTATCCTGGCTTCTCTTCATTGGCTTCCTGTTAAATCCAGAATAGAATTTAAAATCCTCCTTCTCACATATAAAGCCTTAAATGGCCAAGCTCCATCTGATATCAGAGATCTGATTGTTCCTTATGTTCCTAACAGAGCACTTCGCTCTCAATCTGCAGGTTTACTAGTGGTTCCTAGAATTTCTAAAAGTAGAATGGGAGGCAGATCTTTTAGTTATCAGGCTCCTCTCCTGTGGAACCAACTACCAGTTTTAGTCCGTGAGGCAGACACCCTGTCTACTTTTAAGGCTAGGCTTAAAACTTTCCTTTTTGATAAAGCTTCTAGTTAGAGTGGCTCAGGTTATCCTGATCTATCTCTATAGTTCTGCTGCTATAGGCTTAGACTGCTGGAGGACATAGGGACCCCTTTCATCATTCTGCTTCATTCTATCTCTATTCTCCCACTCTGCAGAATCTGTTAGTTCAATCTCTAACGTTCTGCTCTCTCTGCTTTTTCTCATAGTAGCTTCATCTGGTCTGTTCCTGTTTGACTGTGACTCCATCCTGGAGAGAAATATCAGCTGTGCTGCTGCCATCAACACCTTTGTTTCTAGATGTTGGAGCTTGGCCTGTTTTCCAGTGTAGTCCTGTTTCTCTGACTGTGACTAACTGGATGTGCTCTCTTCATCCTCTGACATGGGAGCTGGCTCGGAGCTCGTCTGCCTGGCTGTGTGTTTCCTGGACGGGGCCGCCTGTGGAGCTGGTTGACAGTTGCCTTTTGTATCTATGCTTCTTTTTCTATGTCTGCTTCTGTCTCCTTGAACCCCAGTGGGCCTCAGCAGATGGCCGCTCACACGGAGCCTGGTTCTGCTGGAGGTTTCTTCCTGTTCAAAGGGAGTTTTTCCTCTCCACTGTCGCTACAAGCATGCTTAGTGTGAGGGATTGCTGAAGAGTCAATGAGTCGATGCAATCAGCTGGTTTTCCTTAGATAGAAAACTTTGAATCAATCTGACTGGATGATCTGGTTGATCCGGATCTATAAAGTGACCTGAGATGACATGATGTGAATTGGAGCTATAGAAATAAACTGAATAGAATTGAACATGCACAGGAAAATGTTTTAAATTGTAAGAAGCCATTTTCTATGTTTCCTTTTAAGCTGCATTTCTGAGGAAGTTATCCTTCTATGGACTGTGGCCCACGGCTGAGGCCACGGAGCAGATCATTGGGTTACCCAGATTACTTCAGGTTTAACCCTTGCAGACCCCTGTAGGACCTGCACGTCCTGCTGCTCTCTCTAGTTTATCTACATCTGGGACCTCCCTGCAGCTTTGCTCTGAGGTAGAACTACAGGAAGAACCTTCAGGTTAGAAATGATGAAGAAACAGAAGTGTTACCTTGCTCAAGTCTGAACAAAGTTCTCTCTAAGTTTTCCTTTTCGTGCAGCATGAGGACTCGGATCTGCTTGAGGTGCTGAGGCAGCATTATGGGATCTCTCCTGGAGTTGGAGCGAACCCTGGTCTCCTGCGGGGAACAGAGGGACAGGCTCAGACAGGCAAACATCTGAGGAACCATGGAGGGCTGCTTCCTGAGCTCTCAGTGATTTTCCACTAACTGGCAGCAGCTTTGAACGCAACACCCACTTCCCCTCAGGCTGCAATAGTTCAGGCTGATAAACCAGAGGAGTTTATAAACCATCCATCTACTGCTGAAGCCTGCTCATCCATGCAGGGAGGGGAGCCAGAGTACCCAGGGAGAACCCATTGATGCACAGAGAGAACATTCAGAGAAGCAGAACTCCTCTGCAGCAAACAAGGCTCTGATCTCTGCTAGAGAAAATATTTCACCTTGCTTCTCCAGTTGGACGTGAATTCAAACCAGTTCCTGGAAGTGCTACCTACTGGGAGGCCATCAGGCCTGAGACGGCCCAGCTACGGATACCAGAGAGGGACAAACAGAGCAGCCTGAACAGCGGACACGCTGAAGCTAGAACTCACAGAACCTGAAGACAAAACAGAACCGGCGGTGAAGGAGGGAAGCCTGAGCGAAGCAGCAGCAAACATCCCAGAAGCAGAGAACTTAGACTTAACTTACCGCCGCATCCGTCATTCACCCGCTACCAGCAGGAGCCTCCAACCGGGAGGGAACCTGGAAGCAGACCATGGTCTGTTGGTAGGATGCCACACTGAACCGGACCGGATCACAGCTAAATGGACCGGATCACAGGTTACTGGACCGGATCACAGCCTACTGGACCGGATCACAGGTTACTGGACCAGATCACAGCCTACTGGACCGGATCACAGCCTACTGGACCGGATCACAGCCTACTGGACCGGATCACAGCTAACTGCACCGGATCACAGGTTACTGGACCGGATCACAGGTTACTGGACCGGATCACAGCCTACTGGACCGGATCACAGGTTACTGGACCGGATCACAGGTTATTGGACCGGATCACAGCCTACTGGAACGGATCACAGGTTACTGGACCGGATCACAGCTTACTGGACCAGATCACAGGTTACTGGACCTGACTGCCGCAGACTGGACCGGATCACAGCCTACTGGACCGGATCACAGCCTACAAGACCGGATCACAGGTTACTGGACCGGATCACAGCCTACTGGACCGGATCACAGGTTACTGGACCGGATCACAGGTTATTGGACCGGATCACAGCCTACTGGAACGGATCACAGGTTACTGGACCGGATCACAGCTTACTGGACCAGATCACAGCTTACTGGACTGGACCGCCGCAGACCGGACCGGAACACAGCTAACTGGACCGGATCACAGCTAACTGGACCGGATCACAGGTTACTGGACCTGACTGCCGCAGACTGGACCGGATCACAGCCTACAAGACCGGATCACAGGTTACTGGACCGGATCACAGCCTACTGGACCGGATTACAGTTTACTGGACCGGATCAAAGCCTACTGGACCGGATCACAGCTAACTGGACCGGATCACAGCCTACTGTCCGGATCACAGCCTACTGGACCGGATCACAGCTTACTTGACCGGATCACAGGTTACTGGACCGGATCACAGCTTACTGGACCGGATCACAGCCTACTGGACCGGATCACAGGTTACTGGACCGGATCACAGGTTACTGGACCGGATCACAGCTTACTGGACCGAATCACAGCTTACTGTACTGGACCGCCGCAGACCGGACCACAGCTAACTGGACCGGATCACAGGTTACTGGACCGGATCAAAGGTTACTGGACCGGATCAAAGGTTACTGGACCGGATCACAGGTTACTGGACCGGATCACAGGTTATTGGACCGGATCACAGCCTACTGGACCGGATCACAGCTTACTGGACCGGATCACAGCTTACTGGACTGGACCGCCGCAGACCAGACCGGAACACAGCTAACTGGACCGGATCACAGCTAACTGGACCGGATCACAGGTTACTGGACCTGACTGCCGCAGACTGGACCGGATCACAGCCCACTGGACCAGATCACAGCCTACAAGACCGGATCACAGGTTACTGGACCGGATCACAGCCTACTGGACCGGATCACAGCTTACTTGACCGGATCACAGCTTACTGGACCGGATCACAGCTTACTTGACCGGATCACAGCTTACTTGACCGGATCACAGCTTACTGGACCTGACTGCCGCAGACTGGACCGGATCACAGCCTACTGGACCGGATCACAGCCTACAAGACCGGATCACAGGTTACTGGACCGGATTACAGCCTACTGGACCGGATCACAGCTTACTGGACCGGATCACAGCCTACTGGACCGGATCACAGCTAACTGGACCGGATCACAGCCTACTGTCAGGATCACAGCCTACTGTCCGGATCACAGCCTACTGGACCGGATCACAGCTTACTTGACCGGATCACAGCCTACTGGACCGGATCACAGGTTACTGGACCGGATCACAGCCTACTGGACCGGATCACAGGTTACTGGACCGGATCACAGGTTACTGGACCGGATCACAGCTTACTGGACCGAATCACAGCTTACTGTACTGAACCGCCGCAGACCGGACCGGAACACAGCTAACTGGACCAGATCACAGGTTACTGGACCGGATCACATGTTACTGGACCGGATCAAAGGTTACTGGACCGGATCAAAGGTTACTGGACCGGATCAAAGGTTACTGGACCGGATCACAGGTTACGGGACCGGATCACAGGTTATTGGACCGGATCACAGCCTACTGGAGCGGATCACAGCTTACTGGACCGGATCACAGCTTACTGGACTGGACCGCCGCAGACCAGACCGGAACACAGCTAACTGGACCGGATCACAGGTTACTGGACCGGATCACAGGTTACTGGACCGGATCACAGGTTACTGGACCGGATCACAGCTTACTGGACCGAATCACAGCTTACTGTACTGGACCGCCGCAGACCGGACCACAGCTAACTGGACCGGATCACAGGTTACTGGACCGGATCAAAGGTTACTGGACTGGATCAAAGGTTACTGGACCGGATCACAGGTTACTGGACCGGATCACAGGTTATTGGACCGGATCACAGCCTACTGGACCAGATCACAGCTTACTGGACCGGATCACAGCTTACTGGACTGGACCGCCGCAGACCAGACCGGAACACAGCTAACTGGACCGGATCACAGCTAACTGGACCGGATCACAGGTTACTGGACCTGACTGCCGCAGACTGGACCGGATCACAGCCCACTGGACCAGATCACAGCCTACAAGACCGGATCACAGGTTACTGGACCGGATCACAGCCTACTGGACCGGATCACAGCTTACTTGACCGGATCACAGCTTACTGGACCGGATCACAGCTTACTTGACCGGATCACAGCTTACTTGACCGGATCACAGCTTACTGGACCTGACTGCCGCAGACTGGACCGGATCACAGCCTACTGGACCGGATCACAGCCTACAAGACCGGATCACAGGTTACTGGACCGGATTACAGCCTACTGGACCGGATCACAGCTTACTGGACCGGATCACAGCCTACTGGACCGGATCACAGCTAACTGGACCGGATCACAGCCTACTGTCAGGATCACAGCCTACTGTCCGGATCACAGCCTACTGGACCGGATCACAGCTTACTTGACCGGATCACAGCCTACTGGACCGGATCACAGGTTACTGGACCGGATCACAGCCTACTGGACCGGATCACAGGTTACTGGACCGGATCACAGGTTACTGGACCGGATCACAGCTTACTGGACCGAATCACAGCTTACTGTACTGAACCGCCGCAGACCGGACCGGAACACAGCTAACTGGACCAGATCACAGGTTACTGGACCGGATCACATGTTACTGGACCGGATCAAAGGTTACTGGACCGGATCAAAGGTTACTGGACCGGATCAAAGGTTACTGGACCGGATCACAGGTTACGGGACCGGATCACAGGTTATTGGACCGGATCACAGCCTACTGGAGCGGATCACAGCTTACTGGACCGGATCACAGCTTACTGGACTGGACCGCCGCAGACCAGACCGGAACACAGCTAACTGGACCGGATCACAGCTAACTGGACCGGATCACAGGTTACTGGACCTGACTGCCGCAGACTGGACCGGATCACAGCCCACTGGACCGGATCACAGCCTACAAGACCGGATCACAGGTTACTGGACCGGATCACAGCCTACTGGACCGGATCACAGCTAACTGGACCGGAACACAGGTTACTGGACCGGATCACAGCTTACTGGACCGGATCACAGCTTACTGGACCGGATCACAGCTTACTTGACCGGATCACAGCTTACTGGACCGGATCACAGGTTACTGGACCGGATCACAGGTTACTGGACCGGATCACAGCCTACTGGACCGGATCACAGGTTACTGGACCGGATCACAGCTTACTGGACCGGATCACAGGTTACTGGACCGGATCACAGCCTACTGGACCGGATCACAGGTTACTGGACCGGATCACAGCTTACTGGACCGGATCACAGCTTACTGTACTGGACCGCCGCAGACCGGACCACAGCTAACTGGACCGGATCACAGGTTACTGGACCGGATCACATGTTACTGGACCGGATCAAAGGTTACTGGACCGGATCAAAGGTTACTGGACCAGATCACAGGTTACGGGACTGGATCACAGCTTGCTGGACCGGATCACAGGTTACTGGACTGGAACGGATCAAAGGTTACTGGACCGGATCACAGGTTACGGGACTGGATCACAGCTTGCCGGACTGGATCACAGCTTGCCGGACCGAATCACAGCCTATTGAACCAGATCACAGCCTATTTGACCCGATCACAGCTTACTGGACTGGACCGCTGCAGATCGGACCACAGGTTACTGGACCTGACTGCCGCAGACTGGACCGGATCACAGTCTACTGGACCGGATCACAGCCTATTGAACCAGATCACAGCCTATTGAACCCGATCACAGCTTACTGGACCAGATCACAGCCTACTGAACCGGAACACAGGTTACTGGACCAGATCACAGCCTACTGAACCGGAACACAGGTTACTGGACCAGATCACAGCCTACTGAACCGGAACACAGGTTACTGGACGGGACCGCCACAGACCAGACCAGATCACAGCCTACTGGACCGGATCACAGGTTACTGGACCGGACTGCAGCAGATTGGACCGGATCACAGGTTACTGGACCGGACTACCGCAGACTGGAACGGATCACAGCGCTCTAGAATGGACTGCAGTGGGCTGGACCAGACCACAGCAGCAGACTGGAGCAGACCAGACCAGAACCAGTCTCTTCAGAAAGAACCTGAGGCTCTGTTTCTAAAAGCAGCCCGGCAGAGGTCAAAGGTCACTAATGGAGGCTCTGATCGGGTCCAGGGTTCAGTGATTTTGCTCAACATGTTTACAGAGAGCTGATAGCACGACGCCACGCATCCTTATATGGGAAACAGTGGAGTTCAGCTAACCAGGGATTGAGACACGCTTGTGCAAAGGTTTCTATGGCGACATGAGGAAGTGGTGTTGCTACAGCTCCCCACCGAGCTACAACTACAGGCTGCTACCCAGGGCTGAAGGTCCTGCAGGACAGAGAAGTTTAGTGTTAAATGTAACATAAATCAGATCCTCTGCGATTTGAAGAAAGATTTTTTTCAAATTATTTTGCAAATATAATGAATTTCCAGCTCTAATAGAAATACACCGTTAGAGCAGATCTACCCACCAGCCCCCTATTCCCCCTCAGGTCGTCTTTCAGCCTGGATTGATGGAGAGCTGCCCCTCCTCCACCTGTTTCTGCCTCTACCACCTAGCTTGAAGAGCTACTGAACCTGCTGTATAACCGGGTATATATTCCATAATCAAACTGCATGCATGTAAAGAGAATCAGATAATAATAAAGTTATAAAGGTCATTTTTCTGCAGCAGCTCCAGGATCTGCCTGCTGACCTCAGCAGGAGAAGGTCAGGAGGTCTATTTCTGGAGCCCTGGGGTCTCCTGCTGCATTCCAGCTCCATGCATCCAGCCACTGCGCTCCGAACTCCGCTCACATTCTGCCCCTTTCTACCCTAACCTGCTCCCCCTTCAGCTCACAGCGCAGCTGCGGCCCGTTTTTAACGCTCCCCGGAAATGTTTGTCATTTCTGGGTGATTCGGGTCTGAGGCAGCGGCCCGCTGGAGCCATTTGATCAAAATATGACCGAAAACAGAGGCAGCTGCAGATCCGCAGCTCTGCTCAGCAGAACCAGTGCAAAGTTCGGACATGTTGGGTCCAGGTGGCCCACCTCAGCCTGCGGGGTCTTCCCACATAGAGGACACTGAGTTTTGCGTGAACAGCCTCACCTTTCAGTCAAGGTTAGAGGCGGGGCCTAATGCGGACTAGCAGCCGTTAGCCTGCAGGAGCAGAGGAGATTCAACAGGAGGAAACTTCTCCTGCTCTCCTCCTGCTCTCCTCCTCAGCATCATGCCTATCAGTGAATACCTGTCAGATGTGTCGAGGATCGCCACAGCCACGGGAGAACAGCCTGCAGAGTGAGCGACCCACCGTGGAAGAGCAGCAGCTGGACAGAGGGGGCGGGGCCTGGGGGGCGGGGTTACCGTAATGCATGGAAGAGGACGGCCTGCTTCTGTTCCTACAGGCTGCAGGGGCTGATAGGAGCGACCAGAGGTGTCCAAAGTATGGGCAAAATTTAAAATCCTACAGTTTAATAAAACTTTTATAGAGGTTAGAAGATCAACTTCAACTTTTTACTCCAGTAAAAGTGTAAAAGTAACATTTTAAAAACTACTAAAAGTATAAAAGTCAAAGTAATGCAGGAAAAACTGTTAAGACCAGAGCTTTACTGCTCTACTCTATTAAAGGAACATTTTTCTACAATTCTGGATGATAAATTCCTTAGACTTCATTTCCTTAGTTTTATAACTAATAGTAACAGAGTCACATTTAACTTTGCATCATCTTGAAAAACTATTTATTTTGGTGTGTGGTGAGCAACAAGTTGGGGCAGCACCGAGTCCAACCACAAAATATTAATTGTCTAGATGAAACTAATTATTTTTCTAAATCCCACAGGCCATAATGAAAATAAGGTTAAATCTGAAAGCTGTGCAAAAGTAAATAAGTCTAAGTCTAAATGAAACAAAACTAACAAGTGTTTTATTTTAATGTAAGGAATAGAAGGAAAAAGGTCTGAAAAATATTACTCCAGTAAAGTATGGATGGCCAACATTTCCACTTAAGGAAAGTAATGAAAGTATTTGTACTTTGTTATTTGACGCCTCTATGAGCAATAATCAGGTTTGTAATGTGGAGACGACTGAAAACAGAAATAATACACAGACTGATTAAAAACACACATAGATCAAGCTCTGAATTTAATTTAAAACCAGGAGGTGGGAGATACACCCCAGAACATTTCTGCAACAAGTATTACAGGACAGTGATACAGTGCTGTCCAAGCTCAGTCCCAGTTCAGTCCCAGTTCAGTCCCAGTTGAGTCCCAGTAGGGTCCCAGTGCTGTCCCAATTTAGGTCCAGTTCTGTCCCAGTCCTTTCCCACTTCAGTCCCAGTGCTGTCCAAGCTCAGTCCCAGTTCAGGCCCAGTTGCTGCCATTTCAATCCCAGTTAAGTCTGACACCTGCTGGACATCTAAAGTTACTACAGGCAGCCTCTCTGACCTGAACTGACTCTGATTGGATGATGTAGATGTCATTTAATCCATTGCTTTCTATAATGGATTATTTCTTATCTTCATTTAAATTGAAAATATGTTTGATATTTTTAGATTCAATGTAGAAAATGATAAATCTATTCCAGAGATGATATTCAGTGTTTTCTGCATATTCACATGACCTTTAACCTTTACTAAAGAGTAGAAACAGAGGAATATTTCTTAGCTACTGTGTAAAAGTATCATCAAGCATCATCTTAACTCTAACCCTCCGACAGCGGTGTTGAGATTTTATATTCTATTCTCAGCCAGCTGGGAATTGATATTTCTGATACTTTAAGATGTTTATTTCCCTCCCTGGTGGGGGGGGGTAAATATCTTATTATACTGTTTATGACACACAGTCCTACTAGCTGTGTGTTAGAACAATAGATGAAAGAGTGATTCGAGCACTAATCATGGTCAAACTGTTATTTCTGCACAAACATGGAATAAATTCACCACAACTTCTGTTCAAAATATAAGATTTTATTAACAAAATTCAGCTCCAAGTCAAACATATTTCAGTTAAAAACTCTTAACTAAGACCAGTAAAACTCAACTAATCTAAACTAACTACTATGTACAAAGAGGAAGGGGAAAACGGTTGAAAACCATATTACAGTTTAAGATGGATTTTGAGTTTGAAAACCAAAGTTTATCTGGAAGAATTTGGGATACGATCAAATTAGCTTTTCACTAATTTAAAGAAATTGGAATGTTTTCAGACCAATTCCCAATGCAAATCCATGAGGTGAATAAAACATTATTTGGCCAAATAATGTTGTATAAAATGATTTGGTTAATCAGGAACTAATAACCTTTAGTCAAGTGATTCTTTACCCTATTTGAAATAGCTAGCAGTGAATAGACATCAGGATTCCACTAAATGACTCTTGGTCAGACTTGGTAATGGAAATGTAACGAGCATCTGAGGAACACATGAACACTAATGTTATATCAGTGTTTAAATCCTTAGTGAATAAAGCTTCTCCAAGCTTCAGCAACAGCTCAACACATGTTTCTGTAGCATAGCATAGCATGCAGTCCATTGAGTTAGCGTTGTCTTTACCATTCAGTAAACATGTTGTTTGTTCTGTCCCTAATCATGCCGGGGGGGTGTTGGAGATATCTTAGAGCTGTTCAATCACCAAAGCTGCATTTCCTTCTCTGGCCATCATGTCAAGATGAAATATGGACACTGGTTCCCAATGTCCAACAACCATGATCATGATATATGGCACAACAGGGGGGGACAGAGGGGTCAGAGTCCCAGGCCCAAGAGAGGGGGGGCCCACAATGGACCCTCTGACCATTAAAAATACAGGCAGAAGTAATTTTTCACAAAATATTTGTGACCAGAATATTTAATATTAAAGTAACTAAATATATAAATATATCTGCATTAGTCATATGTATTGTTTTCTTTAAATAAGGGGCCATTAGAACTCCCCCCACTTAAAATGGTTTGACCAGGACAACAGTGGGCTGCAAGTTTTAAAGTTTGTTTGGCTGCAAACTAAAAATGTCAAGTTTTCAGAAAAAAAGAGAAAAAGGGAAGATGACACCAAAGGCTTGATGGATTTTAGGAATAAATATTAAAAATAAAGTGAGGATGAGTCTGGAACAGGTCCAGGAACGGAACTGCAGAAGAATGACGAACATTCAGAGACAGCGAAGAAGCATTTATCAATCCGCTAGCTAGTGTAAGGGAGAAACCTGCTATCAAAACTTTTGTTTCTAGATGATGGAGCTTCGCCTGTTTTCCAGTGTAGTCCTGTTTCTCTGACTGTGACTAACTGGATGTGCTCTCTTCATCCTCTGACATGGGAGCTGGCTCGGAGCTCGTCTGGAGGAGGGGCTTTCTGGCTCAGAGACGGATCACGCCGTTCATTTCAATGAACCTGCACAACGGTGACTGATTCTGATGGAGTGAATGTTTGTAATGGCAAACAGGAAGCCTTTCTCAGGGATGCAAAATGAAATGCCAGCGGATTCAGAGGACAGAGAATCTAAACTATTCTACCTCCAACAATGGAGGGGATTCATTTTAGGGACTGGCTGATATAAAGCAGGTCACAAATGGCCATAGTTTGCCTGCTCTGCTTGCTGTTCTCCTGTGAAGAAGATAAAAGATCAAATAGTGCACCTAATTCAATAGATGATATGAAAATATCAAACATTAAGTACAGAAAGCTTTATGAAAGATTTCCAGGGCATGAAAGAAGCCGTGCAGACAAAATTTGTTATTGGAAATGGAAGAACCTGTTTCATATTTTCCTCTCTCTACCTGTGACTGGCTGGAGGTGAGCAGATAATTAAAAACTAGCTGCACTCTAGAACGTCCCAGGAACGCTTCAATGATGTTCAATGCCCATCCAGGCAGGATGTTCAATGATGAAATTAGACTATGAAGACATCAGAAATGACTTTACCTCTAAAAAATGTTACTGTTTGGCATTTGAGACCAAGTCTGGCCACATTTATGTTTGGAGGACAAAATAATATTTCTGTAAACATCAGGTTATTGAATAAAATAAAAGGCAAAGGAGAATGAGGTATGCATTTATCTTGACTAGTTATTGTGTGTTTGTGTGTGTGTGTGTGTGTGGGGGGGGGGGGGGGGGGCAAAGGTGAACATTCTGGTCCTCTAGAGAATGTCCTTTGTCCATGAGGTGTAGATGGACAGCAGAGTCTTGTCCGTTGAGAGGAATCCAGTTTGTGTGGGTTGTTTGTTTTCTCCCTCCACCACCAGATGGTGCCCCGTCCTTGTTGGCCCTCCCTGCACACCTGCAGCTCCTTGGATCATTATCTGGAGGAGTATTTGAGCAGTGGGCTGTCACTACCTCGAGCCCAGAGTGTTTGCCAGTTTTGGGTACTGTAGCCAAGCTGAGTTTAGCTGAGTCTAATCTGAGTCTTTGTTTCTCTGAGCCTAACACTGTTTTTGTCTTTGCCTTTCGGCAGGAAGCC
Source organism: Cyprinodon diabolis (assembly GCA_030533445.1). Classification (NCBI taxonomy): domain Eukaryota; kingdom Metazoa; phylum Chordata; class Actinopteri; order Cyprinodontiformes; family Cyprinodontidae; genus Cyprinodon; species Cyprinodon diabolis. Next base: position 184,590 of record CM060067.1, on the reverse strand, counting down.
TTCCTGTGTAACTGGACTCCTGGCCTTCTCCCCCTGGAAGGTAACTGATTTCACACTGAGCAGGGGAAAAACTCCATTGCTCCTCAGGGTCCAACGAATGTCTACCTGTCCGCTCTCCAACAAGTTCCCTCTTCTCTGGATAAACCCACACCTACTGGATCCAAGGATAAACAAGAACCCCCTCAAATGTGAGTCCCACTCCCACAGTACTAAAGACTTAGTCAATTTTCCAACGGTCCCTGAACTGATCACTGTGATCTCCTCTCCAGACTCCAGAGTTCCAGATCCAACTCCTGTACAATCTCCTCAATAAGTCTGTTAAACTTTTCCACTGGTTCGCTGAGTGGTTCTCTGCTTGTGGGTCAGATCTCTTAAATCGATCATGACAGTCATGAAGGAAACCATCTTTGTTAAGAGAGAAAAAACAGCCTTAAACAGAGGAGGAGGACTCAGGTTTCAGTGATACAGTTGAGTCCTTCTTCCCACCATCATGATCCTCGTCGCCATGCAGGGGACCAAAACATCTCACTGGGTCAGCCAGGCCATTGAACCTAACGACCCCCTTTCAGAGGCATAGGCCAGTATCGGGTATTACAGGCTAACAAAAACCACAAGCGACTCCCCATTCCAAAGGGGGGGACCCGTTCATCCGTTTCTATTTGCATGTTTTCTAAACTAAAACCAGGCTTTGTTGGGCTGCTGGATAAAACCTAGAACTAAACGCTATTTCTGACATTTTGGATTGAAAAAGTTTCCTGTATGGAAGAGAAACGTCTTCAAGCTTGGAGACAAAGTCCAGAGGATTGATTTTAACTTTTTTGGAATGACAGTGACCTGGATGAGCCTCCCCATCATATAAACACATAGAGATTGATTGCATGTTTGGTTGTTTTTCTCTGAGCAGCAGCCTCTTCACTGCTCTCAGCTCCATCCTTGAAGTAAAAAAGGAAAGACAGAATAAAGCAAATCCTCCAAATGATTGGATGAAATCGTCACAGATGACAGATGTGCTTGACTTGTGTAACAGTGGCTACATGGCTGTGTGGGTGTAAGTGACAGAGGGACAGCAGGAGGCGGAGCCAGATTATTGTGTGTGCCTGTATCCATCCTATAAGTGTTTCCGTGGGAGCGTGTCACGCTAAACACATGTGTGTGCAGCAAGTGTCGCCAAAGCTGCTGTTTCCTGATTGGCTGCTGCCTCCACCATGCAGTAGGCGCCCTGCTGACACTGAGATTGGTTTATGAGAGCCAAGGAGCGAGAGAGGGGGGAACATTAAAGGAAAACAGGAGAAATTCAATCAGAAAGCAGATCCCTCCTACTTAGAGCCAGGTGAACTCAGTCATCTGCTGCAACAGCAGGTAAGACGCCTCCTAACGACCTCCATGTTTTTCCTGATTAGAAAGTTGGTCCTGTCTACTTAAATCAACAGCATTCTGGCTGTACCAATGACAGTCAATAACACGTTAGATAAATATCCTTGGAGATGTTAGATAGGGATGGTCTGGTGTAAAAAGAGTTTTAAAGTGTTTTTAATGATCCGTCTCGGGGCTGAAGGCAAAGCGGAATATCTGGAGTTGACAAACGTTCCGTTTCATTTTCACGGCTGCCATCAGTTTCTATTCAAAGTGCTTCATTTAATTAGTGTCAACGGTTCTAACAGAATAGGATCCCAAGTCTTCTACGACTCACATTAGTCTGCCAGAGAATCGTTTCAATGACTCGTTAAACTGTAGACATTTTAAAATAGAAAACTGTTCAGGGATGGAGGACAGGATTTGGTTTGTATTTAGTGAAATATCCAGAGCTGTGTGACTAGATGAGGTTATCCTGAAGCTTTTCTCACAGAGCGGACAGTTGTTCCTTCTGCTCCACAGAAATATGATTGATCTGAAAATGTGTCGTTGATCAGTGTTTCCTCCTCTCATCCAGATGGACAAAAATAAACTTTATTTATCTGACAACAAAGAAGAAGAAAGAACCAGAATTAAGGACAAATATCAGGTATGAAGCACCTGACTGTGACTCTTACAGGAAAAAATTAGTCAGACCCAAATAAAGAAATCCACAGATTGGATCTAAGCTACAATCAGGCAGCAAAAACTACCCAAAAAGAGACAATTTATGAGCAAATGAAATGCATCTACAGACCAAGAGTTTGTGTAGAAAGGAATCCTGGGTAGAAGAAGGAACCCAGAGTGACAGACGGGATATTTTCTGCTGCATTGATTGGAAACGCAGTGGATTTAACCAACAGGATGAATCGTTATGAGCTTCTGCCTTGATGAAGAACAAGGTCACAGGGACCCCCCCCCATCCCCCCCATCCCCCAAGCACACACAAACACGTGATGTCACTATGTCCTTGTGGGGACTTTCCACTGACACCCATTCATTTCTATGGTCTAACCAAGACCCTAAACCTGACCTAAACTCAGTCCTGAACCTCACCCTGAGAAGAGACCTTCTCCTCATGGGGGCCACTCGTTGGTCCCCACAAGTAGCTATAAGTCCCCAAACCGAGCCTATTTCTGGGAAAAGGTTCCCACAAGGGAACAAATCCATGGGCACAGTGTTTGAATTCCACCAGCTGTTACCAAACTCTACAGAGACGATCAATAAAGCCACGGCACCCTGCAGTCATGTAGACTGACTGTCACTGCTCTTAGTCCGTCACATCTAAACCTCAGCAGCTTTTCTTTTAGAACAAATGTAATGTAATGCAAATGTTTCCATCATTAGTTTACTTGTTTTTATTGAAGTCCACAGAAAACGTAGAAATAAGTGTGATCAACGTTTGTTCTGGTTCAGATGGAAAGAAAGAGAAGAAAGCTTAAAGATGAAAGGAACACTCACTGGCATCAATCTAAGGACCACCAGAGCATTCTAGGTCCAGTAGACCACCAGAGCATTCTAGGTCCAGTAGACCACCAGAGCATCCTAGGTCCAGTAGACCACCAGAGCATCCTAGGTCCAGTAGACCACCAGAGCATCCTAGGTCCTGAGGCTCCAGTAGACCACCAGAGCATTCTAGGTCCAGTAGACCACCAGAGCATCCTAGGTCCTGAGGCTCCAGTAGACCACCAGAGCATTCTAGGTCCTGAGGCCCCAGTAGACCACCAGAGCATCCTAGGTCCTGAGGCTCCAGTAGACCACCAGAGCATTCTAGGTCCTGAGGCTCCAATAGACCACCAGAGCATCCTAGGTCCTGAGGCTCCAGTAGACCACCAGAGCATCCTAGGTCCTGAAGCTCCAGTAGACCACCAGAGCATCCTAGGTCCTGAGGCTCCAGTAGACCACCATGACGTCTCTACTAATTTTAGACCATGGAACATACCAAGCCTAAAGGAGGTCCTAAGACTCCAGTCTGTACGAATGTTAGATAACTGGTCAGAACCAGGACTGACTGGGCCTTTGGCCTTTTCACAGTTTTACTTGAACTACAAAGAATCTGTTTAGCTTCAGCTGTACTGAGGCAGGCTAACAGGCTAACAGGCTAACAGGACGGGTGGATTATTTCATAAAATCAATATCAGTTAACTATTTCCCTGCTTGTTGTTCTGTAGCCCACAGAAGGAAAACTTCCCTTCTTTTGTTCAAGAACTGCCTTCCATATAAAAAGCACTGATGTTGATCTAACAGGCCGGTCATATAAGACGACATACGGGGCGACGGTGGCGTTGGATGTAGGAGTTTGCCCTGAAATCGAAGGGTTGACGGTTCAAGCCCCGACTCAGACTTTCAGTGTCGTTGTGTCCTTGGGCAAGACACTTCACCTGCATTGTCTACTGATGGTGGTCAGAGGGTGGCGCCAGTGTACGGCAGCCCCGCTTCTGTCAGTGAGCCCCAGGGCAGCTGTGGCTACAATGTGGCTTGCCACTATCAGTGTGTTTGTGTGAATGAATGTAGTGTAAAGAGCTTTGGTCAAGTCTCCTGACTTGAATAAAGTTGCTACATAAGTACAGGACGTTTAACATGAGTTCCAGATTATCTGCCTCCTTCATCCCAAGTTTTTCTCTACATGGATCTTTCTCTTTCCTCCCTTTAAATCATTGGTTCTTTATTCCTAATGTTGGGAGCAGATTGCTGCCAGATTAAAGCCTCAGCGATGACATCAGCGCTCCGCTTCGTCGCTGGTTTAATAATGATTTTCTGACTGAAGGTCAAATCTGGGATCTACTAAACAAACGCATCACAGATAGCAGCCTGCTGGCTGTTTGGACGGCGCTCTGCTTTAATCATTTGATGCTGTCCTCATCCCACACCTGAACACACGCAGCTTGCTCTATAGATATAGAGATATAGATATACTACAATCAGACCATGACTTAAAGCTACCTTCAGCAAGAATTTCTGTCTTTCAATGTAAAAATTGTAATATTGGAAAAAGAGCAGATAGACTTAGAGAAATTTTATTGTCCAAAATGTCTACGTCATTTCATGTTGTTTAACCAGAGTGTATAAAAAATAAAATTTAATTTAGGAAAAAGCTTTCAGAATATTTCCTTTCCATAAAGTGCAGCAGTGATCAAAAGTAAACAGAATAGAAATTAGTAGAGAATGATAATTTTCTATGAGGAAATCAATTGTTTAACAAATCAAACTTCAGTCTTTCTGCTAGTTGCTGATATGATCAAAACACGAATAACTGGGAGAGATTTGTTTTATCTATTAAGCCAACTATAAGTAAATTTACCTTCATCCATCATAAATAGCTGGGGGGGGGGGGGGTCTGTAGGTCTGACCCGCACTAACCCATCCTGACCCGCACTAACCCGCCCTGACTCGCACTAACCCATCCTGACCCGTCCTGACCCCCACTAACCCATCCTGACCCATCCTGACCCGTCCTGACCCGCACTAACCCATCCTGAACCCCACTAACCCATCCTGACCCATCCTGACCCGTCCTGACACGTCCTGACCCGCACTAACCCATCCTGACCCGCCCTGACCCATCCTGACCCGTCCTGCCCCCCACTAACCCATCCTGACCCGCCCTGACCCGTCCTGACCCCTACTAACCCGTCCTGACCCCCACTAACCCGTCCTGACCCGTCCTGACCCGCACTAACCCATCCTGACCTGTCCTGACCCGCACTAACCCGCCCTGACCCGCACTAACCCATCCTGACCCGCCCTGACCCATCCTGACCCGTCCTGACCCCCACTAACCCGTCCTGACCCGCCCTGACCCCCACTAACCGATCCTGACCCATCCTGACCCGCACTAACCCATCCTGACCTGTCCTGACCCGCACTAACCCATCCTGACCCGCACTAACCCGCCCTGACCCCCACTAAACCGTCCTGACCCACCCTGACCCGTCCTGACCCCCACTAACCCATCCTGACCCGTCCTGACCCGCACTAACCCATCCTGACCCGCCCTGACCCATCCTGACCCGTCCTGACCCCCACTAACCCGTCCTGACCCCCACTAACCGATCCTGACCCATCCTGACCCGCACTAACCCATCCTGACCCGTCCGGACCCCCACTAACCCGTCCTGACCCCCACTAACCCATCCTGACCCATCCTGACCCGCCCTGACCCATCCTGACCCGTCCTGACCCCCACTAACCCGTCCTGACCCCCACTAACCCATCCGGACCCATCCTGACCCGCACTAACCCATCCTGACCCGTCCTGACCCCCACTAACCCGCCCTGAAGCGGTCTCCTAGAAGGGACAGAGCAGCCTGGACTTCTAGAGGAAGCTTAGGTCCTTCAGATACTGTAGATCTTATCAGTCTGCTGTGGAGAGTCTGATCTCTTCCTCCATCATCATCATCATCATCATCATCATCATCATCATCATCATCATCATCATCATCATCAGATCTCAAGCAGCTGATAAAGAGGCCGCTCTGTTCTAGGAACTCCTCTAGAACCTCTGGAGATGAAGAAGATGATGGACAGCAGTGAGCATCATCTTCATCAGACAGTTAGACCAACAGAGGGTCTTCAGTCAGAGGATTTTCCAGTTCTGATTAAACGCAGACCTCTGCAGGAGATCCCTCCTGCCTACAGCAGCAACACAGCAGTGATGGAGCGGTGATGGTGGGTGGAGCAGTGATGGAGCAGTGATGGAGCAGTGATGGTGGGTGGAGCAGTGATGGAGCAGTGATGGGGGTGGAGCAGTGATGGAGCAGTGATGGAGCAGTGATGGTGGGTGGAGCAGTGATCGGGGTGGAGCAGTGATGGTGGGTGGAGCAGTGATGGAGCAGTGATGGTGGATGGAGCGGTGATGGAGCATTGATGGGGGTGGAGCAGTGATGGGGGGTGGAGCAGTGATGGTGGGTGGAGCAGTGATGGAGCAGTGATGGAGCAGTGATGGGGTGGAGCAGTGATGGAGCAGTGATGGAGCAGTGATGGGGTGGAGCAGTGATGGAGCAGTGATGGAGCAGTGATGGGGGTGGAGCAGTGATGGAGCAGTGACGGAGCAGTGATGGAGCAGTGATGGAGCAGTGATGGGGGTGGAGCAGTGATGGGGGGTGGAGCAGTGATGGAGCAGTGATGGTGGATGGAGCAGTGATGGAGCAGTGATGGAGCAGTGATGGTGGGTGCAGCAGTGATGGAGCAGTGATGGGGGTGGAGCAGTGATGGGGGTGGAGCAGTGATGGAGCAGTGATGGTGGATGGAGCGGTGATGGAGCAGTGATGGAGCAGTGACGGAGCAGTGATGGAGCAGTGATGGTGGGTGCAGCAGTGATGGAGCAGTGATGGTAGGTGGAGCAGTGATGGAGCAGTGATGGAGCAGTGATGGTAGGTGGAGTAGTGATGGAGCAGTGATGGTGGGTGGAGCAGTGATGGAGCAGTGATGGAGCAGTGATGGGGGTGGAGCAGTGATGGGGGGTGGAGCAGTGATGGAGCAGTGATGGTGGGTGGAGCAGTGATGGAGCAGTGATGGAGCAGTGATGGGGGTGGAGCAGTGATGGAGCAGTGACGGAGCAGTGATGGAGCAGTGATGGAGCAGTGATGGGGGTGGAGCAGTGATGGGGGGTGGAGCAGTGATGGAGCAGTGATGGTGGATGGAGCGGTGATGGAGCAGTGACGGAGCAGTGATGGAGCAGTGATGGAGCAGTGATGGTGGGTGCAGCAGTGATGGAGCAGTGATGGTGGACGGAGCAGTGATGGAGCAGTGATGGAGCAGTGATGGGGGGTGGAGCAGTGATGGAGCAGTGATGGTGGATGGAGCAGTGATGGAGCAGTGATGGAGCAGTGATGGGGTGGAGCAGTGATGGAGCAGTGATGGGGGTGGAGCAGTGATGGAGCAGTGACGGAGCAGTGATGGAGCAGTGATGGAGCAGTGATGGGGGTGGAGCAGTGATGGAGCAGTGATGGTGGGTGGAGCAGTGATGGAGCAGTGATGGAGCAGTGATGGAGCAGTGATGGTGGATGAAGCAGTGATGGAGCAGTGATGGAGCAGTGATGGAGCAGTAATGGAGCAGTGATGGTGAATGGAGCAGTGATGGAGCAGTGATGGAGCAGTGATGGTGGATGGAGCAGTGATGGAGCAGTGATGGAGCAGTGATGGAGCAGTGATGGTGGATGGAGCAGTGATGGAGCAGTGATGGAGCAGTGATGGTGGATGGAGCAGTGATGGAGCAGTGATGGTGGATGGAGCAGTGATGGTGGATGGAGCAGTGATGGAGCAGTGATGGAGCAGTGATGGAGCAGTGATGGTGGATGGAGCAGTGATGGAGCAGTGATGGAGCAGTGATGGTGGATGGAGCAGTGATGGAGCAGTGATGGAGCAGTGATGGTGGATGGAGCAGTGATGGAGCAGTGATGGTGGATGGAGCAGTGATGGAGCAGTGATGGAGCAGTGATGGTGGATGGAGCAGTGATGGAGCAGTGATGGTGGATGGAGCAGTGATGGAGCAGTGATGGTAGATGGAGCAGTGATGGAGCAGTGATGGTAGATGGAGCAGTGATGGAGCAGTGATGGTGGATGGAGCAGTGATGGAGCAGTGATGGAGCAGTGATGGTGGATGGAGCAGTGATGGTAGATGGAGCAGTGATGGAGCAGTGATGGAGCAGTGATGGTGGGTGGAGCAGTGATGGTAGATTGAGCAGTGATGGAGCAGTGATGGAGTAGTGATGGAGCAGTGATGGTGGATGGAGCAGTGATGGAGCAGTGATGGTGGATGGAGCAGTGATGGTAGATGGAGCAGTGATGGAGCAGTAATGGTGGATGTAGCAGTGATGGAGCAGTGATAGGGCAGTGATGGAGCAGTGATGGTGGATGGAGCAGTGATGGAGCAGTGATGGAGCAGTGATGGTGGATGGAGCAGTGATGGTAGATGGAGCAGTGATAGAGCAGTGATGGAGCAGTGATGGTGGGTGGAGCAGTGATGGTAGATGGAGCAGTGATGGAGCAGTGATGGAGCAGTGATGGTGGATGGAGCAGTGATGGTGGATGGAGCAGTGATGGAGCAGTGATGGAGCAGTGATGGTGGATGGAGCAGTGATGGAGCAGTGATGGAGCAGTGATGGAGCAGTGATGGTGGATGGAGCAGTGATGGTGGATGGAGCAGTGATGGAGCAGTGATGGAGCAGTGATGGTGGATGGAGCAGTGATGGAGCAGTGATGGAGCAGTGATGGAGCAGTGATGGTAGATGGTCAGTGATGGAGCAGTGATGGAGCAGTGATGGTGGATGGAGCAGTGATGGTGGATGGAGCAGTGATGGAGCAGTGAAGGAGCAGTGATGGTGGATGGAGCAGTGATGGAGCAGTGATGGAGCAGTGATGGAGCAGTGATGGTGGATGGAGCAGTGATGGTAGATGGAGCAGTGATGGAGCAGTGATGGAGCAGTGATGGTGGGTGGAGCAGTGATGGTAGATGGAGCAGTGATGGAGCAGTGATGGAGCAGTGATGGTGGATGGAGCAGTGATGGTGGATGGAGCAGTGATGGAGCAGTGAAGGAGCAGTGATGGTGGATGGAGCAGTGATGGAGCAGTGATGGAGCAGTGATGGAGCAGTGATGGTGGATGGAGCAGTGATGGTGGATGGAGCAGTGATGGAGCAGTGATGGAGCAGTGATGGTGGATGGAGCAGTGATGGAGCAGTGATGGTAGATGGTCAGTGATGGAGCAGTGATGGAGCAGTGATGGTAGATGGTCAGTGATGGAGCAGTGATGGAGCAGTGATGGAGCAGTGATGGTGGATGGAGCAGTGATGAAGCAGTGATGGAGCAGTGATGGTAGATGGTCAGTGATGGAGCAGTGATGGAGCAGTGATGGAGCAGTGATGGTAGATGGAGCAGTGATGAAGCAGTGATGGAGCAGTGATGGAGCAGTGATGGTGGGTGGAGCAGAACACAGAGACCAGCTGCCAATAGAGCTCCATCCCTTCTGCTCTAATTCACCTACAGCTGAGCAGCACAGGTCGATACACATAGGCGGATCTACTGGGGTTGCATGGGGGGGCAAATGCCACCCTAAATGACAGCCTTGCCACCCCTGCTGCCACCCCAGTTGGCTGTAGGCTTATAAATTATGCATAATTTGAGAATTACGACCGGTATTTTCCAATGTCGGACTGCAGTGAATGCAGCACGAGATGACGTGAGAGCGACTGAGACTGATTAGTTTTGAAAACCGAATGGGGCAAAGCGAGGGAGCCAGGGGTCATGGGGGGAGGAGACACGGGATGAAACAGGTAAAAACTGATTAACTATCTATCGAGAAATTAAATCATAATGAAAGCACAATGTTGCTAGCATACCTGCAATGCTGATTTTGAGATGATAAAAATCAGGTTGCAGAACGTTATTTCTCTATCTATAATGTTAGTTAGGCCTGACGTCTCAGGCTCATAAAGACATATTTGCGGTCAACTATGACAGAAAAGAGACGATCAAGTTTGGTTGAACTCAAATCAAAACGCACAAAGACATTGGATCTAAATACGTTAGTGAAGCGTTTTGCTGAGCAACATGGAAATCACTGCATTCAGCTTCATGTTAACTTTATGTTCTGCTCTCTGCTGAGCCTTTACAGAGCTGCTACATTTTGCTTTGGCACCTGAGAAAATCTGATATTTCCTTTAATAAAACCAAAAGTGTTAAAAGTAAAGTTAAAAATGTGATACTGGTATAAATCCTGCTTAATATGAAGCAGTGTTGTTTTTTTTTTTTTGTATATATAATATGAAACTATCCAGAAATGACCTGTATGAACCTACTCACTAAATGTTTTGTACTTGTATGTACAAGTAAAATGTATTTTTATGTTGCTTCTTTCAGATGTGTGGAGATTTTGATGTAACACACAGTACCTGCCTTTTTGTTGATTTGTTGATACAGCAGCTCTATCTACAGCATATCTACATGCATGAAATGTCCCTTTCATGTTGCCGTAACTGCTGTATGTCACGTTACTGAGGAACAAATGGGGTAAATGTGTGTTCAGAGTAAACATTACATAGATGTCTGGTACCTTGTTTGGAGCCTTGACCGATTTATTTCTACTGTGTAGTTCTGCTCACTTTAGTGCAGCTCAGTCCATAGATCTATGATGGGAAACTTTTTCTTTCTATAGTTTCTTCTTGGTCAAATGCTGCAAAGCTGCCTCTCTGACAGTCAATCTCACACATCTGCACCTCAGCAGCTGTGTCTCACCTTCATACCTTTCCTGTGATAATGCCCCTCTAGAAGTAGTGTAATCATTCTTCTATCTCCTATTAAGTGAGATCACATTGTACGATGTATTTCTAAGATGAACTGTTTCACATGAAACATTTACTCTACATACTATTCTCACCAAACTGTGATAACTGTGATTAAATTCAGTGTAAACAAATGCCATATGTTGCCACCCCTCAAAAATTCCTGCCCCCCTCTCGCCACCCCATAAATATTTTTCTAGATCCGCCCCTGTCGATACAATATCCCCCCACCCCACCCCCCTATCCCCGCCTCGCACACAAACACGCGCCGCGGCCGTGAGCTTCACATGCGTCCCTCCTCGCGCCAGCGAGTGGCCGCCTGGCTGCTAGCGCTGCCGCTCGGAGGAAGAGGAGGAGAGGACTGCGCGCGCCGCGGCCGCCTGGAGATGATTTCCTTCTGGCTGCTGTGCTGGAAGCTGCTGGTATGTAGATCCAGAACCGGGGGGGGGGGGGGATGATTTAGAAACGAAGGGCGGTGATGATGATGATGATGATGATGATGATGATCGCTGCTTTTCCCGGTGCGCCCTTATGTAACAGAGACCGGATCTATGAGCAAACATCTGACTCCAATACAGGAGGACATAGAGTAGAATAGAGTAGAATAGAATGGAATAGAGTAGAGTAGAGTAGAATAGAATGGAATAGAGTAGAGTAGAATAGAATGGAATAGAGTAGAGTAGAGTAGAATGGAATAGAGTAGAATAGAATAGAATGGAATAGAGTAGCATAGAATGGAATAGAGTAGAATAGAATAGAATGAAATAGAGTAGCATAGAATGGAATAGAGTAGAGTAGAATAGAATGGAATAGAGTAGAGTAGAGTAGAATGGAATAGAGTAGAATAGAATAGAATGATATAGAGTAGCATAGAATGGAATAGAGTAGAGTAGAGTAGAATGGAATACAGTAGAATATAATAGAATGGAATAGAGTAGCATAGAATGGAATGGAATAGAGTAACATAGAATGGAATAGAGTAGAGTAGAATAGAATAGAATGGAATAGAGTAGAGTAGAATGGAATACAGTAGAATAGAATAGAGTAGAGTAGAATAGAATAGAATGGAATAGAGTAGAGTAGAGTAGAATGGAATACAGTAGAATAGAATAGAATGGAATAGAGTAGCATAGAATGGAATGGAATAGAGTAGCATAGAATGGAATAGAGTAGAGTAGAATAGAATGGAATAGAGTAGAGTAGAATAGAATGGAATAGAGTAGAGTAGAGTAGAATGGAATAGAGTAGAGTAGAATAGAATGGAATAGAGTAGCATAGAATGGCATAGAGTAGAGTAGAATAGAATGGAATAGAGTAGAGTAGAATAGAATGGAATAGAATAGAGTAGAACAGAGTAGAATAGAGTAGAATAAAATAGAGTAGAATAGAATACAAAAGAATACAATGGTTAGATGGTTCTACAAGGCGTATCACCATCATTGATGGAATTCCAGCTCTAAAGTCATTCTCTGGAGGCAAAATGCAGATGAAAGTCAGAGTGTAGTTCTGTGTATGTTTATTGGAGCAGCTCCCAACACCATCAGGATCTAGCAGATATGCAGCTCTATGTGAAGAGGATCTGGAGGTTAGCGAAGCTAAGCCAGGTGGGGCTACCTGGAAGTTATTGGGGAAAATTAGCTCCTTGAATAGATCCCAAGCTAAGTTTTTTGTCATGATTTTGGCCCTGATGACTGGATTATTAGTTCATTCCTTCCACCTGCTTAGCTCCGCCCAGTTTTCATCTGCTCTCATCTACTCCACCTTTTCCAGCTCCTATTTAAAATGCCTGTTTCCAGCCATCAGTGCCAGATTATTCGAGCTGAGTGTGAGAGTTTTGTAGCGCAGCGGTCCCCAACCTTTTTTGTATCACGGACCGCTAAATGTCAGCAAATATTTTCACGGACCGGCCGGGGGGGGTGGGGGGGTTGGTATGGGATAAATACAATTAAGTAAAATGACACGACTGGTATAAAATACAAACAGCATAAAAATAAAACAACAAGCTGGTCCCATCTAGACGTGATCGGAGACAATGACAGACGAAGTGTGCTCCTGATGTCCAGTCTGCTCCGTAGCTTTGTTTTGGTCGCTGTAACCGCAGAAAATCCCGCTTCGCTAAGATAGGATGTTATAGATAGGATGTTATAGATAGGATGTTATAGATAGGATGAGTCTTGACCTGAATTAACCTGTGTCAAGAGGCACAGATGCACCGACTGATGTAATTGGGAGAGAATACCCCAATTTTTTTTCAAAATAAAACCTCACTCAGACTCTGATCGTCGATAAATTATATATATATATATATATACTTTTTTCCGGCCGGTACCAAATGACCGACGGACCGGTACCGGTCCGCGGCCCGGTGTTTGGGGACCGCTGATCCAGTCTGTTTCTGTCTGTTCCTGTGTTCGGACCACTTTTTGGACTCTGCCTGTTAACGACCTTGGATCTGTTCCTTGATCCCGGCTTGGATTTTCCCTCTGGTACCTCTGTGTCTCTCTGATCTTCTGGTCTGGACCCCGGCTTCATGCCCTGCTCTGGATTCTGCCTCTGACTCTTCTACCTCTCCTGGTTTCCGCTCCTCAGTCTGCTCTGCCGTCTCTCCTGGAACTCTCTGAGCAGCTCCCGCCGCAAGCTGTGGAGAAATCATCCAAACAGTTCCCACTCCTTCCTCTAGACAGAACTAGGAACCAAGTTAGTGACTTACATGCTCATTACTGTTCCCCTTCTGAGTCTAGCGGTCACTAACCTGAGTATCTATCTCTACAGAGAACCCAGCAGGCCGGTCCCAGCTGAGGAGCAGATCCAGATCAGTCAATAAAGAGTTTAACTTTTATTCTAACCTGTTCTGTCTGCCTGAATTCTGGATCCTATTTTCTGAAGATTTTGTGGTCAGACTTGATTTCTAGGTAGGATGTCCATAACAAACTCTATGTTCATTAGAGGTTGAGAGTTTGATGCCGGTCCGCCCCAGCCTAAGGTTTGTGGAGTTTGTAATGATCCGCAGTTTTACATCTTTGTACACTGATGAGAGGAGCAGAGCTGTAAACCAATAACCAGCTGCTTCTGAGGTGGAACCAGAGGCAGGGAAGAAGAACTCGCTTGACCTGAACATCTGGTTGATTTCTCACCTGTCCAGAAGGAGGTTGAAGACATGAGATGGGTGTCGTTCTCATTTGAACTGATTAAGTACCGGTGCCGGTACCAGGAATTGGCATTCAGCAGTACTATTCATCCATTTTTTGAAAGAGATGACGAGTCGCTAATGGACACTGCTAACTGACCAAAGGCAGGAATTTTAGCCTTTGATCTGAGGCTGTTGAAAATTGTGCGCTCTTCAGCCATGTTTAACCAGATGTTTCCTCAGATATGAAGTGTTCCCGCAGCTTTCTGGGTACTTTGAATCACGAATACTGCAGCGAACATAATCTGCACCGCATTGTGTAATGTTGAACCCTCCTTTTACTAGCCGTGCTAACTCTGCCGTGCTAACTGTTCTCTTCTGATGCCACCCGGCTCTTGTGCGTACAATGCTACGTTCACGTCTGCCATTAAAAAATCTAGCACTCTGTCAGAATCCTGCATTTTGGTGATGAAATACTGTACTTTTTGGTTTTACATGAACAGGTTGCTCCTATCGGCACCAATGAAGGTTAATAATTCGGTACGCATCCCTGCTCACGGTACATGGTCAGAACTTAAAAGCACTTTGACATGTCTTTGCACCCAAGGCTTGCCTTGCTGAGCATTAGCTTCCAGGAGCGATATCCTGAAGGTTGATGATGATTGTCATGATGACAACCAGAGGACCCTCCAGTGGTGTTTGAGGCTGTTAGAAGGAAAATGAGGGTTTTAAAGTAAACGGTTCTGCTCTGGAACTCCCAAAGCAGCGGTACCAGCTGGTCTGAAAGGTTGCTGCACCTGCAGGATGGTCATTAGAAAGGGAACAGTGACCACCCTGAGCTGGGTGGGGTTTGGTAGACCTTGATTTAGGATTGCTGGGGTGGGGGGACAGTTTGAGGATCTACCCATCTGGTCATGGCTTCCTCTGCAGAAGAGACAATTCCTGAAGAAAGAAGCTTCCTAGTGGAAGAGACAAACTTTGACTGGTCATGGCTGTAGGAAGGCCATCCTGGCAGACAAGAGGAAGGGTTTCAACTATGGCCAATTTCTATTTTTACAGTCCTGTGTTATGAAAGCAGCAAAGCTGGACGTGTTCGGTATAAAATACTGATTAAATCAGAAACAGATTCTTTGGCTGCTGCTCTCTGATGATCTGGATTTCTTCCGATATAAAAAGTCAAGCTGCTTTTTGTGCTTTTGAACTAAATGTTAGGGCATGAATTCATGTTTACAGCATCAGTCAGTGGGACCAGTCCAGGTCACTTTATCCATTAGATGATGATTTTAGCGTGAGTCGCTTTACACCTTCAGAATTTGGAAAGATTTGAAGCTACAGAACGAACAACTTAGAATGTTAATTGTAAGATTTATCTTTCATTCCAAACACTTTTCAAAATGTCCTTTGCTTTCCTGGTGAAGCACATGGGCGCCCATCCTTCCACTGGATCTCAGGCCATAAATCCCCACTCACCAATTCTCTGTTTGCACAAGTGATTCTGTTTTTCTCTTTTCCTTCATTCAGTCAGACGTGACGTTCTAATAAAATACCATCCATACCTGTAGGGTCAACGCCAAAGGCTAGATTCTGTGAATGATTTAAATGATGCTAACATGTAGATTCAGAGCTGATCCAAATACCTCCAGCTCAGTTCTTTTTTTCTGACTCCATTTCGCTAATTTTAGATTAAAAAAAAAACAGCTTAACAACGTGATGCGGCGGCTTGTTTGGTTTAAAACGTGAGCATTTTGATCTCCTCACAGTTTTCACCTCTTTGAACGATATCTGACATTAGCAGCTTTCCTCCTCTGCATCTATACTTAGCGTTACCATAGCAACATGCTCCATCTGTCACTAGCACATGGCTGGAAACACAGCCCATAATAATCTGGATACACACACTGCCAAAACATTGCTGCCATGGCAACAATAAGAAGGCTTTAGTTTATTCCAGTAAACATTAAGAGGTCATGAGGACTGTTTTAATCAGATGACGTGTTTCTTAGTGACAGAACATCAGCAAAGATCTAGAGTTGTTAGAGTGAATGTTTCTGTGTGGATATGGGCCTGAGAGGAATCAGAGGGATTTATTTATTTAAACGAGTCATAATAGGGCGGCCATTTCTCTAGCACCAAAAGAGGACATCATGCAGCATATCAATAAATTATTAAGCTGTACATAAAATCTGGTAAAGTCTAATTTATAGAACCATTCTAAGGGGTTTAAAGAGGATGTTTGTGTAGCTGAGTAGGAAAAAATATTAATGAAAAGTAAAAAAGTATTGGTCACAGTATTTCATCATTAATACATTATGGTGTTTAAAAAGTGACCACTGAGAGAAATCTGTGGGGGACAGAATGCAACACAGCAGAATATGTTTGGACTTAAACGTAAAAAAGTATTTTAACAAATAACATTCATAATTAAAAAAGCCTAATATTTTATTTCAACAACAAATGAGATGATAGAAAACACATTGAACTGCTTATAAAGTAGAGCTTTTTTTAAAAAGCGTTCTAGTCTTTTAGGAACTTGTCTTCAGTGTCTATGTGCAGCAGATCTGTGTTATGGTCTTTCCTTTAGCTGAGGGCGAGTCACTGAAAATCTCCCGCTCCACTTTCACGCCACAATCTACCTTCTGCAGGATGATGGTTTACAGTCTGGTCCACCTTGCAGCTCTGCAGCAGTTATTTTCTAATCCAATCTGAATGAATAAAGCCTCATTGATGAGGTACCTGCTGCACGTTTATTCCTTTAATGTTAGTTTGTCCTTGCATCCCGTTAAATTGCAGCTTTGACTGCTAACGTCCACATTGCATCGACAGAGTGGGCAGAAGCCATGGAATCAGTCTCCAATACGCTAAATTCACGCTCTTCTGTTTTAGCATGATGCTAACTTTCTGTCAATGTATAACTTAGCAGCACTCTGACCTAGTTTCCTCTTTTAACCAATGATGAGCAGATATTTATCGGACGCGGCACCATTCATAGCCAATGATCTGTTAGAACAGATAGTCAATGCATTTTTTTACATTCTGTAATTGATACTGGTTTGACTGGGATAGAAAGGTGGGCTAATGTTAGCATGGGGATAGAAAGATGGGCTAATGTTAGCATGGGGATAGAAAGGTGGGCTAATGTTAGCATGGGGATAGAAAGGTGGGCTAATGTTAGCATGGGGATAGAAAGATGGGCTAATGTTAGCATGGGGATAGAAAGGGGAGGAGAGAATCTGGATGCAATCAACTGGAAAGTAATGACAGATCACATGTTTGCTGCTTAAAAAGGATTGAAACAAAGCATCACCCCTCCACCACCATGCCTTAAAGTAAATCTGTTCATTCAAAGTTTAGCTGCCTGCATATGATCATCAACCACCTACTGTTTACTTTCTCCCATTTTCTGCTTTTCATTTAAATGCTTTTGTTTCTGCAGAGAGCTACAGCTGGGTTTCGGAGGACGATACCTGAACTTACAGACGGAAACCACGACAACCGTCCCTCTGGTGTCAACAGTCTCAGTGACTCTCCTCCTCCTCAACACCCACAGAATCCAGTTGCCATGGAGATTGGTCCCTCACACACAGAAACACACCTGGAGGAAGAGAACCTGTTTAGCTGTGACAGCCAGGAGACGCAGGAAGTCCCAGAGCTTCCAGGAGAGGAAGGAGCTGCTGAGAACCAGGAACCAAAGGAATGTGACTACCTTGTTTTTGAAACTGAAGCAGAGAAGGACAGCGAGGAAGAGATTGGTGGGAGAGGAGAGATTGAGGGAGAAGATGACAGAAGAGGGGAGGTGGAAGGAGAAGAAGATGGGAGAGAAGTAGAAGGTGTTCAGCAAGGAGGAGAGGGAGGAGTGGAAGAAAGAGGGAGAGTAGGTGATGAAAAGGGCGAATCAGAACCTGAAGATCTGGGAAAGAGACAAATAGAAGGAGAGGCTGAAAGCGGAAAAGGTGTGAATGAGGTTGATATGTGGTTAACAGGAATTCTGGGAGAAATGAAGCAAGATCAGATTATCATCCATGATGATCCCCCCTCTGAGCCCCCAGTCCTCGCTGCAGATCCACCAGCATCCACACTGCTGGAGGCCTGGAGCCAGGAGGATCTCAGCCTCCAGGCAGAACCGGCCATGGTGTCCTCAGACAGCGAGGAGGACGAAGACCTGCCAGCCTCAGCGTCCTGCAGCAGGGCCGAGCATTCAGAGGGAAACGCAGCTGAAGGCTCCAAGGAGGAGGATGAGGAGGAGGAGGAGGGACAGGCGCTGGAGGATGGGGTGGAGGAGGGACAGGCACTGGAGGATGGGGTGGAGGAGGGACAGGCGCTGGAGGATGGGGTGGAGGAGGGACAGGTGCTGGAGGAAGAGGAGATAGATGAGCTAAAGGATGGAGTCATGGAGGGTGGAGAAGAACAGATGGAGTCCTGTACGTCAGCCGAGCCTGACAGGAAGGTACATTTCACTTCCTTCCTCTGTTCTCTACCTGCCAACATCATCAACGTTTAGCAGAATGAAATGTTTGGAACTAAAGTTTCTCTTTTTATTCACATTTTATTATTTATTGTGGCAGAATTAGGCCTAAACGCATTAATGTCTTATTTCACATTAATCGCCACAGCTTATTTCTGACCTTATTTGTTTAATTTCTATGCATGGATCAGTTAGATTGTTCCCAACCCTGGTGATAATATCACATCAGCAGCATCTTTCCAAACGCGTTTATTTTAAAAACATGCTGTGTTTAATACTGATGTGTAGACTGTTAGCGTCCAACACCTCTTCCCGCCACGACCCGTTGCCCTTCAGCCAGTAACAGTCATTTTAAGCCTTTTTCCGGTTGTAAATAAGCAGTAACTTCCTGGATCCCTGATATTTCACCTTATTGTTCCTACATAATGTTTTGTTTCTCACTTTGCCAAATATTTTATAAAGTGCATAATATATTTTACTTTCTGCCCCCCCAACGCTCCCAGCACCTGAAACTATTTGATGCACTATATTGTCTAAACAGTTTCTCTGACTGGTATTTCATAGTTATTGTGATAATTACAGATGTGACTATTAGGATAACTGAGGAAATTGTTGCAGCTGTTTCTGTGGAAATAGATCCAGAACGTCTAGAACTTAAGCAACACAAGCTTCTATATATTAGTTAATGATCAGTTATTGGTGTTTGCACACATTGTCAGTATATTGTTCTATGACAAAATATTCCACAAAAATATTCCTTTCCAAAAAATGTAGCATATTTAACTCTGTAACCACCTTCTCATATAAAACAGCCTTTTCTTTCTTACAAAACAATTCAATCCAAGTTTCTGCCTAAAGTCTTGTTGAAGGATCTCCGTCATTCCACCTGAGTGACAGCAGGGGGCGCTGTCCAGACAAATGAAAGAGGATAAACTGAATCTGATTGGCTGATAGGAGGGCTGGTTTTTCCATTAACAGCAGATCAATACATAGATAGATTCCTTATAGACACTCTCTTGTTTTAAGATTTTTAAAAACCACTTGAGTCGTCGATGCTCTCGTGTTTCCATTTGTTGTCATAGTTCAGACTATAGGCCCATTTCCTAACTTTCAAAACAGAAAATCCATTTTCTTCCAGAAGGTGTAATTATTTACCGATTTAGTCCTCATCTATTCTTGTATATCTGTACAAAAAAATTTACTTTATGTACAAGAAAGAAAAAAAAGTTATTTCTTCTTAACTTTTGAAATAATTTCAGGGATATTCAAAATTAAACAAAATCTCTCAACTGTTTTCTAGAAAGGATAAAATTTATGTACATTTTATTTTGTCTCCTTCAATTTATTATTATAAACTACATACATCACCTCAAACCAGTTAAAAATTGTTTCCAATTGAGCTATAAACTGGGATCAGGCCCTTTGAATCTTTGTGAATTCGCTGTTTCAGCCATTCAGGCTAAATCCATTTTACCACTGGAAGTGTCAGGTTCAGTGGAGGCTTTGAGGACCCAAACAATGAGACGAGTTTTGCTGATTTAATGAAGAACTCACAGGCAACTGAGGCAAAGAAACAAAATAACGAATACAGAAAAAAAACTGAATCTAGGAGAAATCCTGGAAAAGACGAGGAACCAGCACCGAGGAACTGCACAGGGAGAGTAATATAGGAGACAGAACAAAGACTGGACTAATTAGCTAATTGGGAGCAGGTGTGGATGGAAGCAACTAGAAGGGAGCAAAGGGGAAAATAAACAAACACAAGGGGGCAACAGAGAGTAACTAAAGAACAAAACACTGCTAGAAAACAACTACAAATACAAAGAAACTAATACTTAAACAGAGGGAAATACTTCAACAATATCCCAGAGTCCAAGATAAGTGGATGGGAGGAAACTAGGATATAAACAAGAGCAAAGAGAAGATAGAAAAATAAGAAAACCAAGATTTCTCTTTCATCAATTATGGGCAATATGATATCTTTAGCAAACTAGTTGGATTAACAAGTTGAAGATTGGGAATGCAGTATTATGTTTCTGACTGAAATGTTGCTGCAGGATCATGTCCTCAGCTTTTAGATGGTACCAGCAGACAGACATTGAGGGAAGGTTGGCAGAAGCTCAGGAGGTGGATTAGCAGAACTGATTCTGTAATCCAGGAAATATTATTGGGAGGTTTAGTTTCTGCAGCCTATTATTTACCCAGAGAGTTCCCCATTGTCATTTTATAAAACTGTTTACATTCCACCTGTTGCTAACATTACCTGTGATGTCATCAGTGTAATCGTTGCTAAACTACAGGGAGAACACCCCAATATGTTAGTGGCAATAAGTGATGATTTCAGTCACAATCACTGCTTCACTTCCGACACCACAGCTACTCACTACTTTAACTGGAGACAGCAATGGTTTTCAATTGTATTATGGAAGTGAGCAACTCTTGGCAGACCAGATCACAAACCTAGTTTTCTTCTTAGAATATAATCCTCTTTATCAAATGCAACATGTAATGAAGAGAATTGTAAAAAGATGGAAGCTTCAGAAGGTTGTTTAGATTTAAGTTATATGGAGACAACATTAATGCCTGGGTGTGCTGCTCTGTCCACCACTAGTTCAATGCTCTTCCAGTAACAAACCCTGGATCAGCAGTGATCTGAAGGAACTGCAAAAAAAGAAAAAGAGCCTTCAGAAAAGAAGTCAAGAAATTTTTGAGGGACAATCCTAACCAACATAAAGTTAATATAAAAGAAAGCAAAAAGGCATAAAGAAGAAGCTGGAGAACAAGTTCCAGCAGAATGATGACGTGTGGTCAGGGATGAAGATCAGACTTACCCTAACCCTCCTGCGGAGAAATGCTCAGAAAACTTGGCAGACATTGGGGCATGAAGCAGAGTGCAGAGAGCTGGTGAACCACTTCCTACCATTTATGATCCTATCTGTGGAGATTCTCAGTCCTCCAGGTCATTGTTTTTCTAGAGGTCTTTCTAGAAAACTGTACATCCAGTAGTCTAAACTGAACTTTTCAGGCTCAATCATCATTGATTCTGAATAACATTCAAATGAGGGAGAATACTTGAGATTTAAGGAGAAACTGGACTAATGACTATCAACAAAGTGGAGAAATATAAATACAGACAACAGACGAGACTAGAGACGATTTCTACAAGAACATCTACTTTATAGACATTTTTTTATTATTCCAAACTCCAAATATTCCAAAATATAAAAACTATATCTGTACATCAAACTCCAGGACAACATTTACAGATTTAACTCAGCCATGTTTTTAAAATGTAATTTTAATATTTAAACAGACAGAAGTTGTTCCAAATGTTCAAATTAGTCAACATTTCACTTTAAACACGTGTCTCAGTGTTTCAGAGGTCATGCCAGGTCATTTATGGTGATCTCAATGTTGTCTAAATGGCGCCCCCTGCTGTCACTAAGGTAGAAAGATGTTATGTATGCAGGGGATCATCACTTTGAACACAAGGAGAGGTTTGTAAAATATGCTTTGTTTGTGTTTAGCATGTTCTATTTACTTAGATCTATTTAACTACATGAGGAAGTATTAAGATTGAGAAAAAAATTCTCATTTCTTGCTTTTCTAAACCTTTCTCACGGTGTTTAGTTGAACTCCTCACCAAGGAAAAGAACTACAACCTTCAGTTTAATGATGTGTTTTTAACCACATGGTGACACAGTTTGGAGTGCTATTGCCTTGCAGCAGCACGGTTTCGGATTCAATTCCCAGCCCGATCTTTCTGCATGCATGTTCTCCCTGAGCATGCGTGGGTTCTCTCTGGGTACTCCGGCTTCCTCCGGCAGTCCAAAAACATGACCGTTAGGTTCATTGGCTTCTCTAGATTCTCCTTAGGTGTGAGTGTGAGTGGCTGTTTGTCTCAGTGTGTCTCTGGGCTGCCCTGCAATGGACTGGAGACCTGTTGAGGGCGGTCCCGCCTCTCGCCCCTGGACTGCCAGGCACTGGTCCAACTGAGACCCTGACAGGATAAGCAGGAGAAAATGGATAGATGATTTTTTTCCTCTTCTTTTTATCAGCTTCCTTTAGATTTCTGTGTGCAACAGGAGAACCTCAGTGAGAACGTCTCCACAGAGCATCTGGACTTTTTGGTTGCTCGCCAGCAGTGGAAGAAGATGGAGGAGGAAGTGAAAGGCTTGCCCATTCCTAAACCAGGCCTGGGAGCTAAGGGGAGCTTCCAGGGTACCCACTCTTCACTGTATCCTCCGACTCGCAGCCCTCGCCTCAGACACAGGTAGGTTTACATTCATTCTGTATTTCATTGAACTGCAGATCAATGTCTGGCCATTGGTGCACATCAAAACCAACGTTAACTTTCAGAGAGCTGTGCTCGCTGTGAAGCATCAGACCTGAACGCCTTGCATTCATGCTCCATGATCACCTGGTGGCGCTGTTCCCCCAAATCCAGCCTTTTATTTCTTATTGCAGATTGAGGTTTGCAGAAATCTTAATGAACTGTTGTACTTTTTGAACTGACAAAGTTGGGGGCGAGTTTTTTCTAAAGTTTGAACTACCTAAATATAATTTATTCTTTTGATCAGATGTTTATGTTTTGATACATATCAAAGATCATCAAAATAAATGTACCTGAATTTAATTTGTTTTAAGGCTTAATATTCTCTGTTGGTGATCATTTAATGAGCTGTAAGGAAAAGAGTGAGTTTTATAGTACAGCAGAACTATGAGAAACGTCAAAGAAAGCAAATCCTGGAGACATGGTTGGATGCTGCCGTCACTGATAAAGATGGAGGATGGCTTCTCCAGAGCTTAAGCTCCGCCTCCATTAAACCAGTTATGGATCAGATCTTTTTTCTAGGCATTGTCATAAGACTAACAGATTTTGACAGATGCCCCCATTCCCAGTATAACCTCCTCCTAACCTGAGTGGGGTTTCCTCCTGTCCTCCACAAGGGAACTCCACCCCCCCATGCCCAAAGAACCTCCTCTGTCCTCCACCCTGTCCCCTGGTTCTGAGGACTCAGGCTTGGATGACTCTTCGTTTCGCAGCCACGTGGAGGAGCAGGAAAGTGCTGTTGAGAGGGAGATCCGGCTGACGCTGGAGCGAGAGGAGCAGCACCGGCGGGAGAGGGGGATGATTGTGCAGGGTCTGGCGGTACCCAGGTATGATAAATGGACCCTGAGGTTCCCTCATGCTTTCAGAACCGGCTGACATATTTCTCTTTTTGTTTTCAGACTACCCACCCCTGGGAAAGGACGATCTGTGCCCAAACCTACAGTCTGCCGCACTCCTACTCTCTCCATCTCGCCATCCCCTTCCTGCTCCTCATCTCTCCCCTTATATCACGAAATGACAGCCAACAATGTCATTATTCTGGAACCCGACTCCTCTGGCTCCAGCTCCAGGAGCCGCCTGCTGTCCTCTGCCATGGGGGGGCTCTCTGATTGGTCGGCCAGCCTGGATGTGGCGTCCTCTGCCAGTGTTATTGTGGTGGAAACCTCCAATCTGATCATTCGCAGCGCCTCTGAGTTCTGCCTGAGCTCTGGGCCGCCACCCATGGATACTCAGGAAAGCACTTTCTCCTCTAATCCCTTCTTCAAGCTGCGCTCCATCAGCAGCCAGTCTCTGGTGGAGCAAGAGATCAAGATGGTGAAGCAGAGAGAGGAGGAGTGGAGGAGACAGAGGGAGGAGATGGGGAGGACACAAAGGGAGGAGGAGTGGAGGAGAGGGAGGGAGAGGTATGACACGGTGCTGGTGTCACCAAACCTCAATGAAACCGTCACTTTCAGCGGTACGTTGATGGCGGATATATTTTCACATCTCTGGCTCAAATCCATTGCTGTTCTTCTTTATCCTGATTCCTGTTGTGTCTTGATTCCAGTACCAGCGTTTCCAGACAGATCTGTCTCCTCGCCGTCGTCACCCTCCAGACCACGTAAAATGGAACGCTCCAGTTTGTCCTGCGACCACAAGGTAGGCTGATATACTCACACATGTAGTGTCACTCTATCCTTGTGGGGACTTTCCATTGGCTGCCCAGATTCTTACCCTAAACCTAAACTCAATTCATACCTTAGTCCTAACCCTAACCTCGCCCCGAGAAGAGAACATTTCCTCATCGGGGCCAGTCGTCGGTCCGCACAAGTACCTATAAGTCCCCAAAATGTAGGATGTTCCTGAGAAAATGTCCCCACAAGGTAACAAAAACATCGCCACACACACACACTCTTGTCTTGCTATATGTACTGAGGACCTTGTGTTGACTCTAAAGCCTCTTTCCTGCTGAAAATAGAGGCTTAATGCCTGTTTTTCAAATATATTTCAACCCGCTAACAATAAAGTGGAGTATTTAGCTCCGTTCCCATTGGCCTAAAAAGCTGGTTAAACTCCTCACTGGCAGCTGCATTGACTCTACCCTCCCCACTGCTGCATCTCTGGTGACATCATTCCACTCGGTTAGCGTTGATGATGTCAACAGTGCGACATACGTCAGGAAAGTAAACAATGGAGAGCAACATGGAAAGAAGCTAGGGCATAGTCAGTGTGCTTTACTGTTTCTCTCTATTATCTCTCTGAATCCTTCTCACTAGAGCTGCTCCATGTTTATCCAATGGAAACAGAGTTGATTCTGCTTGTTAGATAAGAAGTGACTGTCGCAGTTTGTTGACGTCCGTACGATGCGTTCAATGCTACCATGTAATTTAGCAGATCGACCCCGCTCTGGTGTTCCCACAGCATGCCGATCAGAGCTGAGGTGATTTTAACGCGACCTGCTGTCAGAGTCGTTTGACCCGGTAGACACGTGTCAGTGGGAAAAGGGTATCAATGACTCCCCTTGATTTTCAGTCATCTTCAACCCTTTCTATGCCCCACCCCTAAAAATAACACCTATCCTATCTCTAACCCTAAAGCAAGTGACAGCTCGGCCCTTAACCTAAGCATTAGTAAGATAGAAGATCTGAGAACCAGAAAAATATCCTCACTTTGCAACAACTGGTCCTCAATGTAATGGTTAAATGGGAGAAATGCTCCCCACTTTGATGCCTAGATAGGAGAACTGTCATGCTCTTGGTACTGGTGACTGGTTTAATGGTTCATTTCATTCACCTGCCAAGCTCTAACCAGTTTCTCATTACTGTTCATCTCATCCACCTGCTCCTGTCTCTATCTAAGCTGCTTGCTCCCAGCAGGGGCAGATTTAGGAAATGTGGGGCCCTGGGCAAAGACAGGCAGGGGCCCCTCTGAATGGAGAAGACAACACATC
This sequence comes from Cyprinodon diabolis, assembly GCA_030533445.1. Classification (NCBI taxonomy): domain Eukaryota; kingdom Metazoa; phylum Chordata; class Actinopteri; order Cyprinodontiformes; family Cyprinodontidae; genus Cyprinodon; species Cyprinodon diabolis. The sequence goes on along the minus strand of CM060067.1, from coordinate 159,067 downwards.
AAACAGCCCCATCCTACAGATAGAGAAATGTTAATTGAATAGACATCCATTATCTGTTCTAGGTTGTGTCCCTCTCTTCTTGTCCCTTTTCTTCTTGTTTTCCTCTCTATGTTTTGTACTCAGCTGACTTTTCATGCTGTCTCTAAAGGAATGAAAGATTTTTTCCAAGCACTAAGCTCACTTAGCTGATTGCTCCTTCCTGTGTTTCCAAAAAGGCCAAAGTAAATAACCCAGTCCTTCTTTTCACTGTAGACAAGCCATGATCTGCTTATCTGTTCTCCATTTTTCATTTGGATGAAATAATAGCTGCATGAATCATGACAGCAGACTGGACTTGGTTTCCAAGGTTTGAAGACGTTTCTCCACCTCTCCAGGAAGCTTTCTCATTCTAATGTTTGGATCCGCAGTGAGTTTGAGTCTTATATGGACAAGGCCTTGTATTGCTTGGAAACATGCAAATGGTAACGGATGAATGGGTCGTTTGGTTCCATCGTTAGCCTGTAATATCTGAAACCTGTCTATGATTCTGAGGGTCGGTCGTTAAAGGGGGGGGGGGGGGGGTTGCCGTTAAGGGGGGGATTGTCTCCTGTAATACCTGAAACCTGTCTATGATTGTTAAGAGTCGGCCGTTAAGGAGGTATTGTTCACCGGCTGGAGCGGGTAGGTCCCTCGTTCCTCTGTGATGGGGTGGGGGGTTTGGTGATATCTGGAAGGGATCATGTCTATGATTGAATTGTATGTTTTTGGAAGCTGGAATCTGAGTCCACCACCTCTGTTTAAAGTTGGTTTTTCTCTCTTAACATAGATGGCTTCCTTCCTCTCAAACCACCTATTTTCTTTATCTAGAATGTGAACATTCTGGTCATCAAAAGAATGTCCTTTGTCCATCAGGTGTAGCTGTACTGCGGAGTCTTGTACAGAGGAGGGCGCTCTTCTGTCTTGGGCCATGCGTCTGTGAAGAGGTTGTTTGGTTTCTCCAATATAAAGATCAGAGCATTCCTCGCTGCAGTGAACAGCATATACCACTCCGCTCATATTGGGTTTGGGGGTTTTATTTTTAGGATGCACTAGCCTCTGTTTAAGGGTTTGGTTTGGCTTGAAATGTTCTGGGATCTTTGGTTTGGAGAAAATCCTCTTGAGCTTTTCAGACACTCCAGCAACATACGGGATTGTGATGTTTTTGCGTTTAATTTTCCCATCGCTGTCTTCTGTTGCGTGTCTTTTGGATTTACTTGCTGATTTGATAAAAGCCCAGTTTGGATATCCACAGTTTTGGAGAGCATCTTTGATGTCATCTTCTTCCTCTTATCCAGGGTCGGGTCGTGGGGGTAGCAGCTTCAGTAGGGAGGCCCAGACGTCCCTCTCCCCAGCCACTTTGCCCAATTCCTCAGGGGGAATCCCAAGGCGCTCCCAGGCCAGCTGAGTAACATAGTCCCTCCAGCGTGACCTGGGTCTCCCCCTGGGCCTCCCCCCGGTGGGACGTGGCTGGAACACCTCACCAGGGAGGCGTCCAGGAGGCATCCTAACCAGATGCCTGAGCCACCTCAACTGGCTCCTCTCGATGTGGAGGAGCAGCGGCTCTCCTCTGAGTCCTCCCCGGATGACTGAGCTCCTCCCCCTATCTCTAAGGGAGAGCCCAGACACACTACGGAGAAAACTCATTTCAGCCGCTTGGATCCAGGATCTCATTCTTTCGGTCATGACCCAAAGCTCCTGACCATAGATGAGGGTATGAACGTAGATCGACCAGTAAATCGAGAGCTTTGGTTTTTGGCTCAGCTCTCTCTTCACCACAACAGACCGGAACAGCACGTGCTTCCCAGCAGATGCCCAGTGTTGGGCACGTTACTTTGAAAAAGTAATTAGTTATAGTTACTAGTTACTTCTCCCAAAAAGTAACTGAGTTACTAACTGAGTTACTCCACAATAAAAGTAACTAGTTATTAGTAAAAGTAACTATTGCGTTACTTTTGCGTTTCTCGCCCCCGTAACCCTCCCCACCCAGCCCCCACCTTCTCGCCGTGTGTTTTCAAAGCCAGCTGAATAGTGCGGACGACAAAGACAAGAACCTGCAGAGAGTTTAGCATTTATTGCAACTCAACGTAAATGACATCAGGGGGGAACGCCATGTGAAGTTTTTAACAGGGCGTTCAGATCTGGTGAAATTAATAACTGGGGATGTCTAATTCTGAAATCCTGTGTGTTTGGGTTGTTATAGATACTGCAACATCTATCTATCCATCCATCATCCATCCATCCATCATCCATCCATCCATCATCCATCCATCCATCATCCATCATCCATCCATCCATCCATCCATCATCCATCCATCCATCCATCCATCCATCCATCATCCATCCATCCATCCATCCATCCATCCATCATCCATCCATCCATCCATCCATCATCCATCCATCATCCATCCATCCATCATCCATCCATCCATCATCCATCCATCCATCCATCCGTCCATCCATCCATCCATCCATCCATCCATCCATCCATCCATCCATCCATCCATCCATCCATCCATCCATCCATCCATCCATCCATCCATCCATCCATCCATCCATCCATCCATCCATTCTCCATCCATCCATCCATCCATCCATCCATCCATCCATCCTCCATCCATCCATCCATCACATTTGATCGTTCACGCTCTCCATAGTTCTCCTGTGGCGCGAGCACAGGGCGACTGTTGCGCGCCTTTAGCGAGCATGCGCGTTTCCTGTCACTTGCGCGGTGACTCTTGCCGCCTGCGCTGTGCGGAGATGCAGAGGAAACCGTTAGTTGATGGGGAAACGCAGCTCGACGTAACACCGGTATTTCCATCAGGAAAACGCTGTTTTGCTGCTGGAGTCCTCCTCACTCGCCATCTCTCTGTTTGTGCTGTACGTTAACACCCACCAGCAGAAACACCCACCTACCCAACTGACGGACGGAATCTCACTATACATCAGCCATTCTCATCCTCCCGTCTCTCATGACAAGGCGCGCACCTCTGGATGACCTAAAAAATAATCTTTAATATCTCTTAAACAAAAGTAGCACAAACAATATATTTTTTTCTGCACAAATCTGCACTAACGTTGCACTAACCATTCAGTCTATTTTCAGAGTTTTTTGACGTGGGTGGGGTGTCAGCTTCACGCAGCTGCGCACGAGTCCTATCATGAAAAAAGGTTCATTGTGCGACCTGAGTAACGTGCAGTAACGGGGTGTCTGCAATGGTAACTGCGTTATAGTTACAGTCAAAGTAATTAGTTAGATTACTCGTTACTAAAACAAGGTTTCAACGCCGTTTGTCCCATCACTGCAGATGCCACACAAATCCGCCTATCAATCTCCCGCTCCATCTTCCCCTCATTCGTGAACAAGACCCCAAGATACTTAAACTGATCCACTAGGGGCAGTAAATCCTCCCCAACCTGGAGAAGGCACTCTACCCTTTTACGGCTTGGATTTCCCTTCGGTACCTATTCAGATCTCTTATCTTCTGGCCTGGACTTCTGTTTACCTCGTCGGCACAGTCTTTGGCTTCGCCTTCTGGAAACTCCTGCTTTCCTTTGTCTGCTTGCTTCTGCTCCTCAGCCAGTTCAGCAGTCTTCTTTTCTTCTGCTCCTGGAAGTCTCTGGGTTGCGTTTGCCACATGCTGTTTGAAGTCATCAGGCTGTCATCCACTCCTTCTTCTGGGCACAGCCTGAAAATTAGAACCAGGTTAGTGACTCAAGTGCTCGTGATCGTCCTCCGTGACCAGTGGCGGAGCTAGACTTTTCTTCAAGGGCTGGCCAAAGGGTGAGCAAGACTTTATCAGAGGGGTCCATATACAAATGATGAACGAAAGGAAACAAATATTTTCTCACACACTCAAATTAAAATGGTTTATTTAACAAAGATTTGCCATGACCAAACAAGACGTTAAACGGCACTATGGAACAGTGAACATATGAATGTAAACTCAGAGCCCAAATTTGACCAAAAACAAATTCTCAAAAATAAATAAATAAAACTGCCTCCAAATAGTAAACTGCAAGCCAATACCACCAGAGCTGACCAGTATTACCCTGGTGGTATTTATAAAGGTTTGAGAAACACTGCTATGGTCAAATAAGTTTTGAATGGGAACAACATACTGCAAACTCAAAGCCAGGATACACTCAACAGAGCATAATTCTCTGATTATGGTGGAAAGAAGCAAAATGTTTTACAAAGTCATCCATGTTGAGGGCATGTGCCCTCCTTGACTCAACACTGAGAATGCCAAGATGACTTAACCTGTCAGCAGCCATAGTTGTTCTAAGGTGGTTTTTGATCAGTTTTAGAGCAGAAAAACTTTGCTCACAGGACGCAGTACTGACTGGGATAACAACTGAAATCTTACAAAGTCTAAACAGCTCATGAAAAACCTCTTTATAAGGTTCCAGGAACACAACAAAGTCAAGTAAAGTAGAGGGTCTCTCTAACTCACCTTATTCTCTCCTCAGAATAAGCCATCTGGTTTGGTGAACCTCATTTTTAAGATCTTCTAGATCTGACTCAAATGTCTGTGCAAAAGCATACAGTGTTTCCTCTTTCAAGAATAAAGGGCTTTTTGGGACCAGAGACTGAACCCTTAGCATTATCTCACAATTCCTCTGTGAAAAGCGCCTCTCAAGCTCAGCTGTAAAACAGTCAAGTATCTGATAAAAGACACCTCTGTTAAAATCCTCATTACTTTGGTCACTGTGCCTCTGTCCTACAGTAGTCAAAACCTGGAACTGGCCTTAGGCTGTCTCTTGCCGAGTGGCAGGGTGCTTATTTTGCAGCGTTCGACTAGTTCTTGATTTTCCCTTAGTAGTTCACCAAAGCAAGCTTCACTTCTGTAGCTTTTCAATGTGTCTGTCAGGGAGACGACTAAATCTATGGCTTTTGATAAATCCAGATTACTAGATTGAAGCATGTCAGACAGGATTTTGATATCCCAGAGCACTTTACAAAAAGTAACTAAAAGTGCTATAAACTGAAAATCAATCTGAGCCAAAAGACCCTTTGCTTCCAATTTTCTATCCCCACTGTTATTTTCAAGGGAAATATCTTGCAGAAGCCTTAAAACTCCTGGAAGCCTGTCTCTCACATTGTGACATGCCAGGTATCTACATGCCCACCTAACATCTATTAGTCTCTGGAGCTCCCTAGGCTTCTCTTGTGGATACAGCTCTTTTTGGACAGCAAGCCACTTGGTGTGAACAGCAGAACCAGTTACAAATGTATAAATATTCTGAAGAACATAAAAAAAAGTCTTCAGCTTCAGGCACTGACTTTACCACATCAACAGTGGACATAAAATGCAAACTTGGCATCGTTTTTAATGCGTGCAGCAACACCTGAATGCTTCGCACTCATCACAGAGGCACCGTCATAACTCTGTCCTACGAGGTTGTTTCTGTAGTCCAGACCATGCTTCTCCAGACACCCCACTATCATTTTGGTCAGGCCCTCAGCATCCAAGCGTTCTGCCGACTGGAAGTGAAGGAAGCTTTCATGTATGGCACCACTGTAATAGTGAAGAACTACTAAAGATATTTGTTCTTTCTTTTGTAAATCTCTAGTCTCATCTGCCAACACACTGAACACCTCGCTTTCTTTAACTTCAGCTATGATTTCTTTTTTAACCATTTCAGCCAATCCCTGCAGAATCTCATTTTGGATTTGGTGGCTAGTATTGCCATGTGCATCTAACCTTCTCTGCACAAAGGGGTCATGCTTTGCAATTTCATTCAAAATGGCTAAAAAATGCCTTTATTGTCAGTCATCAGACTCCCTGTGACCCCTTTGTGCAATATTTTGAGTTGCTGTTAATAGTAACACCTCAGCAACTACTTCAATGTATTTTTTTTTTATTTTCTTCAACTTTCTGTTTCCTAGCCTCATTTAAAGGAATAGTACACCCAAAACACTTTCATCTGGTTTGGTCTGCCGCGGTTTCCGTAGACTCGTGAACTCGCAGGCGCGCGCTTTTAGGAAATCCTATATACTACTGTTTATGCTCTAAAAACATTCTAAATGACTTCGTTTCGAGTAAATTATGGATGCTACCCACTCAGGACACTTGGAATACATTGGACGAGCAGTATGGAGGAATATTGACACGTTTTTTGTGGACTTTTATGGACCTTTCTGCCTCGGGCGCCATAGACCTCCATTATTTGAATGTCAGCAGACAGCAAGAAGCCTCCCAGATCTCCAGATGCATTTGAGATATCAAAAAAGTACTCCTGTTGTTTTTTGATATCTCCTGTTGTTCAGCATGGGGGTGAGTAGAAAATGAAGGCTAATCATGTTTTGGGTGTACTATTCCTTTAAGGCATCAAGAATAGATCTGTTACACTCATTGACCCTTTTGTACTCAGTCCAGGCATACATTGCATTTATGTGCTGCTCTGATTTTGAATGAACTTTAAACCCAGCCTCCTTAAACAAGGCTTTTTTTTTCAGTTGAAAAACTCTGCTTCAGATGTGAAGGATGATTCTGTATAACTAGGGAGGGAGAAATGGCTGCATGCGAAACAGTAACTGGCATTTTGAAATACAGAGTACTGAAGCCATGGATTGTCTTTGTACCAAGAGCTGCTGAAAGTCCTTGTTCCTGTTCCATGCTGAGTTCTTGGGAACTTTGACAGACATGGCTGAGCTGGACCTTCCGCTTTAGTTCTTGAGATGTCTGGAATAAATATTAGGTAATTATATAAAGTATTTTAAGAGTATTTTTGGGCGACGGTGGCGTTGGATGTAGGAGTTTGCCCTGAAATCGAAGGGTTCACGGTTCAAGCCCCGACTCCGACTTTCAGTGTCGTTGTGTCCTTGGGCAAGACGCTTCACCTGCATTGTCTACTGATGGTGGTCAGAGGGTGGCGCCAGTGTACGGCAGCCCCGCTTCTGTCAGTGAGCCCCAGGGCAGCTGTGGCTACAATGTAGCTCACCACCATCAGTGTGTGAATGAATGTAGTGTAAAGCGCCTTGGTCAAGTCTCCTAACTTGAATAAAGGCGCTATATAAGTACAGGACATTTACCATTTACCAGACATCTCAATAAGTTAAGTTGTAATTAGTTCAATTCAGTTTATTTATATAGCGCCAAATTCACAACACATGTCATCTCAAGGCACTTTACAGTTCAACCAGATCATACAGTCAAATTGATACAAAGTTTTCTATCTAAGGAAAACCAGTTGATTGCATTGACTCATTGACTCAAATACAATCCCTCACACTAAGCATGCTTGTAGCGACAGTGGAGAGGAAAAACTCCCTTTTAACAGGAAGAAACCTCCAGCAGAACCAGGCTCAGTGTGAGCGGCCATCTGCCGAGGCCGACTGGGGTTCAAGGAGACAGAAGCAGAGATACAAAAAGCAGCTGTAAAAGGCGGCCCCGTCCAGGAAACACACAGCCAGGCAGACGAGCTCCAAGGCAGCTCCCATGCCAGAGGATGAAGAGAGCACATCCACCCAGCCACGGCCAGAAAAACAGGACCACACTGGAAGACAGGCCGATCTCCAACATCTACAAACAAGGGTGTTGATGGAAGCAGCACAGCTGATGTTTCTTTCCTGGATGACGTCACAGCCAAACAGGAACAGACGAGGCAAAGCTACTCTGAGGAAAAGCAGAGAGAGCAGAAGGTTAGAGATTGAACTAACAGATTCTGCAGAATAGGAGAACAGAGAGAGAATGAAGCAGAATGATGAAATGGGGGTCCCTATGTCCTCCAGCAGTCTAAGCCTATAGCAGCATAACTATAGAGAGAGAGCTCAGGATAACCTGAGCCACTCTAACTATAAGCTTTATCAAAAAGGAAAGTTTTAAGCCTAGTCTTAAAAGTAGACAGTGTCTGCCTCACGGACTAAAACTGGTAGTTGGTTCCACAGGAGAGGAGCCTGATAACTAAAAGATCTGCCTCCCATTCTACTTTTAGAAATTCTAGGAACCACTAGTAAACCTGCAGATTGAGAGCGAAGCGCTCTGTTAGGAACATAAGGAACAATCAGATCTCTGATATCAGATGGAGCTTGGCCATTTAAGGCTTTATATGTGAGAAGGAGGATTTTAAATTCTATTCTTGATTTAACAGGAAGCCAATGAAGAGAAGCCAGGATAGGAGAGATATGATCTCTCTTTTTAATTTTCATCAGAACTCTGGCTGCAGCATTTTGGATCAGCTGAAGGCTTTTAACTACAGTTTGTGGACTTCCTGATAGTAAAGAATTACAATAGTCCAGCCTTGAAGTAACAAATGCATGGACTAGTTTCTCAGCATCACCCCTGGACAGGAGATTTCTAATTTTAGCAATGTTCCTCAGATGAAAGAAGGAAATTCTAGAAACCTCTTTGATCTGGGATTTAAATGACAGGTCCTGATCAAAAATAACACCAAGATTTTTTACTTTATTATCTGAAATCAGTTTAATCCCATCCAAATGAAGTGACTGGCTAATCAGCTTCTTTTTCAGAGACTCTGGTCCAAAGACTATAACTTCTGTTTTGTCTGCATTCAGAAGCAGAAAGTTAAGAGTCATCCAGGTTTTTATGTCTTCAAGACATGCCTGTAATCTATGTAATGGGTTAGCTTCATCTGGATTATAGACAGATATAGCTGGGTATCATCAGCATAACAGTGGAAATTAATCCCATGCTGTCTAATAACTCTACCAATTGGGAGCATGTATAAAGTAAAGAGAATTGGTCCTAGCACTGATCCCTGTGGTACTCCACAGGTAACCTTTGAGTGTGTTGAAGATCTATCATTAACATAAACAAACTGAATTCGATCAGATAGATAGGATTTAAACCAGTCTAGTGCTGTTCCTTTAATTCCAACAAAATATTCAAGTCTTTCTAAAAGAATATTATGGTCAACTGTATCAAATGCAGCACTAAGATCCAACAGGACGAGCACAGATACAAGTCCATTATCTGAGGCCATCAGAATATCATTAGTGACTTTCACCAGAGCTGTTTCAGTGCTATGATGAGCTCTAAAGCCAGACTGAAACTCTTCAAAAAGTTCATTATGGTGTAAGTGGTCGCAAACTTGTTTGGCAACTACTTTCTCAAGAATTTTGGATAAGAAAGGAAGATTGGATATAGGTCTATAATTAACCAAGTCATCTGGGTCAAGAGACGGTTTCTTAAGCAGAGGTTTAATTACAGAAACCTTAAAAGCTTTAGGTACATATCCCTGTAACAGAGATAGATTAATCACATCTAAAATGGAGGAGGAGATCAAAGGGAATACCTCCTTAAATAACCTGGTTGGAACTGGATCTAACATACAAGTTGAAGGCTTAGATGAAGACAATAATTTTGCTAATTCAGAAAGTTCAACTGGATCAAAGCAGTCTAAACCCGGTTCAGATTCCATGACTACCTCAGGTACAATCGCGGATAGAGGAGTGCTTATGATCTTATTTTTAATAAGATCAATCTTATTTATAAAGAATCCCATAAAATCATTGCTGTTAAGAGCAGGTGGAATGGACGGTTCAACAGAGCTATGGCTCTGGGTGAGTTTGGCAACTGTATTAAAAAGAAATCTAGGATTATTCTTATTCTCCTCTATTAATGAGGAGAAGAATGCTGCTCTTGCTTTACAAAGGGTCCTCTTATACAGCAGTAAACCATTTTTCCAGACTAGGAAGGACTCCCGCAGGCCTGTGGAGCGATATTTTCTCTCCAGTTTCCTAGCATTTTGCTTCAAAGTACGCAGCTCTGCATTAAACCAAGGAGCAAGCTTTCTATTTTTAACGGTTTTTATTTTCAAAGGAGCTGCGTTGTCTAAGGCAGTACGCAGAGAACTAGCAACCCCATCAACAAAATCATCAACCTGTGAAGGGGAATAAGCTATACTTTTGCACTCTGCAGCACTGCTCAGCGACACAGAGGAGAGAGAAAGTGAAGCCGATTCTTTAAAATTTATAACTGCACTATCTGATAAAGATCTACTAAAATTGAACCTTCTTTTGGGGGAGGAGAACTCTGTTAAAGTAATCCTGAAGGTTATTAGAAAGTGGTCAGAGAGGACAGGGTTGTGAGGAAATACTGTTATTTCTTCACATTCTATGCCGTATGTCAGCACAAGATCCAAAGTATGAAGATGAGAATGTGTGGGACTATTCACATTTTGAACAAAGCCAATAGTGTCTAAGATAGCATTAAAGGCTGCTCTTAAGCTATCGCCTTCAATGTCAGCATGGATGTTAAAATCTCCCACTATGATGACCCTGTCAGTATTTAATACCAAATCAGAAAGGAACTCTGAAAACTCATCTAAAAATTCAGAGTAAGGACCTGGCGGACGATACAAAGTTACAAGAAGAAGAGGTTTTCTTGCCTTGAAATTTGGATGAGGGAAATTAAGGGTTAAATGTTCAAAAGAGTTGTAGGTATTAACTGTTTTGGGAGTAATCAGTAAGTCAGACTGGAAGATTGTTGCTACTCCTCCTCCTCGCCCAGAACTTCTGGGTATGTGAAAATTTAAATAGCTTGAAGGAGTTGCCTCGTTTATGCTCACATAATCCTCTTGCTGCAGCCAGGTTTCTGTAAGGCAAAACAAGTCAATGTGATTATCACAAATCAAGTCATTAACTAGCAGACTTTTAGAGGAAAGCGATCTTATGTTGAACAGACCGCATTTAATTGTTTTAACTTTTTCCCCAATTGGAGTTATTTTGATTTTAATTAGATTATCATGATTTACTTCTTTGGGAATCTTTGCTAATTTATTAGATTTTGGTCGTGGGCAAGACACTGTCTGGATGGAGTAAAGAGTGGGTAACAGTAGAGAAGCTGCAGAGATGTGTGTTAAACTACAACTCTGCTTCCTGGTCTGCACCCTGGGTGGTCAGGGTTTTGGAGGACTAATAAATGTGGCCAGATTCCTAGAAAGAAGAGCTGCACCATCCAAAGTGGGATGGATGCCGTCTCTCCGAATCAGACCAGGCTTTCCCCAAAAGGATTGCCAATTATTAATGTAGCCCACGTTGTTTTCAGGACACCACCTAGACAACCAGCGGTTGAATGACGACATGCGGCTAAACATGTCATCACTGGTCAGATCAGGGAGGGGACCAGAGAAAATTACGGAGTCCGACATTTTTTTGGCAAACTTACACACCGAAGCAACACTAATTTTAGTGACCTCCGATCGGCGTAACCGGGTGTCATTACCACCAGCGTGAATAACAATCTTACTGTATTTAACCTTATCCTTAGCCAGTAGTTTCAGGTAGGATTTGATGTCGCCCGTTCTGGCCCCCGGGAAACATTTGACTATGGTCCCTGGTGTCTCTAATGCCACGTTTCTGACTATGGAGCTGCCAATCACCAGAGTGGGCTTCTCAGTGGGTGTGTCACTGAGTGGAGAAAACCGGTTAGAAACGTGAACGGGTTGGTGGTGACCAGTGGGCAGAGATCCATGACTACGCTTTCTGCGTACAGTTACCCAATCGCCTGGCTGCTCAGGCACTTTTGGAGGAGAGCTACGTGGGGGGCCTACTTTAACTCCTGGATGTTCAACAGCCTGAAGCCTGGATTCTAACTCTGACACCCTCGCCTCCAAAGCTACAAATTAGTTAAGTTTCTGTAGCATAACATGGGTAGTCTGTGCCTAACAACTGCTCCTTTTGGTGTGCAATAGGTTGTGCTGGGTGGGGGGAGTTCAGTGCCGTTTCCTTCTGCTTCACTGTCTTCCTCCCCAGAGTCTGACTCTCTGTCACAGCCTCTAACCTGCTGGTGATACACTTGGGCCTGGTGTCTCCTGGCTGGTGTCTCCTGGCTGGCTTCTCCAGGCTGGTGTCTCCAGGCTGGTGTCTCCAGGGTGGTGTCTCCTGGCTGGCTTCTCCAGGCTGGTGTCTCCAGGCTGGTGTCTCCTGGCTGGCTTCTCCAGGCTGGTGTCTCCTGGCTGGCTTCTCCAGGCTGGTGTCTCCAGGCTGGCTTCTCCAGGCTGGCTTCTCCAGGCTGGTGTCTCCAGGCTGGTGTCTCCTGGCTGGCTTCTCCAGGCTGGCTTCTCCAGGCTGGTGTCTCCTGGCTGGTGTCTCCTGGCTGGCTTCTCCAGGCTGGTGTCTCCAGGCTGGTGTCTCCTGGCTGGCTTCTCCAGGCTGGCTTCTCCAGGCTGGTGTATCCAGGCTGGTGTCTCCTGGCTGGTGTCTCCAGGCTGGTGTCTCCTGGCTGGTGTCTCCAGGCTGGTGTCTCCAGGCTGGTGTCTCCTGGCTGGTGTCTCCAGGCTGGTGTCTCCAGGCTGGTGTCTCCTGGCTGGTCTCTCCAGGCTGGTGTCTCCTGGCTGGTGTCTCTTGGCTGGTGTCTCCTGGCTGGTGTCTCCAGGCTGGTGTCTCCAGGCTGGTGTCTCCTGGCTGGTCTCTCCTGGCTGGTGTCTCCTGGCTGGTGTCTCCAGGCTGGTGTCTGTTGGCTGGTGTCTCCTGGCTGGTGTCTCCTGGCTGGTGTCTCCAGGCTGGCTTCTCCAGGCTGGTGTCTCCAGGCAGGTGTCTCCTGGCTGGCTTCTCCAGGCTGGCTTCTCCAGGCTGGCTTCTCCAGGCTGGTGTCTCCAGGCTGGTGTCTCCAGGCTGGTGTCTCCTGGCTGGTGTCTCCAGGCTGGTGTCTCCTGGCTGGTGTCTCCAGGGTGGTGTCTCCAGGCTGGTGTCTCCTGGCTGGTGTCTCCTGGCTGGCTTCTCCAGGTTGGTCACTGCTGCAGGGTTCTGCCTGGTCCTGGTCTGGCCCTGGTTTTTGCCTCTTTAAGAAGAACTGGGAGATATTCCCTTTTCTCTTCATTTGGGCTCTACACAAAATAAGACAGCCTGGTATTTAGACTCAATGACTGTTTGGCAGAGACAACACTATTTTAACTATTATTTAAACTATAGTTTTTAGTTTTCTGTAACTAACTAAAATAATGCTACCGTATTTTCAGGACCATAAGGCGCACCGTACTAAAAGGCGCAGTCTCAGTTATGTGTGCCGTTACTGTATTTAAGGCATACTGTATTTACTGTATGTCCTCTACTATGTTTAAATACCTCTACTGCGTATTTAAAAATAGAGCGGGAGCAAAACTGATTATGTTTGTGCTTCATTCATGTATTTATTACAAAGTATTAATCAAACCTGGGAGCTGGCCGTGAGACAGATACATCGCTGATGACACAGAGGGCTGTGATCACTCCTCTGAAACAGTTTATTGACGCATAAATTAACTTAAAATGCAGAAATCTGCCTTCAGAATATCTTCGCTTTTATTATCCTGGTACCTGCAGATCGGATTATTTAGATGAAAAACACCGACCAGCCGCCGCAGTGAACCGCGAGGAGGCGACCCGGCCAGAGGCTGCTGTTGAATGGGATCCTACTGACAGCGCACCGCTGGTATGTGGGGGTCTGAGCAGCTCCGACAGAAATAATATTGGAAGGCAGGATGGTAATCTGGATGAACTGACTGCAGTGATTAAGTTTTCAGGTGGATTTTCTCACTTAAAAACATATTAAAACTACTTTATCCCCACTGATCACAGCAAATATAGCTGCAAGGCAAAGGAATTAGTCAGTTTTCTGCAGAGTTCTTCCCAGTAGGGAGGCGTCAAGAGCACTCCTATCTTTGAGACAGGCATTGGACTATGATGGAGTATATTATTGACTTCCATCTGCTAGCGTCACAGAGTCCAAGAAAGCTCTCATGGAGTGTTTATTACTAGACTGAATGAAAGGATAAAGAATGAACTCTCCACCCGGGACTACCCTCAGACTCTGATGCACCCAGAGGATCTGGCTACTCGGATCCATCTTTACCTCCTCGAAATGCACGGAGAGCGGAGAGCTCAAACTTCAGCGAACCCTCCCTCTGCTTCTCCTTCCGTTACCGTGGCAACATCTGGTTTGCCTCAAATTCCCGGTCCTGAATCAATGCATCTGGGACGCACCCATTTTCGAGGGAGGAGAGGGATCAACGTTTCAAGCTGAACCTGTGCCCTGTACGGCGGGGAGGAGGAACACCGGCTGATACCTTAAAGGGACAGGCTCAGTAGGAGGGGGAAGAATCCTGCTGAGCCAAGCCAGACTGTCCATCTCTGGCAGAGTACCGCCGGGTCAGGTACCCGGGGGGACTCTGGCGGAGGGACCGAGGCCCTGCAGCAGCCAGCAAAGGGTTAAACCAGTCTTTGTAGCCAATGGGAAGGGAGGCTTATGCTGACTGTTACACATGTTTGGAAAAAACACGTTAAGCTGCTATTTTCAGTGAGAAAGAGGCTTTGAGAGCAGCAGGTAGAAAGAAACATCAATATATCTCAACTAATAACATTTAAATCTGATCTTTTTAAAAACTTGTTTTTGATTTTTTTCTCTTAACTAACAGATTGTTTTTTTTCTATATCCTTCATCAACATGTGGTGAACTTTCTGCTATGTTAATCAGTTGGACTGATTAATTATTAGTTCACAAGTTAATCACCATTCTGCTAATTTTTCATCATCCAACCATCCTTTAAATCATCCATCCATCCATCCATCCATCCATCCATCCATCCATCAATCCATCCATCCATCCATCCATCCATCCATCATCCATCCATCCATCCATCCATCCATCCATCCATCATCCATCCATCCATCATCCATCCATCCATCCATCCATCCATCCATCATCCATCCATCCATCATCCATCCATCCATCCATCCATCATCCATCCATCATCCATCCATCCATCCATCATCCATCCATCCATCATCCATCCATCATCCATCCATCCATCCATCCATCCATCCATCATCCATCCATCCATCCATCATCCATCCATCCATCCATCCATCCATCATCCATCCATCCATCCATCCATCTATCCGTCATCCATCCATCATCCATCCATCCATCATCCATCCATCCATCCATCCATCCATCATCCATCCATCCATCCATCCATCATCCATCCATCCATCCATCCATCCATCATCCATCCATCCATCATCCATCCGTCCATCCATCCATCCATCATCCATCCATCCATCCATCCATCCATCATCCATCCATCATCCATCCATCCATCCATCCATCATCCATCCATCCATCCATCCATCCATCATCCATCCATCCATCCATCATCCATCCATCCATCATCCATCCATCCATCCATCCATCCATCCATCCATCCGTCATCCATCCATCATCCATCCATCCATCATCCATCCATCATCCATCCATCATCCATCCATCCATCCATCATCCATCCATCCATCCATCCATCATCCATCCATCCATCCATCCATCATCCATCATCCATCCATCCATCCATCATCCATCCATCCATCATCCATCCATCCATCCATCCATCCATCATCCATCCATCATCCATCCATCCATCATCCATCCATCCATCCATCATCCATCCATCCATCCATCATCCATCCATCCATCCATCATCCATCATCCATCATCCATCCATCATCCATCCATCCATCATCCATCCATCATCCATCCATCATCCATCCATCCATCATCCATCCATCATCCATCCATCCATCAATCATCCATCCATCCATCATCCATCCATCCATCATCAATCCATCATCCATCCATCCATCCATCCATCCATCCATCCATCCATCATCCATCCATCCATCCATCCATCATCCATCCATCATCCATTATCCATCCATCATCCATCCATCCATCAATCCATCATCCATCCATCCATCCATCCATCATCCATCCATCCATCCATCCATCATCCATCCATCCATCCATCCATCCATCATCCATCCATCATTCATCCATCCATCCATCATCCATCCATCCATCCATCATCCATCCATCCATCCATCCATCCATCCATCCATCCATCATCCATCCATCATACATCCATCCATCATCCGTCCATCCATCCATCCATCATCCATCCATCATCCATCCATCATCCATCCGTCCATCCATCATCCATCCATCCATCATCCATCCATCCATCAATCATCCATCCATCCATCATCCATCCATCATCCGTCCATCCATCCATCCATCATCCATCCATCCATCATCCATCCATCCATCCATACTTCCATCCATCCATCCATCCATCCATCCATCCATCATCCGTCCATCCATCCATCCATCATCCATCCATCCATCCATCAATCCATCCATCCATCCATCCATCCATCCTTCCATCATCCATCATCCATCCATCCATCCATCCATCCATCCATCCATCCATCATCCGTCCATCCATCCATCCATCATCCATCCATCCATCCATCATCCATCCATCCATCCATCAATCCATCCATCCATCCATCCATCATCCATCCATCCATCCATCAATCCATCCATCCATCCATCCATCCATCCATCCATCCATCCATCCATCCATCATCCATCCATCATCCATCCATCCATCATCCATCCATCATCCGTCCATCCATCCATCCATCCATCCATCCATCCATCCATCCATCCATCCATCATCCATCCATCCATCCATCCATCCATCCATCCTTTGCTGCTTCTCCAGTGGTTTAGCTGAATTTCCCCCTCCCTCCAGTTCCCCCTCTCCCTTTCTTCAGTGCCGCGTCGTCAGAACGCCATGGCCCAGCGCTGGGAAGCCTCGCTCTTAGCCAATCAGAAGAAGGAGTGAGTCAGAGGAGATTTTGAAACCAAGATGGAACCCCGTGCTGTTTTCTGTCGTCGCGGTGCCCCAGAGTCCTTCAGGAGCAAATGTTGTCATCATCCAAGCGGATGCTGGGCAGATCCAGAAGATGCAGCATTTCCCCTGTTGTCCATTATGTCTGTTTACCAGGAAGTGTTGCTCACCCTTCGTTAAAAGCTGATGTGTCCAACTGTGACTTTATTCTCTGATTTCATCTGATCTGTCCTGAACTGACCCCCAGTAGAGCCAGCCCAGGGTTGCATGAAGACTCAAGCAGCTAAATGTCCTTCACTTTAGGACATAAAGTAGCTATAGAAAACATTTCCAGGTTCCATTCTTTGCTCGATACCACAAAATAGTTAACTTCTTTAAAATAAATTGTGTTGCAGGTTGCATCACTTGTGCTCATGAATATTATTTATTTATGAATAGAAAACATGAACTAAAACATGGTTTAGTTTATTTAGAAAACCAAAACTAGTTTTTAACTAAATCAGGTCAGAGGGAGAAAATTTACTGGCGGGGAAAAAAACGTTCTGGTATTTAATTCAGACTCCGTGATATTTGCTCCTGGTCACCTGTGAGCAACAATTCATTGTAAAATTCCTCTGGGTGGTGCAAAGCAGCTGCTAAATGTGCGTGTGCCTTGGGCCGGCTCTGTGTTTCAATAGAAACTTATATTGTAGATCTACTACTTCTGAAAAATTATGTTTTCCTTCTACTTTTATTATCCTGTGTTTAAGAGTATAAACCATGCACACCTAATATTAATTCACTGTATTGAACATGAATCTAGTTAAAACGTAATGCAGCTATTTTGAATGTTAGCTTAGTGGTTACATTTTAAGGTAATTTCCCACCTAACAGAACCGTGGCTATGCAATGGTTCAGCATAATATGTTTGCTAATTTTTAAAAACTGGAATATGACCTGGAGCCTCTTCGCTTGGTTCTGAAACAAAGACGTTCAGATTCCAGGTTATTTTCAGAGCTCAGTGTTTAAGAACTGCTCAGGTGTTCAGGTCAGGACCTAATAGAGCGTCCGCCTTAATGATGGACGCTCTCAGTGGGTTAGCGCCCCACAGAGACACGTGGAAGCAGGAGAGAACTGAGGTCAGTACGACCATAAAGGAAAACATTTGGACCCTCAGTTTGTGTTTGCTGATGATGAGAAGCTGCTGTTGAGCTGCAGACTGTCCAAACCGGGTCCATCTGTGGCTTTGAAGAAAGGACGTACTAGAAGAAGAAATTCTACTGATGATATGTACAGATTTCTATCTTCTGTTGTGTTCCTATAATAGAAATTCTATGTATTTTTGATGCATATATATTTGGTTCCAGAGAGGACTGTAGCTGCAGGTTTTCCTTCCAACCAAGCACATCAGACTCCAGTCATCTCACCAAGGGAGTCCAATCTGAACATGACATAATATGAATGGAGGCTGTTGACTTATTGTTTGGTTGGAAAGAAACCCTGCAGCCAACAAGCAGGTCTGGCAGGTTTTAAGGAGACTTTAATGTGTGGTGTGTGCATGTGTTCATCTGCTTCCTTTAGTATGGTGTCTGCACTGAACCTGCAAGACAAGCTTACTATTTTCTGCAACGACCTCCAGATTGTCTGGAGATTAAAGGTGCAATAAGTTCTGTGGTGAAACATAAGCTCATCTGCTGAGACGTGGAGAGGGAAGGTTCAAAGCAGCTAGTTAGCTTAGCATGCACGCTTAGAGGCCTGATACTGTCCAAAACCAAAGCTACTTTATTTAACCTCATGGTGACTGCCGTCTGCTGTCTGATGTTTTCAGAGTAAAGATATGATCATCGGGTTAAAGCTACCCTGGTCTAATCCTGCAGGTAATCAAAGGCAAACAGATTAAAATGTTTAATGCGTAGAGATACAAAAGCTACAGGAACAAAATGTATCTTTGTTAATAGGATTCGGTATCATGCTTAGTCTGAGGGATTGGTTCTGCTGGAGGTTTCTTCCTGTTCAAAGGGAGTTTTTCCTCTCCACTGTCGCTACAAGCATGCTTAGTGTGAGGGATTGCTGAAGAGTCAATGAGTCGATGCAATCAGCTGGTTTTCCTTAGATAGAAAACTTTGAATCAATCTGACTGGATGATCTGGTTGAACTGGATCTACAAAGTGACCTGAGATGACATGATGTGAATTGGAAGAAATACACTGAATAGAATTGGACAGTCAGCAGGGTCCAGTCATTAGATAGCTCTAAGCAAAAGCATTAATTTCTACCTTTTTATCATGTAGATAACAGCTAATGTGGAAAAACATGTTCTGGTCAGATTAGATTCAAACTGGTAGCAGGATCCAGCCTGGATCCAACATCCTCACCCAGAAAAGAAGTGGTGGCAGCATCATGCTGTAATAGATGCTACTGGATAGAACATCCCCACCAGAGCTACCCCCCTCCCCCCCTCCACCAAGGCACCAATTTTATGTATTGAGTTGACAAAACCTATAATGGGGAAAGAACAGCTTTTGTCAGATAAATAATTGTAGGACAGTCATTTCTTGTTTTATTTTTATTAATTAGGCCTCAATGTAAAACCTAGAAAAATGTTTTCATGCATAGAAACATCTCTTTAAGTTTAGTTCTGCTTATTCTTTTAAACTTTGCTGTTCTCTGGTCTGAGCTACAGATTAATAACCTTCAGCAGCGGGTTTGACACCATCAGCAGCTGGTTTGACACCATCAGCAGCGGGTTTGACACCATCAGCAGCGGGTTTGACACCATCAGCAGCTGGTTTGACACCATCAGCAGCTGGTTTGACACCATCAGCAGTCAGGTCTTTACTGATGTTTGTGGTTCGTTCCAAGTTCTAGCAGGGGGGGCGGGACCACAGGCTGGGTTCTGGTCTGCTTGATATTTAAAACATAAATAATCCATATGCTTTTAGGACCCACTGTGGTCTGCAGCTCCCAGAGTGAAGCTGGCTGTAGATTCATATTTGCTTAGTAGGCAGCAGGTAAGCCATAAACACTAGTGGTGGAAAGTCGAACACTAGCAACTTCTACAGGCAAAATTAGTTAACTTTAACTTATTTAATGATGAAATATTAGAAATCTAGACTAAGACTGGCCCTTCATAATATTCATGATTAAATGATGTAATATTTGCCATAACAATCGGTCAGGGGCCGTAACAATCGGTCAGGGGCCGTAACAAAAGGCCAGGGGCCGTAACAATCGGCCAGGGGCCATAACAAAAGGCCAGGGGCCGTAACAATCGGTCAGGGGCCGTAACAAAAGGCCAGGGGCCGTAACATCGGCCAGGGGCCATAACAAAAGGCCAGGGGCCGTAACAAAAGATCAGGGGCCGTAACAATCGGCTAGGGGCCGTAACAATCTGTCAGGGGCCGTAACAAAAGGTCAGGGGCTGTAACAAAAGGCCAGGGGCCGTAACAAAAGGTCAGGGGCCGTAACAAAAGGCCAGGGGCCATAACAATCGGTCAGGGGCCGTAACAATCGGTCAGGGGCCGTAACAAAAGGCCAGGGGCCGTAACAATCGGCCAGGGGCCATAACAAAAGGCCAGGGGCCGTAACAATCGTTCAGGGGCCGTAACAAAAGGCCAGGGGCCGTAACATCGGCCAGGGGCCATAACAAAAGGCCAGGGGCCGTAACAAAAGATCAGGGGCCGTAACAATCGGCTAGGGGCCGTAACAATCTGTCAGGGGCCATAACAAAAGGCCAGGGGCCGTAACAATCGGTCAGGGGCCGTAACAAAAGGCCAGGGGCCGTAACATCGGCCAGGGGCCGTAACAAAAGGCCAGGGACATTAACAAATGGCCAGGGGCCGTAACAATCGGTCAGGGGCCGTAACAATCGGTCAGGGGCCGTAACAATCGGCCAGGCGCCATAACAAAAGGTCAGGGGCCATAACAATCGGTCAGGGGCCATAACAATCGGTCAGGGGCCGTAACAATCGGCCAGGGGCCGTAACAATCGGCTAGGGGCCCTAACAATCTGTCAGGGGCCGTAACAAAAGGTCAGGGGCTGTAACAAAAGGCCAGGGGCCGTAAGAAAAGGTCAGGGGCTGTAACAAAAGGCCAGGGGCCATAACAATCGGTCAGGGGCCGTAACAATCGGCCAGGGGCCGTAACAATCGGTTAGGGGCCGTAACAATCGGTCAGGGGCCCTAACAAAAGGCCAGGGGCCGTAACAAAAGGCCAGGGACCTTAACAAATGGCCAGGGGCCGTAACAATCGGTCAGGGGCCGTAACAATCGGTCAGGGGCCGTAACAATCGGCCAGGGGCCATAACAAAAGGTCAGGGGCCATAACAATCGGTCAGGGGCCATAACAATCGGTCAGGGGCCGTAACAATCGGCCAGGGGCCGTAACAATCGGTCAGGGGCCGTAACAATCGGCCAGGGGCCGTACCAAAAAGGTCAGGGGCCGTAAAAATCGGCCAGGGGCCGTACCAAAAAGGTCAGGGGCCGTAACAATCGGCCAGGGGCCGTACCAAAAAGGTCAGGGGCCGTAACAATCGGTCAGGGGCCATAACAATCAGTCAGGGGCCGTAACAATCGGTCAGGGGCCGTAACAATCGGCCAGGGGCCGTACCAAAAAGGTCAGGAGCCGTAACAATCGGCCAGGGGCCGTACCAAAAAGGTCAGGGGCCGTACCAAAAAGATCAGGGGCCGTAACAATCGGTCAGGGGCCGTACCAAAAAGGTCAGGGGCCGTAACAATCGGCCAGGGGCCATAACAAAAGGTCAGGGGCCATAGCAATCGGTCAGGGGCTGTAACAATCGGCCAGGGGCCGTAACAATCGGTCAGGGGCCGTAACAATCGGCCAGGGGCCGTACCAAAAAGGTCAGGGGCCGTAACAATTGGCCAGAGGCCGTACCAAAAAGGTCAGGGGCCGTACCAAAAAGATCAGGGGCCGTAACAATCGGTCAGGGGCCGTAACAATCGGTCAGGGGCCATAACAATTGGTCAGGGGCCATAACAATGGGCCAGGGGCCGTAACAATCGGCCAGGGGCCGTATCAAAAAGGTCAGGGGCCGTACCAAAAAGGTCAGGGGGCGTACAAAAAAGGTCAGGGGCCGTACCAAAAAGGTCAGGGGCCGTAACAATCGGTCAGGGGCCATAACAATAGGTCAGGGGCCATAACAATTGGTCAGGGGCCTTAACAATCGGCCAGGGGCCGTACCAAAAAGGCCAGGGGCCGTAACAATCGGCCAGGGGCCGTAACAACCGGCCAGTGGCCGTACCAAAAAGGTCAGGGGCCGTAAAAATCGGCCAGGGGCCGTAACAATCGGTCAGGGGCCGTAACAATCGGCCAGGGGCCGTACCAAAAAGGTCAGGGGCCGTAAAAATCGGCCAGGGGCCGTACCAAAAAGGTCAGGGGCCGTAACAATCGGCCAGGGGCCGTACCAAAAAGGTCAGGGGCCGTAACAATCGGTCAGGGGCCATAACAATCAGTCAGGGGCCGTAACAATCGGTCAGGGGCCGTAACAATCGGCCAGGGGCCGTACCAAAAAGGTCAGGAGCCGTAACAATCGGCCAGGGGCCGTACCAAAAAGGTCAGGGGCCGTACCAAAAAGATCAGGGGCCGTAACAATCGGTCAGGGGCCGTACCAAAAAGGTCAGGGGCCGTAACAATCGGCCAGGGGCCATAACAAAAGGTCAGGGGCCATAGCAATCGGTCAGGGGCTGTAACAATCGGCCAGGGGCCGTAACAATCGGTCAGGGGCCGTAACAATCGGCCAGGGGCCGTACCAAAAAGGTCAGGGGCCGTAACAATTGGCCAGAGGCCGTACCAAAAAGGTCAGGGGCCGTACCAAAAAGATCAGGGGCCGTAACAATCGGTCAGGGGCCGTAACAATCGGTCAGGGGCCATAACAATTGGTCAGGGGCCATAACAATGGGCCAGGGGCCGTAACAATCGGCCAGGGGCCGTATCAAAAAGGTCAGGGGCCATACCAAAAAGGTCAGGGGGCGTACAAAAAAGGTCAGGGGCCGTACCAAAAAGGTCAGGGGCCGTAACAATCGGTCAGGGGCCATAACAATAGGTCAGGGGCCATAACAATTGGTCAGGGGCCTTAACAATCGGCCAGGGGCCGTACCAAAAAGGCCAGGGGCCGTAACAATCGGCCAGGGGCCGTAACAACCGGCCAGTGGCCGTACCAAAAAGGTCAGGGGCCGTAACAATCGGCCAGGGGCCGTACTAAAAAGGTCAGGGGCCATAACAATCGGTCAGAGGCCGTAACAATCGGCCAGGGGCCGTAACAATCGGCCAGGGGCCGTACCAAAAAGGCCAGGGGCCGTAACAATCGGCCAGGGGCCGTACCAAAAAGGTCAGGGGCCGTAAAAATCGGCCAGGGGCCGTACCAAAAAGGTCAGGGGCCGTAACAATCGGTCAGGGGCCGTAACAATCGGTCAGGGGCCATAACAATCGGTCAGGGGCCGTAACAATCGGTCAGGGGCCGTAACAATCGGTCAGGGGCCGTACCAAAAAGGTCAGGGGCCGTAACAATCGGCCAGGGGCCGTACCAAAAAGGTCAGGGGCCGTAACAATCGGTCAGGGGTCGTAACAATCGGTCAGGGGCCGTAACAATCGGCCAGGGGCCGTACCAAAAAGGTCAGGGGCCGTACCAAAAAGGTCAGGGGCCGTACCAAAAAGGTCAGGGGCCGTAACAATCTGTCAGGGGCCATAACAATCGGTCAGGGGCCATAACAATTGGTCAGGGCCCGTAACAATCGGCCAGCGGCCGTACCTAAAAGGTCAGGGGCCGTAACAATCGGCCAGGGGCAGTACCAAAAAGGCCAGGGGCCGTAACAATCGGCCAGGGGCCGTAACAACCAGCCAGGGGCCGTACCAAAAAGGTCAGGGGCCGTAACAATCGGTCAGGGGGCCGTAACAATCGGCCAGGGGCCGTAACAATCGGCCAGGGGCCGTACCAAAAAGGTCAGGGGCCGTAACAATCGGTCAGGGGCCGTAACAATCGGCCAGGGGCCGTAACAATCTGTCAGGGGCCGTAACAAAAGGTCAGGGGCTGTAACAAAAGGCCAGGGGCCGTAACAAAAGGTCAGGGGCCGTAACAAAAGGCCAGGGGCCATAACAATCGGTCAGGGGCCGTAAGAAAAGGTCAGGGGCTGTAACAAAAGGCCAGGGGCCATAACAATCGGTCAGGGGCCGTAACAATCGGCCAGGGACCGTAACAATCGGTTAGGGGCCGTAACAATTGGTCAGGGGCCCTAACAAAAGGCCAGGGGCCGTAACAAAAGGCCAGGGACCTTAACAAATGGCCAGGGGCCGTAACAATCGGTCAGGGGCCGTAACAATCGGTCAGGGGCCGTAACAATCGGCCAGGGGCCATAACAAAAGGTCAGGGGCCATAACAATCGGTCAGGGGCCATAACAATCGGTCAGGGGCCGTAACAATCGGCCAGGGGCCGTAACAATCGGTCAGGGGCCGTAACAATCGGCCAGGGGCCGTACCAAAAAGGTCAGGGGCCGTAACAATCGGCCAGGGGCCGTACCAAAAAGGTCAGGGGCCGTAACAATCGGTCAGGGGCCATAACAATCAGTCAGGGGCCGTAACAATCGGTCAGGGGCCGTAACAATCGGCCAGGGGCCGTACCAAAAAGGTCAGGAGCCGTAACAATCGGCCAGGGGCCGTACCAAAAAGGTCAGGGGCCGTACCAAAAAGATCAGGGGCCGTAACAATCGGTCAGGGGCCATAACAATCGGTCAGGGGCCGTAACAATCGGTCAGGGGCCATAACAATCGGTCAGGGGCCGTAACAATCGGCCAGGGGCCGTAACAATCGGCCAGGGGCCGTACCAAAAAGGTCAGGGGCCGTAACAATCGGTCAGAGGCCGTAACAATCGGCCAGGGGCCGTAACAATCGGCCAGGGGCCGTACCAAAAAGGCCAGGGGCCGTAACAATCGGCCAGGGGCCGTACCAAAAAGGTCAGGGGCCGTAAAAATCGGCCAGGGGCCGTACCAAAAAGGTCAGGGGCCATAACAATCGGTCAGGGGCCGTAACAATCGGCCAGGGGCCGTACCAAAAAGGTCAGGGGCCGTAACAATCGGCCAGGGGCCGTACCAAAAAGGTCAGGGGCCGTAACAATCGGTCAGGGGCCGTAACAATCGGTCAGGGGCCGTAACAATCGGCCAGGGGCCGTACCAAAAAGGTCAGGGGCCGTAACAATCGGTCAGGGGCCGTAACAATCGGCCAGGGGCCGTACCAAAAAGGTCAGGGGCCGTAACAATCGGCCAGGGGCCGTACCAAAAAGGTCAGGGGCCGTAACAATCGGTCAGGGGTCGTAACAATCGGTCAGGGGCCGTAACAATCGGCCAGGGGCCGTAACAATCGGCCAGGGGCCGTACCAAAAAGGTCAGGGGCCGTACCAAAAAGGTCAGGGGCCGTACCAAAAAGGTCAGGGGCCGTAACAATCTGTCAGGGGCCATAACAATCGGTCAGGGGCCATAACAATTGGTCAGGGCCCGTAACAATCGGCCAGCGGCCGTACCTAAAAGGTCAGGGGCCGTACCAAAAAGGTCAGGGGCCGTACCAAAAAGGTCAGGGGCCGTAACAATCTGTCAGGGGCCATAACAATCGGTCAGGGGCCATAACAATTGGTCAGGGCCCGTAACAATCGGCCAGCGGCCGTACCTAAAAGGTCAGGGGCCGTAACAATCGGCCAGGGGCAGTACCAAAAAGGCCAGGGGCCGTAACAATCGGCCAGGGGCCGTAACAACCAGCCAGGGGCCGTACCAAAAAGGTCAGGGGCCGTAACAATCGGCCAGGGGCCGTAACAATCGGTCAGGGGCCGTAACAATCGGCCAGGGGCCGTAACAATCGGCCAGGGGCCGTAAAAAAAAGGTCAGGGGCCGTAACAATCGGCCAGGGGCCGTAACAATCGGTCAGGGGCTGTAACAATCGGCCAGGGGCCGTAACAATCGGCCAGGGGCCGTACCAAAAAGGTCAGGGGCCGTAACAATCGGCAAGGGGCCGTAACAATCGGCCAGGGGCCGTACCAAAAAGGTCAGGGGCCGTAACAATCGGCCAGGGGCCGTAACAATCGGCCAGGGGCTGTAACAATCGGTCAAAGCTACATATGATTCTACTTCTAAAAGTTTATTGGCTTTTTTAAGCATCTCCTGCGGCTCCTGCTGCAGAGCTGGACTCCTATCCAGGGACAGATATGAAATGATCAACCTTCATTCCTACACATAAAGTCAGAGCTAACAGGAAGGCCTTCGGTTAAAACTGTATTCATATATAAAATATAGATGGGATTATGCACCCTTTTCACTTAGTAAAAAATATATCCTTTTAATCCTTGAAGCAGGAAATAGAACCAGCGGTGCAACCTGTAGCCTGAGGTTGGCTGAGCAGAAAAGCACCACATATTAAATTTACATCGTTATTAATTTAAAAAATGAAAACTTGTTTTACTTTTTGCAAGTATTGTCCTTATTTTTGTCCATCAAATAAAATCCCAGTAAAACATATTAAAATGTGTTTGTGAGAATATGTATGACACATTATTTATATGATGTCATTTGTTTATTTATTTAGAAATAACCGATTATTGGTATCAGAGAGGATTTGTTTGCATCTGAACTTCACCTCATTAAGCGTTTAGATAAAGTCTTCCCCCTTTGGTCCAGATTACTGTTGCTTTACTGTGATATTCTGAGAACTTGAGTGTCCTTGTAACCGAATCATGGATCCCTGTAGAAGCATGGCGCAGTTTTCTTTTTTTTTCTCGTAAACTTCCATGAAACAAATGCTCCTCCATCGGCCATGTTTTTTTTTTTATAAATGGTCTCAATGCCACTCAAAGCAATGAACCTCATAGTTATTTTCCATTTCGAACCACACAGACTGTGAGTAATGCGCTTCACCAATGACGCTGCAGCAGCTCTACCCTGAAATGTTCTATATTTGCTCACAGCCCAGAGACTCGTTTCCTACTTTGCTGCCAAGTCATTTCATGGCAAATTTAGTTTAAACCAAAATACCTTTTCTGTCTCAGTTTATTTAGGATGTTCTTATATTAGATTGTGTTGATTAGTGGTGAGGAAACCGAAACACGTTTGACTGATTATAAAAAGCCAACATGGACCCGCCAGTCTTCTTCTTACTAATGTTATTTTCTTGGTTGTATTAATGCTTCGAGTTTCAGTTCGTTATTGTTGCCAAATGACTGATATCTGAGAACATGTCCAATAAAATGTGTGACACCTACAAGCTGCGTCCGTCTGTATTCCTGCTAGAAAAGATGCTGAGTGGTTCATTGATTGTTCGCCTCTGATTCAAAGGACAGAACTTAAGGATCCAAAGTTGAACTTTGACCATATTTTTCATGGCAGGCTGACCTGAGCGATTCATAAAATAGTCTGTAGGTAAGTTAATGAAGGTGTCTAAATATAAACATGTAAAACTGGAATATTAAAGCTTTTTCCTCACAGCTAAATGGGCATTTTTTAGCAGGAAATTTAAAGTCAGGAAGTAAGGGGTGGGGGGGGGTTCAATTCACTGCAGTTCATTGATGCATATTGATTGATATGCCAAAATAATCCCAAATTAAAATGTCCTATTGATTTCTCCATCAAAAACAAAGAATCAGAAAGATTTTAATCAAATAACATAAATTTCAGTTCAAACCTATTTTTAATGCAGAACATTTAAAGGTAGTTGATCATATAGAAATAAAAGCTGTGTCTAATACCGTCTTCCAACAAATGAAGCCTTGTGGAACTCCATATCTAATGTTGTCGTTTATCTTTTTAATTCCCTTTCCACAAACTGATATCAATCAAGGCCTTTCATCATGATGTAGGAGCTATTAATAGTTTCTGTATTTGCTTTCGTGAACTGATCATGTGGGAAGGGGAGTGGGGTTATTTCAGGTCAATCTGTTCAAGTGTTGCTGATTAAAAGGAGACAATGTTTTACTACTGTGCCTGGATTGAAGTTGTCAGTGGCTGGTGGAAGGATCTCGCTTTGTCTGGAAGGACCGTCAAGCAGGAACATGCTGGTGTTTCAGAAATTACAAACTTGTACTGAAATACAGTATAAGTAAAAACAGAACATGCAAACCGTTTTCTTGGCGCAGAAACTGAGTGACTGGAGTAGAATGCAGATTTTAGCAGAAGGATGGTAAAATCGGAAATGGATTTAGATGACGGGTACAGTTGTTAACAGGAGAGGACGGTGTTAGGACAATTATCATTGAAGATGTTTGAGTTTATTACACCTTAGTATTAGCTGCCTGTTTCGTGTCAGAACTGATGTTTTCCAAAATACTAGGAAATGCTAGAAAACTGGAGAGAAAATATCGCTCCACAGGCCTACGGGAGTCCTACCTAGTCTGGAAAAATAGTTTCCTGCTGTATAAGAGGACCCTTTGGAAAGCAAGAGCAGCAAATTCCTCCTAATTAATAGAGGAGAAAATAAGAATAATCCTAGATATCTTTTTAATCCAGTTGCCAAACTCACCCAGAGCCATAGCTCTGTTGAACCGTCCATTCCACCTGCTCTTAGCAGCAATGATTTTATGGGATTCTTTAAAAATAAGATCATTAGCACTCCTCTATCTGCGATTGGTTTGTCTCTGGAGGGGGGTGGGGCAGCATCTGAGGTAGTCATGGAATCTGAACCGGGTTTAGACTGCTTTGATCAAGTTGAACTTTCAGAGTTAGCAAAACTGTTGTCTTCATCTAAGCCTTCAACTTGGACGTTAGATCCAGTTCCAACCAGGTTATTTAAGGAGGTATTCCCTTTGATCTCCTCCTCCATTTTAGATGTGATTAATCTATCTCTGTTACAGGGATATGTACCAAAGGCTTTTAAGGTTGCTGGAATTAAACCTCTGCTTAAGAAACCGTCTCTTGATCCAGATGACTTGGTCAATTATAGACCTATATCCAATCTTCCTTTCTTATCTAAAATTCTTGAGAAAGTAGTTGCCAAACAAGTTTGCGATCACTTCCACCCTAATGAACTTTTTGAAGAGTTTCAGTCTGGCTTTAGAGCTCATCATAGCACTGAAACAGCTCTGGTGAAAGTCACTAATGATATTCTCATGGCCTCAGATAATGGACTTGTATCTGTGCTCGTCCTGTTGGATCTCAGTGCTGCATTTGATCCAGTTGATCAGAATATTCTTTTAGAAAGACTTGAATATTTTGTTGGAATTAAAGGAACAGCTCTAGACTGGTTTAAATCTTATCTATCTGATCGAATTCAGTTTGTTCATGTTAATGATAGATCTTCAACACACTCAAAGGTTACCTGTGGAGTACCACAGGGATCAGTGCTAGGACCAATTCTCTTTACTTTATACATGCTCCCAATCGGTAGAGTTATTAGACAGCATGGGATTAATTTCCACTGTTATGCTGATGATACCCAGCTATATCTGTCTATAATCCAGATGAAGCTAACCCATTACATACAGGTGCTGGTCATAAAATTAGAATATCATGAAAAAGTAGATTGATTTCAGTAATTCCATTTAAAAAGTGAAACTTGTATATTATATTCATACATTACATACAAACTCATATATTTCAGATGTTTATTTTGTTTAATTTTGATGATTACAAATGACAACAAATGAAAATCTCAAATTCATCATATCAGAAAATTAGAATATTGTGAAAAGGTTCAAAATTGATGGCCCCTGGTGCCACACTCTAATCAGCTAATTAACTCAAACCACCTGCAAAAGCCTTTAAATGGTCTTTCAGTCTAGTTCTATAGGCTACACAATCATGGGGAAGACTGCTGACTTGACAGTTGTCCAAAAGACGACCATCGACACCTTGCACAAAGAGGGCAAGACACAAAAGGTCATCGCTAAAGAGGCTAGCTGTTCACAGAGCTCAGTGTCCAAGCACATTAATAGAGAGGCGAAGGGAAGGAAAAGATGTGGTCGAAAAAAGTGTACAAGCAAGAGAGATAACCGCACCCTGGAGAGGATTGTGAAACAAAACCCATTCAAAAATGTGGGGGAGATTCACAAAGAGTGGACTGCAGCTGGAGTGAGTGCTTCAAGAACCACCACACACAGACGTATGAAAGACATGGGTTTCTGCTGTCGCATTCCTTGTGTCAAGCCACTCTTGAACCACAGACAGCGTCAGAAGCGTCTTGCCTGGGCTAAAGAGAAACAGGACTGGACTGCTGGTGAATGGTCCAAAGTCATGTTCTCTGATGAAAGTAAATTTTGCATTTCCTTTGGAAATCAAGGTCCCAGAGTCTGGAGGAAAAGAAGAGAGGCACTTCATCCACGTTGTTTGAAGTCCAGTGTAAAGTTTCCACAGTCAGTGATGGTTTGGGGTGCCATGTCATCTGCTGGTGTTGGTCCATTGTGTTTTCTGAGGTCCAGGGTCAACGCAGCCACATACCAGGAAGTTTTAGAGCACTTCATGCTTCCTGCAGCTGACCAACTTTTTGGAGATGCAGATTTCATTTTCCAACAGGACTTGGCACCTGCACACAGTGCCAAAGCTACCAGTACCTGGTTGAAGGACCATGGTATCCCTGTTCTTAATTGGCCAGCAAACTCTCCTGACCTTAACCCCATAGAAAATCTATGGGGTATTGTGAAGAAGAAGATGCAATACACCAGACCCAACAATTCAGAAGAGCTAAAAGCCACTATTAGAGCAACCTGGGCTATCATAACACCTGAGCAGTGCCACAGACTGATCGACTCCATGCCACGCCGCATTGCTGCAGTAATACAGGCCAAAGGAGGCCCAACTAAATACTGAGTGCTGTACATGCTCATACTTTTCATGTTCATACTTTTCAGTTGGCCAACATTTCTATAAATCCTTTGTTTTTATTGGTCTTCAGTAATATTCTAATTTTCTGATATGATGAATTTGAGATTTTCATTTGTTGTCATTTGTAATCATCAAAATTAAACAAAATAAACATCTGAAATATATGAGTTTGTATGTAATGTATGAATATAATATACAAGTTTCACTTTTTAAATGGAATTACTGAAATCAATCTACTTTTTCATGATATTCTAATTTTATGACCAGCACCTGTAGATTACAGGCATGTCTGAAGACATAAAAACCTGGATGACTCTTAACTTTCTGCTTCTGAATGCAGACAAAACAGAAGTTATAGTCTTTGGACCAGAGTCTCTGAAAAAGAAGCTGATTAGTCAGTCACTTAATTTGGATGGGATTGAACTGATTTCAGATAATAAAGTAAAACATCTTGGTGTTGTTTTTGATCAGGACCTGTCATTTAAATCCCAGATCAAAGAGGTTTCTAGAATTTCCTTCTTTCATCTGAGGAATATCACAAAAATGAGCAATGAGCAGGAAGGCTTCCTGCTGGAGAACAAAGACAAAGCAAGGTTAGACTCAGAGAGACAAGGGTAAGGTTAGACTCTGCTAATCTCAGTTTGGCTAGAGTACCCAATACTGGCAAACACTATGGCCTCGAGGTAGTGACTGCCTGCTGCTCAAATACTCCTCTGGTAAAGACCCAACGAGCCGCAGGTGTGCAAGGATGCCCAACGAGAACAGGGCACCATCTGGTGGTGGAGAGAAGAAAAATACAAAACCCAACCCACACAAACTGGAATCCTAACAACAAACTGTAGTTAAAAGCCTTCAGCTGATCCAAAATGCTGCAGCCAGAGTTCTGATGAAAATGAAAAAGAGAGATCATATCTCTCCTATCCTGGCTTCTCTTCATTGGCTTCCTGTTAAATCCAGAATAGAATTTAAAATCCTTCTCACATATAAAGCCTTAAATGGCCAAGCTCCATCTGATATCAGAGATCTGATTGTTCCTTATGTTCCTAACAGAGCACTTCGCTCTCAATCTGCAGGTTTACTAGTGGTTCCTAGAACTTCTAAAAGTAGAATGGGAGGCAGATCTTTTAGTTCTCAGGCTCCTCTCCTGTGGAACCAACTACCAGTTTTAGTCCGTGAGGCAGACACCCTGTCTACTTTTAAGGCTAGGCTTAAAACTTTCCTTTTTGATAAAGCTTCTAGTTAGAGTGGCTCAGGTTATCCTGATCTATCTCTATAGTTCTGCTGCTATAGGCTTAGACTGCTGGAGGACATAGGGACCCCTTTTTCATCATTCTGCTTCATTCTATCTCTATTCTCCCACTCTGCAGAATCTGTTAGTTCAATCTCTAACGTTCTGCTCTCTCTGCTTTTTCTCATAGTAGCTTCATCTGGTCTGTTCCTGTTTGGCTGTGACTCCATCCTGGAGAGAAATATCAGCTGTGCTGCTGCCATCAACACCTTTGTTTCTAGATGTTGGAGCTTGGCCTGTTTTCCAGTGTAGTCCTGTTTCTCTGACTGTGACTAACTGGATGTGCTCTCTTCATCCTCTGACATGGGAGCTGGCTCGGAGCTCGTCTGCCTGGCTGTGTGTTTCCTGGACGGGGCCGCCTGTGGAGCTGGTTGACAGTTGCCTTTTGTATCTATGCTTCTTTTTCTATGTCTGCTTCTGTCTCCTTGAACCCCAGTGGGCCTCAGCAGATGGCCGCTCACACTGAGCCTGGTTCTGCTGGAGGTTTCTTCCTGTTCAAAGGGAGTTTTTCCTCTCCACTGTCGCTACAAGCATGCTTAGTGTGAGGGATTGCTGAAGAGTCAATGAGTCGATGCAATCAACTGGTTTTCCTGGTAAGTTGTGAATTAGCACTATACAAATAAATTAAAATTTAGATAAACTTAATTTTAATGGCGAACGCTGAGGAAACCATGTGACATCACCATCACCTTAAAAGGTAGAATAAATTATAATATATTCATTAAATAATATCTAATATCTTCAGCTCTGATGAAGAAAACAGCAAAGGAGAAAAGAGCGAGCAGCGCTGAGGGATCAGAGGGAGAAATAATCACCATGGAAACATTGAGGGAAAACTTAAGCCAACAAAGGAAGGAACATCTGGACTCCATAAACCAGAACACCAACAGATCGCAGACCAGGAGGATTCCAGGACACCTGGCAGTCCTCCCACCACAGACAGTCTGGACCTGGCTGTCCTGTCCAGGTCGGGTTCTGCTCAGCGCTGGGTCACTGCAGTGCAGGTCTGAAGGTCAACTCAGAGTAGTAAACAGCATGAAGGCAGCCGCCAGGATCAGCACCTGCTAGTAAAGCCTGGTTCCTCCAGAGGAACATCTGCTGGCTACTGCAGACCTGAAGGTGGAAGCATCCAGACTCAGCTTCTCTCTGAAATATCTTCCAGAGGGAGGAGGAAGGTCAGCGCTGATTGGTTGCTGCTCATGTGAGGTCATTCAGTGAGATGATGATGCTGCGTTCCTCGTGGGAATCATTGCGGCTCATCAGAGTCATTAGCATCCCGGCTCTGCAGCCTCGGCCTCCTACGCAGCAGGACCACCGGTGCAGAGCTTAGTCTGCAGTGGCAGCAAAGCCACTGGCCGTCATCAGGGAGCTGGACTCCTTCCTTCTGGCATTTAATTCCTCTAAAATAATCACAATACTTCTAAAAGAGTTTCAAAACATCCACATATTTATTTTTATTCTCTATCACTTTTAAACAGATTTTAAATTTACAACAAAACCCAAAAAAGGGGAGGTCTATATGATCTAGATCTATGAATAAGAAACAGTGAAGTAAAACGTCCATTAAACTGAAGCCTCCATCAGCAGGTGGGTTTAAAGGAGGAGCCGGTTCTCTCTGCTGCTCTTCTGGACCCAACAGGACCAGCAGGACCGGCTGCAGGTCCAGGACCAACAGGACCAGGACCAGCAGGACCGGCTGCGATTCCAGGACCAGCAGGACCGGCTGCAGGTCCAGGACCAGCAGGACCAGGACCATCAGGACCAGGACCAACAGGACCAGAACCAACAGGACCAGGACCAGCAGGACCGGCTGCGATTCCAGGACCAGCAGGACCGGCTGCAGGTCCAGGACCAGCAGGACCAGGACCATCAGGACCAGGACCATCAGGACCAGGACCAACAGGACCAGGACCAACAGGACCGGCTGCGATTCCAGGACCAGCAGGACCGGCTGCAGGTCCAGGACCAGCAGGACCAGGACCATCAGGACCAGGACCAACAGGACCAGGACCAACAGGACCAGGACCAGCAGGACCGGCTGCGATTCCAGGACCAGCAGGACCGGCTACAGGTCCAGAACCAACAGGACCAGGACCAACAGGACCGGGACCAGCAGGACCGGCTGCGATTCCAGGACCAGCAGGACCGGCTGCAGGTCCAGAACCAACAGGACCAGGACCAACAGGACCAGCAGGACCAGGACCAGCAGGACCGGCTGCAGTTCCAGGACCAACAGGACCAGGACCAGCAGGACCGGCTGCGATTCCAGGACCAGCAGGACCGGCTGCAGGTCCAGAACCAACAGGACCAGGACCAGCAGGACCAGGACCAGCAGGACCGGCTGCGATTCCAGGACCAGCAGGACCAGGACCAGCAGGACCGGCTGCGATTCCAGGACCAGCAGGACCGGCTGCAGGTCCAAAACCAACAGGACCAGGACCAGCAGGACCAGGACCAGCAGGACCGGCTGCAGGTCCAGGACAAACAGGACCAGGACCAGCAGGACCGGCTGCGATTCCAGGACCAGCAGGACCGGCTGCAGGTCCAGAACCAACAGGACCAGGACCAACAGGACCAGGACCAGCAGGACCGGCTGCAGGTCCAGAACCAACAGGACCAGGACCAACAGGACCAGGACCAGCAGGACCGGCTGCAGGTCCAGAACCAACAGGACCAGGACCAACAGGACCAGGACCAGCAGGACCGGCTGCAGGTCCAGGACCAACAGGACCAGGACCAGCAGGACCAGGACCAGCAGGACCGGCTGCAGGTCCAGGACCAACAGGACCAGCAGGACCAGCTGCGATTCCAGGACCAGCAGGACCGGCTGCAGGTCCAGAACCAACAGGACCAGGACCAACAGGACCAGGACCAGCAGGACCAGGACCAACAGGACCAGGACCAACAGGACCAGGACCAGCAGGACCGGCTGCGATTCCAGGACCAGCAGGACCGGCTGCAGGTCCAGGACCAGCAGGACCAGGACCATCAGGACCAGGACCAACAGGACCAGGACCAACAGGACCAGGACCAGCAGGACCGGCTGCGATTCCAGGACCAGCAGGACCGGCTACAGGTCCAGAACCAACAGGACCAGGACCAACAGGACCGGGACCAGCAGGACCGGCTGCGATTCCAGGACCAGCAGGACCGGCTGCAGGTCCAGAACCAACAGGACCAGGACCAACAGGACCAGCAGGACCAGGACCAGCAGGACCGGCTGCAGTTCCAGGACCAACAGGACCAGGACCAGCAGGACCGGCTGCGATTCCAGGACCAGCAGGACCGGCTGCAGGTCCAGAACCAACAGGACCAGGACCAGCAGGACCAGGACCAGCAGGACCGGCTGCGATTCCAGGACCAGCAGGACCAGGACCAGCAGGACCGGCTGCGATTCCAGGACCAGCAGGACCGGCTGCAGGTCCAAAACCAACAGGACCAGGACCAGCAGGACCAGGACCAGCAGGACCGGCTGCAGGTCCAGGACAAACAGGACCAGGACCAGCAGGACCGGCTGCGATTCCAGGACCAGCAGGACCGGCTGCAGGTCCAGAACCAACAGGACCAGGACCAACAGGACCAGGACCAGCAGGACCGGCTGCAGGTCCAGAACCAACAGGACCAGGACCAACAGGACCAGGACCAGCAGGACCGGCTGCAGGTCCAGAACCAACAGGACCAGGACCAACAGGACCAGGACCAGCAGGACCGGCTGCAGGTCCAGGACCAACAGGACCAGGACCAGCAGGACCAGGACCAGCAGGACCGGCTGCAGGTCCAGGACCAACAGGACCAGCAGGACCAGCTGCGATTCCAGGACCAGCAGGACCGGCTGCAGGTCCAGAACCAACAGGACCAGGACCAACAGGACCAGGACCAGCAGGACCAGGACCAGCAGGACCAGCAGGACCGGCTGCGATTCCAGGACCAGCAGGAACGACTGCAGGTCCAGAACCAACAGGACCAACAGGACCAGGACCAGCAGGACCAGCTGCGATTCCAGGACCAGCAGGACCGGCTGCGATTCCAGGACCAGCAGGACCGGCTGCAGGTCCAGAACCAACAGGACCAGGACCAGCAGGACCGGCTGCAGGTCAAGGACCAACAGGACCAGGACCAGCAGGACCGACTGCGATTCCAGGACCAGCAGGACCGGCTGCAGGTCCAGAACCAACAGGACCAGGACCAACAGGACCAGGACCAGCAGGACCGACTGCGATTCCAGGACCAGCAGGACCGGGTCCAATGTTCAGTCATGTCACTCCTCCTCCAGCATGTCTGTCAGGGACGGTTTGGTCGTAGAGGAACGTTAACCCTCAGCCGTTCACGTGAACAGATCCAGACAGTCATCCAGATCCAGGTCACCATGGAAACCCTCAGCCTCACTCTGCCGGCTCCTCGAGTTCTGTTTGCTCGCTCCCCGTCCTGCCGTCCTCCCGGTTCGGGGTTCACTGGGACCGTCTGGAACGGCGAGTCTCTCTGCTGACAGGGCTGACTGGAGGTTCTGGTAGAACCTGGAGAGGATGCATCAACAGACTCGGACCTGGACTCGGATTAGAGGCTACGGGTTCTTTGGCTAGCGGGCTGACCTCTGTATCCGTCTCAGGTTCTCCTCCATCTTCTGATTGGCCACCTGCGTCAGGAAGCGGATGTAGTCTCCGTCGACTAGGAGTCTGCCTTCATGGCTCAGAGGAACCTCCAGGCCGTGGGTGCTACGGACCGCCTGCAGGGGGCGCAGCAGAGCAGAGAGCCAGGAATTACAGGAGAAACGTTTCCTTCAAATGTTTGCAATAGAAAGGCGAACATCAGCCCTGACCCCTCCTTAGAGAACCACACGCATCAAGGGGCATTCAAAGACAAAAATAAAAATTGGAATAAAAATTTTTGAGTTTAAAGTAGCAAATTTTCAAGAACATAATTCATTATTATCATTCATTTCTACTTTCAATGAGGCGGCCATCTTTCTGTCTCCTTCCATCGCTAAAGCCCCCCCCCATTAATGAGGTCAGGTGCTTCATTTAGCACTTTAACGTGTTTTATAAACTCGTATTGCTCTACAAATGAACATCTTTACAGCTTGCAAAATTGAAACTTTTTCTCCTACATTCGTTTTATTTTCATTTTAATGCGCCTTTTTCCTGATAAATTAGTAATCTGGTTAAAATGAGGGTGTTCTGTCAGACCGACATACCCCGTCAGGTTAGCATACCATAGTCCCTAGACATGATCATCCGTCTATACTAGCCCCTTTTATCCCTTTAGTTTTGTACGAAAAATAGACTTTAAACTTCCTCCAACGGTAACGCGATTCCGTTAGTCAGGTACAGAAAAACTATTTAAGGTCAGATTGGCATACGCTTCAAAACACCAAAAACTAAGTAATGAATTTGTTTTTTTTCTACAAAACTAAAGGAATAAACGGGTACTGACTAAGTGTATGCCGGTCTGACGGGGTACCTGCAAGGTATGCCGGTCTGACGGGGTATGCCGGTCTGACGGGGTACCTGCAAGGTATGCCGGTCTGATGGGGTATGCCGGTCTGACGGGGTACCTGCAAGGTATGCCGGTCTGACGGGGTATGCCGGTCTGACGGGGTACCTGCAAGGTATGCCGGTCTGATGGGGTATGCCGGTCTGACGGGGTACCTGCAAGGTATGCCGGTCTGACGGGGTATGCCGGTCTGACGGGGTACCTGCAGGGTATGCCGGTCTGACGGGGTATGCCGGTCTGACGGGGTACCTGCAAGGTATGCCGGTCTGATGGGGTATGCCGGTCTGACGGGGTACCTGCAAGGTATGCCGGTCTGGCGGGGTATGCCGGTCTGACGGGGTACCTGCAGGGTATGCCGGTCTGACGGGGTATGCCGGTCTGACGGGGTACCTGCAAGGTATGCCGGTCTGATGGGGTATGCCGGTCTGACGGGGTACCAGCAAGGTATGCCGGTCTGACAGAACACTGGTTTAAACTAAAAAAATGTAAATTCCATTTTTTCCATCTTTAATGGAAGAGCTAGTAGGAATCAACTGTCTGAATGGTCAGTTAACTATAAAGTCCACTATGTCGTGATGGAAGGGTCAGAGGTCACGGGTCAGAGGTCAGGACACAGAACCAATCCTGCCGTAATCATGAAAACAGCAAGAAATAAACAGACGATTAATTAAGGTCTCCTTTTTAATTTTTTATTATTAATATTTTATTATTTCACTGTTTTACTTGCTAACCCAGCAGGCCTCTGATTGGCTGAGGGAAATCTGCTAAGTTCCCGCTGAGATCAATTAAGTCCTTCCTGCTGGCTTAGATCTGGAGGAAGTCTGTAGAAATAATCCTGGTTTTAGCTTAAACTGGGTCTAATCTGATGCTTTATTGTTCCCTGCTTGGAGTGAAGATGGCGTCCCTCTGATGTCTCTGCTTACCGAGATGATCTTTCCCGTCCGGCCGACGGTGATCCCAGAGTTCCTGAAGCCTGAGTTGACGGCAACCGAGTGCTGGAAGAGGAAGGACACGTCAAAAGACGCCGTGTGACTCGGATGGCTCCATGTTTAAGCACTCCTCACCACCAGCTGAGCGTCCTCCAGCCTCCGGCAGCGGACATGGAGAACAAAGGGCTCAAACTTCAACACGGCGTCTCGGCTGGACCTGCTCAGAGCGCACATCTGGAAACAAACGCAGCTCAATGTCAGTCTGCATCCCAGCTCCTTCCCAGGAGGCCGAGACTGCTGCTCACCACGTCCTCAGAGGAGCACTTCTGGTGGGACACTAAGAGCCAGACACAGTCCTGCTTGTGGACGTCGCCGCTGCACGCCGTCTGCAGAGGAACAGCTTGACATCAGGAGAGCTCCTCCTCTCTGCTGCTGCTGTGGAGCCTAACATTAAAAACAGTCTTCCCACATTCTCATTAATATTGAGTTAATTTGAGGCATAAATTCCCAACATTCCTCTCAGAAAGGCTCCAATGACTGTTTCACATCAGAAGGGACGTTAATTATGTCACAGATTCACTATTAAACCAACTTCTCTATAGGGGTGAAAATAGTCATTGTTTCGTATCGATCCAACAGCCGACGATCCGATGCATCGACACGTCTGCAAGAGAATCGATTCATGTTTTTTGTTTTTCTCCGGTCTATTTTTATCCGTTTTCTCCCGGGCGTCATTCTGACTCCCGTGCTGCAGTGGCGCTAAACTTATTTTCCCCTCCTACCTCGCTGGTTATCCTCAGGTTTTAATAGACTAGGTGGAGTACAACTTTTCTACTTCTGTTATTTGCTGTTGTTTCTCAAATAAAATGCATAACGATGTTACAGCTGTCATTGATTTATTTCAAATTTGAAACATTGTCAAGCCTGTAAGGTAAAAATAAAAAGAACCAGTTAATCAAATCATATCATATCGCGGTGTATTCTCGGGTATCGAAAATAATCGAATCGTTGGGTCAGAAAATTGATACTGAATCGAATCGCCATGATGGGTGTGATTTACAAACTAACTTCTCTATATTAGCAGGACCTGATTAACAAACTAACTTCTCTATATTAGCAGGACCTGATTAACAAACTAACTTCTCTATATTAGCAGGACCTGATTAACAAACCAACTTCTCTACATTAGCAGGACGTGATTAACAAACTAACTTCTCTACATTAGCAGGACCTGATTAACAAACTAACTTCTCTACATTAGCAGGACGTGATTAACAAACCAACTTCTCTACATTAGCAGGGTGTGATTAACAAACTAACTTCTCTATATTAGCAGGACCTGATTAACAAACCAACTTCTCTACATTAGCAGGACGTGATTAACAAACTAACTTCTCTATATTAGCAGGACCTGATTAACAAACCAACTTCTCTACATTAGCAGGACGTGATTAACAAACCAACTTCTCTACATTAGCAGGGTGTGATTAACAAACTAACTTCTCTACATTAGCAGGGTGTGATTAACAAACTAACTTCTCTATATTAGCAGGACCTGATTAACAAACCAACTTCTCTACATTAGCAGGACGTGATTAACAAACTAACTTCTCTACATTAGCAGGACGTGATTAACAAACTAACTTCTCTACATTAGCAGGACCTGATTAACAAACTAACCTCTCTATATTAGCAGGGTGTGATTAACAAACCAACTTCTCTACATTAGCAGGACCTGATTAACAAACTAACCTCTCTATATTAGCAGGACCTGATTAACAAACCAACTTCTCTACATTAGCAGGGTGTGATTAACAAACTAACTTCTCTACATTAGCAGGATGTGATTAACAACCTAACTTCTCTATATTAGCAGGGTGTGATTAACAACCTAACTTCTCTATATTAGCAGGGTGTGATTAACAAACTAACTTCTCTACATTAGCAGGACCTGATTAACAAACTAACCTCTCTATATTAGCAGGGTGTGATTAACAAACTAACTTCTCTACATTAGCAGGGTGTGATTAACAAACTAACTTCTCTACATTAGCAGGGTGTGATTAACAAACTAACTTCTCTATATTAGCAGGGTGTGATTAACAAACTAACTTCTCTATATTAGCAGGGTGTGATTAACAACCTAACTTCTCTATATTAGCAGGGTGTGATTAACAAACTAACTTCTCTATATTAGCAGGGTGTGATTAACAAACTAACTTCTCTATATTAGCAGGACCTGATTAACAAACTAACTTCTCTATATTAGCGGTGCTTTGATCAGGGAATAGAGTTGTACTCATAGCGTCCAGCAGGTGTCGTCATTTCTCATGTATCGGACTGTGCCCAGTTCAGCCCAGTTGGGTCGAACTGGTTCTTTAGTTCGTGGATGTTTAAAAGGAGCGTGAGGTAAATGAGCGCGTGCCTGACCCCATCGATGACGACGATCCTTCCGGAACAGGAGCTGGTGGTGAAGAACTGCTCGCAGCCGTTGAGCAGAGAAACCACCGACCGGATGTCCTCATCCACGCTGCCTTTACGGCTCAGGTCCAGTCGGTCCTGGTTCTGGCTCTTGGACCGGCTGAAGGCTGCCTCCATTACTGCTGCTTCTCGTTCATGGGTTCTGGAGCGCGATAGTCGGTATTTAGATGCACTGCCACCACCTAGCTGTCTAGTCCTAATAACTAACGCTCCTCCTCCTTCTTCTTCTTCTCCTCCTTCTCCTCCTCCTCCTCCTCCTTCTTCTCCTCATCATCATATTGGAACAGAGGCACCCACTCTGGAGGTTTATTCTTCCCATAAGAAAAAAACCCTCCAGAGTTTAGCTGGTTTAGCTGTAAAGCAGTAAAATCATTTCTACTTTTTTCTAAATGTTACATCAGCAACAAACTGACAGCTGATGTTGCTCCTAAGCACTACCAGTAGATGGCGCTATGCAGCTGTGACTTGCTGGCAATTCCCCAACAAAGAGAAGAAGAAGGAGGAGGAGGAGGAAGCGGAAGAAGAAGAAAAGGAGGACTGGGATTTTCTGCCTTTTATCAATGATGGCTGAGCGGCTCCTTTGATCCCTAACCTCTGAGTGACGCAGGTGAGGATGACGATGATGAAGGTTTCTGTTTGATGCAGATGGAGCCGATCCGCTCCTCCCAGCTGGCTCTAACTAGTACTCTGCTGCTAACTAGTACTCTCCAAGCTAACTAGCGCTCTGCTGCTAAGTATTCTTCTTAGTTTCTATGAAATCAAGGTTAACTTGAATCTATCTATCTATCTATCTATCTATCTATCTATCTATCTATCTATCTATCTATCTATCTATCTATCTATCTATCTATCTATCTATCTATCTATATCTGGAAAACATTATTTTTCACCCTATCTGGTTATTTTAGGTCTTTATTTCTGTGGTGAATCTCTGACTGAAGCTTCTTTCAGGGTGAGCTGAATGTCTGATCTGATCCGGTTCTGACCCGGTTCTACTTTGCTCCAGGTCACACATGTCTCCACGGTGAGGTCCGGATCAGGCTCAGCAGGATGGCCGGAACTGGGAACCAGTCCTGTCTAATGGGAGCAGAGAACACGGCGTCCTTCCTGGTACGGAGAACGGTTTCTTTTAAACGGTTCTGATCCGCTGATTGAAGACGGTTCTGATCCACAGACGGTGGAGGATCCAGCTCTCTGGTTCCTCTTCCAACCGTCGATGGATCAAATTGTTTCTGCATCTCTGAAGGTTCTGAGGATGAAACCCAGAAGCCCAGCCCTCCAGCAGAGGCTCAGGGTTCTGGGAACGGGTTTGGTTCTTTTGGTTCCGGGTCTGGATGGATTCCAGGAGGAGATCAGCCTGTGGTTCAGCTCAGGTGGTTCTGGCTAGAATCTCTATGGGGTTCTGCTCAGTCCAGTTTGCAGACGGGTCAAACACAGAACCAGCGTGGTCACTGGATCGGCACCGGTTCCTCTGCTAGTCTGGGTCGGTACCAAAGCAGTGGGTCAGCAGAGGGAAGCATGAAGTGGTCTGATATTAGCTGGTAGAACCAGAACCAGCAGAGGACCCACCCACTCTGGGACCAGTCCGGTTCTGTTCTCCTCAGTCCAGTCTGGGTCTGTCTGGTTCCACCCGATGAGTGGAACATCTGCAGCCAATCAGGATGATCTGACTCCATCCTCTCAGCCCCTCCCTCTCACACTTCTTCCTTCCACTAAACTTTCTCCAGTCATGCTGCTGCGTGTCCTCCCTCCCTGAGGACGCTGTCTCTGTCTGTCCCTCTGTCCCACTGTCCATCTCTCTGTCTCGCTGTCTGTCCCTCTGTCCATCTGTCTCCTGCTGACCTGTCAGTCAGGGATCTGAACCAGCAAACACCAGGAGGATTCTTTCAGGTTTTTTTCAGCGTTTAGCTCAAAGGTTCCAGGTCAGCTTTGATCTTGGTTCCGTGTATAAAGGAACCAGAACCGTGGAGCCATCCGGTTCTGTCCTAGAACGTTGGACGCTATCCAGGGTGTTTCCTTCAGACTTTGACTAGGCCGCTTCTGATGCTTCGGGTCCGAGTCATACTCTGTTAATCTCGTTGTTCTACGTAATCAGAACTGGGTTTCTCCCTTAATGTGTTCTGTTAGGAAGTTCTGGCTGACCCGGCCCGTTCTGGTCCCGCCCTGCTTTGAATGGACCCGACCCGTTCTTCTTCTGTGATCTCTTTATTCGACCAATTAGCCCCAAAGGTTTGGGGCTTCTTAAAGGGTAACTCACCCCTAAATTGTCTCTGCTGACCTTTAATTGGGTCTATTGGGTCTACTGTCTCTCCTCCTCCCTTGGTGGGGGTCTGGTTTCCGGGGCTGGCCCCGCCTTGGTGCCCTCGCTTCTGGGGTCCCTTTGGGCGCCTGGGGCTTTGGGTCTCCCGGCGCTGGACTCAGTGCTCTGGGCTGGGCGCCTCTCCGGCTCTCCACAACCACTATTGATCATTTTTTCTATGGTTAAAACTTTACATGCACAAGTTCACCCTCACAAACAACTACAGGTGCTAGGCTTCAGGTACTTAGAGATTCACCTCCACACAGAAACCCCACATTCATATCTTCAGGTAACACAGAGTACATGTCAGACTTAATAATATTACTTTAGCGATAGTTTCAAGGTGTTGCTTTATTGTATATCTCGTACCGTGTCTTTTGGTTGTGCTGTTCTTTTTCATCTCGTTACAGGTGATGAAGCAGAATGTTTTGTCATTGTCTCCTTCCTATCTCCTCTTTCTTTCATCTTTCATCTTTTGTCCTTTTTTTTTTCTTTTTCTTCTTCTGTTTTTCTTCTCTACTTACATTGCAGTGTCCATATAAACTGTAAAACTCCCTGCATAATTATAATAAAGCAATTTATATGCATGAAACAAGTGTAGCGGTATGGCAATTGCCATACCGCTACACTTGTGAAAGTAAAATCTGTTGGGCTCCTTTTGGCATCAAGACAATTATTCTTGTTGCCTCCTTGCCAGACAGGACACTGTAAAAAAAAAAAAAAAAAAATATTGGGTCTATTGCGACTGTTTCAGTGCTTCCTTCTACATTTTCATGTCAGTTTTTCAGTTATGTGGATGTGGTCTTAAGGCGGGCTCAGTGCTGCCCTCTAAAGGCTGAACAACGGCTATTGCAGAAAAGTCAGAAGCCCAGGCTGTATGACGCTAACGGCGTAGCTCTGAATGACGCCACTATTGTCCTGAGAAAGATATTCATTAATATCTGATGACTATTAGAGTCTGAGATGTTCTTCAGATGAAGGCTGGTTGATGGTTCAGCATGGAGATGTTCTTCTTTACAGACCTTATTCCAGGAGATCCTGCTTGGATCTGCACTGCAGCATATTTCCTACTGAGGCCTCATGGCTGTTTGTTGATATCTGAATGTTTGAGCCTCAGAGAGAA
Source organism: Cyprinodon diabolis (assembly GCA_030533445.1). Taxonomy (NCBI): domain Eukaryota; kingdom Metazoa; phylum Chordata; class Actinopteri; order Cyprinodontiformes; family Cyprinodontidae; genus Cyprinodon; species Cyprinodon diabolis. The sequence goes on along the minus strand of CM060067.1, from coordinate 115,025 downwards.
AAGAAGGGAGAGTTCTGACTCAACACACCTTAATGGCTGCTGCTGTGTGCAACAGTCAACAAAAACAAGAGGTGTCAGAATAACTGAGGCCTGTGATCAGAGACAATCGTATAATCTGCTTCAGATATCGAACAGTTTATGACATAATGGAACTGAACGATTCAGATTAGCTGGAATGAATAGAAGGGGTAGAGCGTAGCCGCCTGTGACCCGGCTGCCTGTCACAGCTCCAGTCCGGCGCGCGGATGACATCATACACACTCCGCGGATGTCTGGGGGACAGTGATTGGCCTCCATGTTCTGAATGCTGGCGTACCATAAAGAATAAATGATGAACAGTTTAGTTTGTGCCTTCAAGTCGTTGCCCATAGGAAGACGTTACTGGATATAACCTAACGGAATATCTTCAGAACGGCTCCAAATGACACTAAACTCATATGGGAGAGTAGAACATGATGGAATAACGGGAAATCAAGGACCCAATGGAAAAAAAAGGTGTTTCCCTTTAAATGAGCATCATCATCAGCATGAGGGTGAAGGAAGGGGGCGTGGCCTTTTAGCCACAGTTGGATGGTAACAGATCTGCAGCATGAACCATTATAATAAGGGTTGCTATGGAAACGAAGTTTGTAACTCGCTCTGCTTGGCGGTGGACGTCCCTCTGCAGACACAGGTGGTCCAGAGTTTCTCTTTCTTCCCACAGGCGTGTTTATTCCATGTGTGGGAGGACTGGGTGGGCCTGGAGCAGCTGGAGGACTACCTGAGCTTCCTGGAATACCTGCTGTGGGTCTTCACGCCTCTGGCTGTGGTTTTCCTGCTTCCCTTCCTGATCGTCATCCTGATCTACCTTTCCATCCTCTTCCTGCACGTCTACAAGGTGAGGACAGATCCACAGATGTCCACCAGACGGTCTGAATAAAGGCTCTGCAGGCCATCAGAGATCAGCCTCACTAAAGGCCAAAGGTCATATCCTTCACAGGAGGTGGGGGTGGGGGGGGGGCACTGCTTTATGTCTGATGCATTTCTCTGCTTTCATCAGAGGAAGAATCAGCTGAAGGAGGCCTACAGCAACAACCTGTGGGATGGAGCCAGGAAAACCCTCGCCACCCTGTGGGATGGACACGGGGCCATATGGCACGGTGAGACGGAGCCACACCGGGTCCCTCTGGGCCCCCATAGAGCCACACCGGGTCCCTCTGGGCCCCCATAGAGCCACACTGGGTCCCTCTGGGCCCCCATAGAGTCAGCTTAGAGAGGATGAAGGTGGGACGGAGCCACACTGGGCCCCTCTGGGTCCCCATAGAGCCACACTGGGCCCCTCTGGGTCCCCATAGAGCCACACTGGGTCCCCATAGAGCCACACCGGGTCCCTCTGGGTCCCCATAGAGCCACACTGGGTCCCTCTGGGCCCCCATAGAGTCAGCTTAGAGAGGATGAAGGTGGGACGGAGCCACACTGGGCCCCTCTGGGCCCCCATAGAGCCACACTGGGTCCCTCTGGGTCCCCATAGAGCCACACTGGGTCCCCATAGAGCCACACTGGGTCCCTCTGGGTCCCCATAGAGCCACACTGGGTCCCCATAGAGCCACATTGGGGCCCTCTGGGCCTCCATAGAGCCACACTGGGTCCCTCTGGGCCCCCATAGAGCCAGCTTAGAGAGGATGAAGGTGAGACGGAGCCACACTGGGCCCCCATAGAGCCACCATGGGTCCCCATAGAGCCACACTGGGTCCCCATAGAGCCACACTGGGTCCCTCTGGGCCCCCATAGAGCCACACTGGGTCCCTCTGGGTCCCCATAGAGCCAGCTTAGAGAGGATGAAGGTGAGACGGAGCCACACTGGGCCCCCATAGAGCCACACTGGGTCCCCATAGAGCCACACTGGGTCCCTCTGGGCCCCCATAGAGCCACACTGGGTCCCTCTGGGTCCCCATAGAGCCACACTGGGTCCCCATAGAGCCACACTGGGTCCCTCCGGGTCCCCATAGAGCCACACTGGGTCCCTCTGGGTCCCCATAGAGTCAGCTTAGAGAGGATGAAGGTGAGACGGAGCCACACTGGGTCCCTCTGGGTCCCCATAGAGCCACACTGGGTCCCCATAGAGCCACACTGGGTCCCTCTGGGCCCCCATAGAGCCACACTGGGTCCCCATAGAGCCACACTGGGTCCCTCTGGGCCCCCATAGAGCCACACTGGGTCCCCATAGAGCCACACTGGGTCCCTCTGGGTTCCCATAGACCCACACTGGGTCCCCATAGACCCACACTGGGTCCCTCTGGGTCCCCATAGACCCACACTGGGTCCCCATAGAGCCACACTGGGTCCCTCTGGGCCCCCATAGAGCCACACTGGGTCCCCATAGAGCCACACTGGGTCCCCATAGAGTCACACTGGGTCCCTCTGGGTCCCCATAGAGCCACACTGGGTCCCTCTGGGTCCCCATAGAGCCACACTGGGTCCCCATAGAGCCACACTGGGTCCCCATAGAGCCACACTGGGTCCCCATAGAGTCACACTGGGTCCCTCTGGATCCCCATAGAGCCACACTGGGTCCCTCTGGGTCCCCATAGAGCCACACTGGGTCCCCATAGAGCCACACTGGGTCCCCATAGAGCCACACTGGGTCCCTCTGGGTCCCCATAGAGCCACACTGGGTCCCCATAGAGCCACACTGGGTCCCTCTGGGCCCCCATAGAGTCAGCTTAGAGAGGATGAAGGTGAGATAATGAGGGACGACTGGAGCCTCCAGCAGTGGAACCAGCTGAGGACATTAAAACAGGTTCACTGTTTCTTTACTGATGGATTTGTTCCACACTGACACCTGCTGGACATTTAAAGTCACTACAGGCAGCCTCTCTGATTGGACGACCCAGAATATGATGTAAGCCATTGTTTACTATAATTTTCATTAGAAAATATGTTATGATGATATTTTTAGATTAAATCCATAAATGTGAACATGTGAATAAGGATGTTTGTGGACTAGGATTTATTTATAAAGTAAAAGCCGCAAACTAAGAGTCAGTTTAAATTCGGATCATTTGATTGATGTAACTATTACTGATACAATAAATGGGATTAATGATGATTAATCAATTATTGAAATAACCCCCCAAACAGCAGGCCTAATTCAGACGTTGGTTTTTTGGCTAAATCTGGGATTTAACCCTAACCCACTTTAGTCCAATATTAGACGATCTAAAAAATGACGACTTATCCTCTTTCGTGAATCTTGTCTTTTCAGTCTTTTTTTGTTCGGTGGGAATCATTTATTATTCCAGTAAGCAATTAATCTTTAACTGGAGTATATAGGAGTAAATCCTCCTATAGCTGACGGAGCGACTCAGAGCAGCAATTATATCCAGATGGTAAAAAAAAAACATTTAGCATTTAAGATGAAAAATGTGTTTCATGTCGATCTGCTCTATAATCCAGAACTCCTCAAGAAGAAAGTTTTAATTTCACCTGATTTAATTCTGAAAGATTTTCCTTCTTTTATGAAGGGGGGGGTGGGGGGGGGGGGGGTCCGTTAAGGTTAGTGATGCAGGGATTAGGGTTGAAGGTCAGGGTTAGATAAAGTTCTGCTCGTCATGGATGTGTCTCCATTAATGCATCCTGTGAACTTTGCTGCAGGTTATGAGATCCATGGAATGGAGAAGATCCCCAGCAAAGGAGCCGCTCTGATCGTGTATTACCACGGAGCCATTCCCATCGACTACTACTACTTCCTGGCAAACGTCATCCTACAGAAAGGACGCACCTGCCATTCTGTAGCCGACCACTTCCTCTTCAAGATACCAGGTCCTGCAATTAGGCGTCCCGCAGCTTTAGGCGTCCAGCTGTGGGCATCCAGCAGCTGTGGGCGTCCCGCACCTGTGGGCGTCCCGCACCTGTGGGCGTCCCGCAGCTGTAGGCGTCCAGCTGTGGGCGTCCAGCAGCTGTGGGCGTCCCGCAGCTGTGGGTGTCCCGCAGCTGTGGGCGTCCAGCAGCTGTGGGCGTCCCGCACCTGTGGGCGTCCCGCAGCTTTAGGCGTCCTGCAGCTTTAGGCGTCCTGCAGCTTTAGGCGTCCCGCATCTTTGGGCGTCCAGCAGCTGTAGGCATCCCGCAGCTGTAGGCATCCCGCAGCTGTAGGCATCCAGCAGCTGTAGGCATCCAGCAGCTGTGTGTGTCCAGCAGCTGTGGGCGTCCCGCAGCTGTGGGCGTCCCGCAGCTGTGTGCGTCCAGCAGCTGTAGGCGTCCAGCAGCTGTAGGCGTCCAGCAGCTGTAGGCGTCCAGCAGCTGTGGGTGTCCCGCAGCTGTGGGCGTCCAGCAGCTGTGGGCGTCCCGCACCTGTGGGCGTCCCGCAGCTTTAGGCGTCCTGCAGCTTTAGGCGTCCCGCATCTTTGGGCGTCCAGCAGCTGTAGGCATCCCGCAGCTGTAGGCATCCAGCAGCTGTAGGCATCCAGCAGCTGTAGGCATCCCGCAGCTGTAGGCATCCAGCAGCTGTGTGCGTCCAGCAGCTGTGGGCGTCCCGCAGCTGTGGGCGTCCCGCAGCTGTGGGCGTCCCGCAGCTGTGTGCGTCCAGCAGCTGTAGGCGTCCAGCAGCTGTAGGCGTCCAGCAGCTGTGTGCGTCCAGCAGCTGTGGGCGTCCAGCAGCTGTGGGCGTCCAGCAGCTGTGGGCGTCCCGCAGCTTTAGGCGTCCAGCAGCTAAAGTATGAAGGAAAGATAAAATACACCATAAATGATCCGATGCTCTGATCAGGATCCAGACTGGATCAGACGCTGCAGTGATGATGCTTTCCTCATAGATCAGGGCATTCTAGATCAGATGTACATGACAGGCAGATTACTTTGGCAGACAGACTAAATCAGACGCTGGTGATGGGAGGAAGCAGCGTTCTGATAATTCCTCCTTCCTGACGGCATTTTGTTTCCATTTTGCTTTCTTCTCCCAGGTTTCAAGTTGCTTTTGGAGGTTTTCTCAGTGATCCACGGTCCTCAGGAAGAGTGCGTCCGCGCCCTGAGGAACGGCCACCTGCTGGGCATTTCTCCTGGAGGGGTGCGAGAGGCTCTGTTTAGCGACGAGACCTATCCCCTGATCTGGGGCAAACGGAACGGCTTCGCCCAGGTAGCCATCGACTCTAAAGTGGTGAGTGACGGTTACCTGAATAAAGATTATTACCTCAACAACATCGACAGTAAACATCAGAACGCTCCTATTTATAGTCCTGCTAAAATCAAAACACTGACCCACCGACGCTCTGCTGACTCACCTGACGCTCTGCTGACCCACCGACGCTCTGCTGACTCACCTGACGCTCTGCTGACCCACCGACGCTCTGCTGACCCACCTGACGCTCTGCTGACCCACCGGCGCTCTGCTGACCCACCGACGCTCTGCTTAGCGACCGACGCTCTGCTGACCGACCGACGCTCTGCTGACTCACCGACGCTCTGCTGACCCACCGACGCTCTGCTGACCCACCGACGCTCTGCTTACCGACCGACGCTCTGCTGACCGACCGACGCTCTGCTTAGCGACCGACGCTCTGCTGACTCACCGACGCTCTGCTGACCCACCGACGCTCTGCTTAGCGACCGACGCTCTGCTTACCGACCGACGCTCTGCTGACCGACCGACGCTCTGCTGACGCACCGACGCTCTGCTGACCGACCGACGCTCTGCTGACCCACCGACGCTCTGCTTAGCGACCGACGCTCTGCTGACCCACCGACGCTCTGCTGACGCACCGACGCTCTGCTGACCGACCGACGCTCTGCTGACCGACCGACGCTCTGCTGACCCACCGGCGCTCTGCTGACCGACCGGCGCTCTGCTGACCCACCGACGCTCTGCTGACCGACCGACGCTCTGCTGACCCACCGACGCTCTACTGACCCACCGACGCTCTGCTTACCGACCGACGCTCTGCTGACCCACCGACGCTCTGCTGACCCACCGACGCTCTACTGACCGACCGACGCTCTGCTGACCGACCGACGCTCTGCTGACCCACCGACGCTCTGCTGACCCACCGACGCTCTACTGACCCACCGACGCTCTGCTGACCCACCGACGCTCTGCTGACCGACCGACGCTCTGCTGACCCACCGACGCTCTGCTGACCGACCGACGCTCTGCTGACTCACCGACGCTCTGCTGATCCACCTGACGCTCTGCTTACCGACCGGCGCTCTGCTGACCCACCGACGCTCTGCTGACCGACCGACGCTCTGCTGACCCACCGGCGCTCTGCTGACCCACCTGACGCTCTGCTGACCGACCGACGCTCTGCTGACCCACCTGACGCTCTGCTGACCCACCTGACGCTCTGCTGACCCACCGGCGCTCTGCTGACCCACCTGACGCTCTGCTGACTCACCGACGCTCTGCTGACCGACCGACGCTCTGCTGACCGACCGACGCTCTGCTGATCCACCTGACGCTCTGCTGACCGACCGACGCTCTACTGACCGACCGACGCTCTGCTGACCCACCGACGCTCTGCTGACCGACCGACGCTCTGCTGATCCACCTGACGCTCTGCTGACCCACCGACGCTCTGCTGACCGACCGACGCTCTGCTGACCCACCTGACGCTCTGCTGACCGACCGACGCTCTGCTGACCCACCGACGCTCTGCTGACCGACCGACGCTCTGCTGACCCACCTGACGCTCTGCTGACCGACCGACGCTCTGCTGATCCACCTGACGCTCTGCTGACTCACCGACGCTCTACTGACCGACCGACGCTCTGCTGACCCACCGACGCTCTGCTGACCGACCGACGCTCTGCTGACCCACCGACGCTCTGCTGACCCACCGACGCTCTGCTGACCGACCGACGCTCTGCTGATCCACCTGACGCTCTGCTGACCGACCGACGCTCTGCTGACTCACCGACGCTCTGCTGACCGACCGACGCTCTGCTGATCCACCTGACGCTCTGCTGACTCACCGACGCTCTACTGACCGACCGACGCTCTGCTGACCCACCGACGCTCTGCTGACCGACCGACGCTCTGCTGACCGACCGACGCTCTGCTGACCCACCGACGCTCTGCTGACTCACCGACGCTCTGCTGACTCACCGACGCTCTGCTGACTCACCGACGCTCTGCTTAGCGACCGACGCTCTGCTGATCCACCTGACGCTCTGCTGACTCACCGACGCTCTGCTGACTCACCGACGCTCTGCTGACCGACCGACGCTCTGCTGATCCACCTGACGCTCTGCTGACTCACCGACGCTCTGCTGACCCACCGACGCTCTGCTTACCGACCGACGCTCTGCTGACCGACCGACGCTCTGCTGACCCACCGACGCTCTGCTGACCGACCGACGCTCTGCTGATCCACCTGACGCTCTGCTGACTCACCGACGCTCTGCTGACCCACCGACGCTCTGCTTACCGACCGACGCTCTGCTGACCGACCGACGCTCTGCTGACCCACCTGACGCTCTGCTGACCGACCGACGCTCTGCTGATCCACCTGACGCTCTGCTGACTCACCGACGCTCTGCTGACTCACCGACGCTCTGCTGACTCACCGACGCTCTGCTGATCCACCTGACGCTCTGCTGACCGACCGACGCTCTGCTGATCCACCTGACGCTCTACTGACCGACCGACGCTCTGCTGACCGACCGACGCTCTGCTGACCGACCGACGCTCTGCTGACCGACCGACGCTCTGGTGACCCACCGACGCTCTGCTGACCGACCGACGCTCTGCTGACTGTCCTCCAGCTCCACCCTGCTAAGAATATAAAAACCATTCTAAGCTTCTTCTCCTTCTGCATTTCTATTTTTCCACATTTATGTATAATTATTGATAAAAGTGAGACACAATCTGTTGATTCAGTAATTTTGGTCACTTTAATCGTCGATGCATGAATGAAGGGTTGATGATGATGAACTGCTCTTGTCTTTTTCTTCCAGCCAATAATCCCAATGTTCACCCAGAACCTGCGGGAGGGCTTCAGGTCTCTGGGGACACTCAGTAAGTGAGGAAGGTTTGGTCTGAATGTTCTGTTGGCGGCTAACACACCGTAGCTCTCAGGTATGACGATGATCCAGGCTTACGTTGATGAAAGGCTTCCTGTAGCTGTTGGGTTGCTGGTTTGAGCCCCAGCCTTTTCCTTTTCTTTCTGGCAAGACCAGTCATCCCAGCATCTGCTGCTGGTCAGAGGGCCTGGTCTTTGCATACGGCAGCCTTGTAGCTCTGAGTCACAGTTTAGGCAACTGGACGAGGCGTTTCTAGAGACGTTTCTTCTCTCATCCAAATGTTGGAGCTTTTCAAGCTAGCTCTGCGTCCCTCTGTCCATATGCTCCATGGCGGGTCAGCTAACCCCAGAATAGCTTTAGCCAGTAGCCTGTGTGTCCATAGCCGCTCTGCTCGGTGCGTCTGTTCCCTCCTGGTTAAAAGTGGGACTCCAGCCGCTCCTGGCAGCCCTGCTCTGATGTTACCTTTCTATGTCTGCATCTCTTTATCACCCTCTGCTGTTCCGTCAGGGCTGTTCCGCTGGCTGTACGAAAGGTTTCGTCTGCCTGCGGCTCCAGTTTATGGTGGATTTCCAGTGAAGTTCAGAACCTTCCTCGGTGATCCCATCCCATACGACCCAAATGTCGGTGCTGCTGAGCTAGCACAGAGAGTAAGGGCCTGCTGTGGACTTGGTTATGGATGAAGGTCATCATCATGCTCATCATGCATTTGGCTGTGCAGGTGCAGCAGGCGGTCCAGTCTCTGATAGACGAGCACCAGCAGATCCCCGGGAGCATCTGGAGGGCCATGATGGAGAGATTCCACACTAAACCCAAAGAGCAGCAGCATCAGGATTAAAGATGGCAGAAGCTGCTTGGAGCGTCAGAAACCAGCGGTGGCCTTACCTCAGACGTGTGAAGCACTGTGCACGCTGTCCTGTTGGGGCTCTGCTATCGGTCATTTGTTGATTCCTTTGATTAAATCAAAAAGATGAAGTTATCAGTATAATTTAATGTGTAAATAAGTCTTTGAAATGTATTTATGAACAGTACATGCATGAGCCAGAAACAGTTTGATATGAGGACACCTTCCTGTGGTAGAGCCATCCTCTACTGCTCTGATCGGACTGTAGATCCACTCTGACTCTCGGTGCAGGAAAACTTTATTGCTATTTTTACTGAAGGTCTGGAGCATAAAGAAGCATGTTTAGATGAAGGTACCATAAACTGATGTTTGTGTGTCGTGTTCCAGCTCACTGAACTAACAGTCTGTGGCGTCATTGCTGCTCCTGCAGCCATTCTTCTCATCACTGAGCGTTTATAAAGATATCAGCACAGGATCTGCTTTTCTGTTTTCCTCCTTGCTCTGATGCACAAACCTAATTTATTCCTTTAGCTGCTGTCTTATTATAAATTATATTATGTGGTTCAAAGTGCTGTTGGAAACCAAACTACACACATTCCTTTGAAAACTGCCTTTGAATATTGTAAACTGCTGTCTTCATATTCTGTTATAAACCTTTTTTTGTTTCGTTTTTTACCCATTGGGGGTTTAAGGGAAGATGAAAAAATGTAAATGACACTTAGAAATCTTGAGACATATTTATATATTTCACAAATAAACAAATGTAGAAATGACAAACCAACGATGCTGACCCAGAGGTGATTGATTGGTGGAACCACCAACCTTTGAAGAACAGGCTAATCCCAGTTTAACCATTTCCACCCTGATACATGCCGTCAGCAGTGAAGCCTCGGCGCATGGAGCTGTGACAGGAAAACATGCATTGTTTTAAGAAAGTCACATGACCGATAAAGGAGCTGTTTCTAACTGACTGATGCACTAAACTGGGTCCATAATTGTCTCTGGTCCCCTCCCTGATCTGACCAGTGATGACATGTTTAGCCGCATGTCGTCATTCAAAAGCTGGTTGTCTAGGTGGTGTCCTGAAAACAACCTGGGCTACATTAATAATTGGCAATCCTTTTGGGGAAAGCCTGGTCTGATTCGGAGAGACGGCATCCATCCCACTTTGGATGGTGCAGCTCTTCTTTCTAGGAATCTGGCCACATTTATTAGTCCTCCAGAACCCTGACCACCCAGGGTGCAGACCAGGAAGCAGAGTCCTAGTTTAACAGACCTCTCTGCAGCTTCTCTACTGTTACCCACTCTTTACTCCATCCAGACAGTGTCTTGCCAACGACCAAAATCTAATAAATTAGCAAAGATTCCCAAAGGAGTAAATCATGATAATCTAATTAAAATCAAAATAACTCCAATTGGGGAAAAAGTTAAAACAATTAAATGTGGTCTGTTTAACATCAGATCGCTTTCCTCTAAAAGTCTGCTAGTTAATGACTTGATTTGTGATAATCACATTGACTTGTGTTGCCTTACAGAAACCTGGCTGCAGCAAGAGGATTATGTGAGCATAAATGAGGCAACTCCTTCAAGCTATTTAAATTTTCACATCCCCAGAAGTTCTGGGCGAGGAGGAGGAGTAGCAACAATCTTCCAGTCTGACTTACTGATTACTCCCAAAACAGTTAATACCTACAACTCTTTGAACATTTAACCCTTAATTTCCCTCATCCAAATGGCAAAGCAAGAAAACCTCTTCTTTTAGTAACTTTGTATCGTCCACCAGGTCCTTACTCTGAATGTTTAGATGAGTTTTCAGAGTTCCTTTCTGATTTGGTATTAAATACTGACAGGGTCATCATAGTGGGGGATTTTAACATCCATGACATCACATGAGACCATGGTCTCATTGGTTGGAGAAGTCTTGTGAGTTAACCATGTGATGTGGTGTGTTGCTAACCTAAGGAGGGAGGAAAAAATACAAATCTTAAATTGTGGTTTATCTACTTACACTAAACAATTTAACAGTTACCCAGCTACCCATGTGTTTGTATTGATAGTTATCAAAGGCCATATTCGGATCAACTTGCTGCTCCACCTGTTAAAAGCCACATTTCCATTTCATGTCCATCATCACATCTATCTTGAATATTAAGACAAAATTGTTGAAATCGTCAGAGATGTTAAATATCAGATAACTTTGTGTTGCTGTTGTATTGGACCTCCCAGGCTGGTGGTTCCTGCTTTAGGGCTATACTGGATGGATTCTTAAAACTACATTTATTTACAGCAGACTGTCGGTAAATCAGAGAAAATGACACTGAATCTGTTAAAACAGGTAAACTTCCTTTATCAGTTGGCTAGTTTGACCAAAGAAAGGCTGAAGTGAACACCAGTGGTTTATGGTACCAGGTTCTGACCCAGTTATGTTGGAGCTGCTAAACCACTGCCATCTCTAAAAGATGCGTCGTTCTGTGAGCTGCTTTCAGATGTCCTTGGCTGGCGGTCCTCAGTGTCTTTGCTGCTTTCAGATGTCCTTGGCTGGCGGTCCTCAGTGTCTTTGCTGCTTTCAGATGTCCTTGGCTGGCAGTCCTCAGCGTCTTCGCTGCTTTCATAGTCTTTCTGCACATCCAGGTCACCGTACAGACCCTCCAGAACAGCCAGAACCCGTTCCTGGACTGAGTCCACCTGCTCAGCTGGGCAGTATTCATCCAGACTGGACCTGTCAGTACAGACAGATGTTTACACTCAGGCCTTCCTACTCGCTACGCTCAGATCAGGGATCCTCACCTGGACATGGTGACCAGTGTGGGTGACGGCAGACGCCTGAGGACCAGCTGCACGGCAGAGATCAGTCCATCGATCTCCTCCTCTGTGCTGATATGATGCGGCAGCTCCATCGAGTCACAGGTGAGTCCTGCCTGGTGAACCTGAGTCACGGCAGGAAAGTTTAGTTTGTAAACTTTAGACCAGGCATCCCAAAACTCAGTCCTCGAGGGCCGCTGTCCTGCAGGTTTTAGATGTTTCTCTGCTCCAGCACAGCTGATTTTAATTGATAGTTGATTAACAGGCTTTTGCTCTACTGCAATTATCATAATCAGCTGTGCTAAAGCAGGGAAACCTCTAAAACCTGCAGGACAGGGGCCCTTGAGGACAAAGTTTGGGGATGCCTGCTTTAGACTGTTTACAAAGAGCCTTTTATAGCAGCTCGACATTTTCAGATCTTTAGTTCAATTCAACTTAAACATCTCAGATTTTATAGATTTATTTTAAACAAGGGGATCATTTCAAGCATTTCTATCTGCGGCTTGGCTGATTACATCTCAAGAAGAATGAAGAAGTTCATCCTGTCAGAAAACCGAAGTGAACTGGACGCCGCGGCAGACTGTACAGGGATCCAGTAGGAAACCAGTGAAAAACACTTTCCATGTCCAAAACCCAGGTGGGAAGGTGAGAAACGGCAGCTTCAGGCTAACAGGAGACTCACCATCTCATAGTCAGGTGGAGAATTTCTTGCCTTCAAACAGGAAACCAGCGGAGTTAAGGAGGACATCCTGAAAGACGAGGAAAAGCAACGAGGATGATTGTTACTCAGACATGCATGAATGAAAAGAAACATCTCTGATGATCAGAGGAGACGTTGCATCATGCCGGCCCTCTGAGCGGATCTATAAATGTGGGTTAGTGTTCCGGTCCAGACGTTTATTTATTGACCTTCCTTCTGAAGGATCGATTAGAGGCCCAGTCCGAACCTCCTGGTTCATGTTTTCAAAATTCTAGATCAAGTGTGTCAGTGAAAATGGGCCTGGTTAATAGGGGCAGATCTATTCAGCCCATTTCTATAATAAATGTGGGTTAAACTCTCTTGATCAGCAGGAGTGTTTCCTGATCTATGAGCATCTGTTTCTGATTTAATGAAGAGAGTTTGATCCCTTATAGCTGATATTTGTTGGTTTTCTGTTTGGATGACGATCCACTGCTACCTTTAGCCATAAACACGCCTAAGCTCATACATCAGGGAGGAGTTTATGAGAACATGAAACCTAAGAGAACTCTGGGAAAACTAATGTGATCTGCAGATATCCACATCCAGATATGTGATCGATGGTGAATCAGTGTGGATCCCTGGTTGGTGTGTTTGTGGAGAAAAGTTAGTTTTGTGTTGATTTATCCAGTAAATATCTGCTATAAGCTAAAGATTGGAAGCAGCTGAGAAGAAAGAAAGTGGATTTCAGCCAGCGTTGCTTTTTGCAGCCATCTTAGATTTAGTCTTACTCTTAGTCTAGTCTTACTCTTAGTCTTCAGGACAAAACTATTGTTGCTTTAGTCATTACGATATCGGACAGTTTTAGTCGGTTTTAGTCGACTGAAACTTAAAAAAGGTTTCAGTCTAGTTTTATGTTGCAAAAAAAGTGAACCTTTACAATTTGGAATACCAACCAGATTCTGCAGCTCTATCCTAGATGCTACAATAGCTGGGTATAGAATCCTGCCGTGCAGATCATCATTGCGGTTGGACAGAAAACTTTGATTTATAGAATTCAAACAAACCTTTTTTTATGAATTTATGCCCTACTTTATAAAAAGTGTCTCGCAAAAGTAGTGAAAATAGCAGATCTAGTTCAATACATCCTATTGGCTAATATAGCAGATCTAGTTCAATACATCCTATTGGCTAATATAGCAGATCTAGTTCAATACATCCTATTGGTTAATATAGCAGATCTAGTTCAATACATCCTACAGGTGCTGGTCATAAAATTAGAATATCATGAAAAAGTAGATTGATTTCAGTAATTCCATTTAAAAAGTGAAACTTGTATATTATATTCATACATTACATACAAACTCATATATTTCAGATGTTTATTTTGTTTAATTTTGATGATTACAAATGACAACAAATGAAAATCTCAAATTCATCATATCAGAAAATTAGAATATTACTGAAGACCAATAAAAACAAAGGATTTATAGAAATGTTGGCCAACTGAAAAGTATGAACATGAAAAGTATGAGCATGTACAGCACTCAGTATTTAGTTGGGCCTCCTTTGGCCTGTATTACTGCAGCAATGCGGCGTGGCATGGAGTCGATCAGTCTGTGGCTCTGCTCAGGTGTTATGATAGCCCAGGTTGCTCTAATAGTGGCTTTTAGCTCTTCTGAATTGTTGGGTCTGGTGTATTGCATCTTCTTCTTCACAATACCCCATAGATTTTCTATGGGGTTAAGGTCAGGAGAGTTTGCTGGCCAATTAAGAACAGGGATACCATGGTCCTTCAACCAGGTACTGGTAGCTTTGGCACTGTGTGCAGGTGCCAAGTCCTGTTGGAAAATGAAATCTGCATCTCCAAAAAGTTGGTCAGCTGCAGGAAGCATGAAGTGCTCTAAAACTTCCTGGTATGTGGCTGCGTTGACCCTGGACCTCAGAAAACACAATGGACCAACACCAGCAGATGACATGGCACCCCAAACCATCACTGACTGTGGAAACTTTACACTGGACTTCAAGCAACGTGGATGAAGTGCCTCTCTTCTTTTCCTCCAGACTCTGGGACCTTGATTTCCAAAGGAAATGCAAAATTTACTTTCATCAGAGAACATGACTTTGGACCACTCACCAGCAGTCCAGTCCTGTTTCTCTTTAGCCCAGGCAAGACGCTTCTGACGCTGTCTGTGGTTCAAGAGTGGCTTGACACAAGGAATGCGACAGCAGAAACCCATGTCTTTCATACGTCTGTGTGTGGTGGTTCTTGAAGCACTCACTCCAGCTGCAGTCCACTCTTTGTGAATCTCCCCCACATTTTTGAATGGGTTTTGTTTCACAATCCTCTCCAGGGTGCGGTTATCTCTCTTGCTTGTACACTTTTTTCGACCACATCTTTTCCTTCCCTTCGCCTCTCTATTAATGTGCTTGGACACTGAGCTCTGTGAACAGCCAGCCTCTTTAGCGATGACCTTTTGTGTCTTGCCCTCCTTGTGCAAGGTGTCGATGGTCGTCTTTTGGACAACTGTCAAGTCAGCAGTCTTCCCCATGATTGTGTAGCCTATAGAACTAGACTGAAAGACCATTTAAAGGCTTTTGCAGGTGGTTTGAGTTAATTAGCTGATTAGAGTGTGGCACCAGGGGCCATCAATTTTGAACCTTTTCACAATATTCTAATTTTCTGATATGATGAATTTGAGATTTTCATTTGTTGTCATTTGTAATCATCAAAATTAAACAAAATAAACATCTGAAATATATGAGTTTGTATGTAATGTATGAATATAATATACAAGTTTCACTTTTTAAATGGAATTACTGAAATCAATCTACTTTTTCATGATATTCTAATTTTATGACCAGCACCTGTATTGGCTAATATAGCAGATCTAGTTCAATACATCCTATTGGCTAATATAGCAGATCTAGTTCAATACATCCTATTGGTTAATATAGCAGATCTAGTTCAGTACATCCTATCATATTGGCTAATATAGCAGATCTAGTTCAATACATCCTATTGGCTAATATAGCAGATCTAGTTCAGTACATCCTATCATATTGGCTAATATAGCAGATCTAGTTCAATACATCCTATTGGTTAATATAGTAGATCTAGTTCAATACATCCTATTGGCTAATATAGCAGATCTAGTTCAATACATCCTATTGGCTAATATAGCAGATCTAGTTCAATACATCCTATTGGTTAATATAGCAGATCTAGTTCAATACATCCTATTGGTTAATATAGCAGATCTAGTTCAATACATCCTATTGGCTAATATAGCAGATCTAGTTCAATACATCCTATTGGTTAATATAGCAGATCTAGTTCAATACATCCTATTGGCTAATATAGCAGATCTAGTTCAATACATCCTATTGGTTAATATAGCAGATCTAGTTCAATACATCCTATTGGTTAATATAGTAGATCTAGTTCAATACATCCTATTGGCTAATATAGCAGATCTAGTTCAATACATCCTATTGGCTAATATAGCAGATCTAGTTCAATACATCCTATTGGCTAATATAGCAGATCTAGTTCAATACATCCTATTGGCTAATATAGCAGATCTAGTTCAATACATCCTATTGGCTAATATAGCAGATCTAGTTCAATACATCCTATTGGCTAATATAGCAGATCTAGTTCAATACATCCTATTGGTTAATATAGCAGATCTAGTTCAATACATCCTATTGGCTAATATAGCAGATCTAGTTCAATACATCCTATTGGCTAATATAGCAGATCTAGTTCAATACATCCTATTGGCTAATATAGCAGATCTAGTTCAATACATCCTATTGGCTAATATAGCAGATCTAGTTCAATACATCCTATTGGCTAATATAGCAGATCTAGTTCAATACATCCTATTGGCTAATATAGCAGATCTAGTTCAATACATCCTATTGGCTAATATAGCAGACAGACAAGCTGAGAAAATGTCCAATAAAGGAATAATTTTAGACATCCAAGGTTTCCGTCCAAAAACTTCCTGATCTGCTATAAAATCTGCATTACTGCAAAGAAGCAAAGAACAAAAACATTCTTCGTTCAGTTTTGTTTTTTGTCAAACAATGAAATCCCCTCTCTGCGTTTAGCCCCTCCCCTTGGGGAGAAGTGTGGGTTAAGGGTCTTGCTCAGAGACCCAGAATGGGAGGCTATGGGGATCGAACCGCGTACCTGCAACCTTCTCAGAGCGCAGCGCACTGTTCTGACCACTAGGACATCACCCCCACACTAATTTCACCCCCCCCTCACTAACTGAATTGAATTAATTTCACTCCCCCACTAATTCCTGCTGCTCGGGGCTCAAAGGAGATTTAAATTTACAGACTTTGATATTAAAAATAAAAACAGAAAACCTACATAATGTAGTTGTATTGCCATGGCAACCCAGACCTAAACTGAATTAATATTCTGCTAAAATGTTGTAATATTTAAAGGAAACAGAGGAAATTTTTAAATGAAAATACAAGGAAACATTTCCATCATATTTAAATAGAAACAAGAACAATGAGAGAGAAATATTCAAAGATTTCTGAACATTTTCATCTTTATCCAGAAAAAAGAATGCATTGAATATTAGCTTTGAATAAAACTTAGAGATTCCTTTAGGTAGAAATGAAAGAATGTTTAACATCACCTGTTGTGAGCTGGAAGGAATAAAATCTTGTTAGTTAGACTAAAGGATTTGCAAAGATTTCTGCACCAGCACAGCTGGAGGAGCAGAGTTAGTCAACAGTTCAGCTCACTGATCATTCTGGGTTATTCTGCAGCTGCTGCCATCATCCATCTGCGGTCATGCAGAACGAGCATCGCTGCACGCCACGTGGGCGGAGTCACCAAACAAGCAGCTGCACGGCTAAAACTGCTTAGCTTGGATATAATTACCACCTGCTAACTTTTTTTATTTAGTGTCATCTGATCTATGAGACATCAAGTTTTTATCATCAAAGATCCACATTTAGCTCGTCTGGTTTCGCTATAGTCATGAAAAAAGGAGCGTCAACTAAATTATTTTAGAAAACAACACTGATGGAAGCTCTTTGGTATCAACAGAAATCTGAGCTACAAAAACTGATGAAATTTAAAGGAAGGTCCAACGGAAACAGCATAAGAATGAAAACAGAATTGATCAAATGTCATCCGGGGACGTTACCCCGGCTTAGCTGCCCATCGAGCAACCATCTCGTCTCCATCGTCTTCCAGCAGATCAGCAAACGCTGCCTCCAGGTCTTCTAACTGACGAATACGACGGTCAACACAGTCCTCCAGCTCCGCCTTCAGACACACATAACACCTCCTGTTAATCAGCGGCGAGGAAGAAGCTTCCCTTTTCCAGCCGACTGGTTTCTGACCTCATCAGCACCAACGCTGGGTTCTCTGAAGGCGTACAGCTCCTTCAGAAGGGAAAACTCCTCCTGCAGATCAGGACAAACATCAGCTTAGTTGGAACAGAAACTACCGCAGGATGCAGACAGACAGAAATATGTCCCTCTGTAGGAACATTTAAACAGATTAAACCAACAACTTATCATTTAAAAACACAAAAAAATAAACTAAAGTGATTCGTAAATGACTGATATCTTACATACAAGCTAAAATATAAATACAGCCTGACTGACGGTTGGATAGATGAGATACCTGAGTGTACATTTCTTTAAATGGATTTTTACAGGAGAAGAAATCTAGATCAATATCCAGGATGTATAGATTGGCTTCACCAAGAAATGTAATTAATCTCCCAACAACAGAACTGGTTTGTCCTTCATCTACACGGTCGGTTCCATTGCTGCTCAGCCCTTCCTGGCAGCTGCTGCCCTCTTCTGGCAACAATGTGGAAGTTGCTACTGAGGAGAGTTGCCCATCCTCACTCAGATCCGTCCGAAGCTTTTTGCTCAGCGACTCGTTCTTTCGGTCAAGCTCTGAAATCAGAAGTCAGAAAGCAAAACAGGAGATAAAATAAATGAAATGCTCTGAAAGTCATAAGAAGAGCAGAAATCAGGCAGGAAAATTAAGAGGTTGAATAAGCATTGATCAAGATTTCTATTTTTAATTTAATAATCAACCAACTATTTCTTAAAAACTAACTTAGTTTCACAGAGAGAAAAAAAGATTTTGAGGTTTCTTACTTTAACAACCACCGACTAACAAGAAACATGAATCAGAGCGAAAGAAGAAGATTTGTTGTTTTACACATTTGTTAAAAAACAGAAACAAGCAACCATGCAGCTTAGAGGCAACCGATAAGAGGTTTGACGGATGATATCGATAATGGGTGCTTTAAAAAAATCTATTCTACAGATGAGCATTTAAAATAAAACAGACTGGCTAATCGGAGACGTTTAGAGTCTGATTAGTTTTAAGATTCTGTCACAAAAACACCTGGAAAGCTGGATTTGTCATTTTTACAAGAAACCGAAAAGTTCTTTCCTTCAATGACCTCAAGAGACTTTTTACTTTACTTATAACTAAATAATGAAGTTAGAGCCTTTTAAAAATGAGTTTCATGAAAACAACTTCTGAATTTATGAGTTCAGCCTGCATGTCAGTAGGAAATGTATTATTATGATTTTCCTTTTAAAATTATGTTTATTTCACAGAACAAAAATGCTAATATGTTCATCAAACCTACAGCATAATTCGTCGGCTCTCCTTAACACACTAACAGCATGTTTCCACGACAACCTTTGTTGTCAGGGGCACTAAAGTGTAATTTCACCAAATCACAGCTTAGCATAGAGTAAACTGTTCATGCTAAAGCTAACGGCAGCTGTGAGCGTTTTCGTGGGGAAGGGCGGCACAGAGCAGCTTAGCGCTTAGCGACGAGCAGCTTAGCGACGAGCAGCTTAGCGCTTAGCGACGAGCAGCTTAGCGCTTATCGACGAGCAGCTTAGCGAAGAGCAGCTTAGCGACGAGCAGCTTAGCGCTTAGCGACGAGCAGCTTAGCGACGAGCAGCTTACCGGCGAGCAGCTTAGCGGCGAGCAGCTTAGCGACGAGCAGCTTAGCGACGAGCAGCTTAGCGACGAGCAGCTTACCGGCGAGCAGCTTAGCGACAAGCAGCTTAGCGACAAGCAGCTTAGCGGCGAGCAGAATAAAGAATTTTTTATGAGAACAGAGAAGAATAGTGCAACTTTTTGCAGAAGAAGAAAACCATGGATAAAAAATATGCCTCAAAAACCATCAGAAACCACCGATCCAAATGAGGAAGAAATAGGAGGAAACTGGAGTCAGTGTCTGTGAGCGAACTGTAAGAAAGCGCCTAAAGGAAATGATTCCATCCAGGAAAGCTAAAGGAAAGCATCATTAACACCTAAACAGAAATAAACTAGGTTAGAACGGCCTGAGGAGAAGCAATGGTGGACTGAGGATGACTGGATGAAAGTCATTCACTGATGAATCTCCAGTCTGCATTGGGCGAGGTGATGATGCTGGAACTAATGAGCCTTCTAAAGAGGACCGCCTGAGGAGGACCTGCTGATGTTCAGTCACTGATGCTCTGGGCTGCAGGTCAGCTAAAGGCACTGATGGCTGCCATTACATCTTCAATCAACGAGCAACTTCACATTCAGGTTTTGGACACTTTTCTTATTTGAACCCGGCCTGCGCCCCCCTGCGCCCCCCCCCTCTGCTGTCCATAAAAACGACCAATAGTGCCGTAGAAACTAAAAAAAAATTAGTTTTAAAGGAGTATAAACTGACTTTTGGGGGGGGGGGGTTGACCTACTGGTTAGAGAATAGGGCTTGAATCCTGAGGTTGTGAGTTTGAAACCCACTCCCACAGACTGCCACTCTGGGTCCCTATGCAAAGACCCTTAACCCCCCACTGCTCCCCGGCCGCCGCACAATGGCAGCCCACTGCTTCCCAAGGGGAGGGGCTAAATGCAGGGAGGAGATTTTGTTGCTCTTTACTGTTTTAGTGGAATAACAATAAAAAAAAAGAAATATGGTTCAAACCAACTTCAATAAATGTTTCTGGAGTTAAACCTGGTTCTACCTGGAGCTGGTTGGACAGGATGAACTCCGACTACGTTTAGTCTGAGAAGCTTTGAGTCCTGCAGCTGCTCATCACAAACATACAGACCGTCACTAAGGAAGTAGTTGTCAGAACTGGTCACCCTGCGAAAGGACAAGAGGACAAGGATAAGAGGAAATGGACAAGAGGACATGGATCAACAGGTTGATAAAGGTCCACATGAATATGTCTGGATGTGAACCTGCCTGCTTCTAATGGCGCTAATCCAAGAAGACTGCAGTTCACTAACTACACATTTTAAGGAGACATAGCAACATTTGGCTACGGCTACAAAACAGACCCAATCTAAAAACAATATCTAGAGTAAACACAGAAAAATACTCCCTGGATCCATCTGGGGAATATCTTTTTATGGCCTTTATGATTTATGTCCTTATATGGTTGCTATAACGACCACCATGGGGGGGGGGGGGGGGGGGGGGGGGGGGACAAAGCGCCACATGCTAGCAATGCGTTCTCCTAAAATCTTTGTTCAATGTTTTCAGTGTTTTTATGATTTTAGTGTTTTTGTATAACTTGCTTTCTATCGTTTTGAGTCATGATGGGAAAGATGAACTGAACTAAACTAACATCTTAACACATTTTCTTGGTATTGATTACGAGGAAGATTATGAACTGTGTTAAAATGTCACAACATAAGAATGTTAAGAAAATACTTGAGAGAATTGACGAGCAAAAGTCCAGAGGAACAGAAATTAAACGACACTGATGAGGATCTGAGTGAAAATACAGAGAGGTAGTTTAATCTATTTAGCAATTTGCACAAAACCAGACTTAAGTTTAGTGGTGAGCAAACTATCACATTTATCACTAGACCTACCACAGAAAAGTGGAGCACAGTCGAGCATGTTTTAAGATATCTAAGAGGCACACAAGACGACAACCGTGTAAGAAAAAAGGTGAAAATGATAAATTGATTCATGCATATAGTGACGCGATAGACGGAGAACTACAGGTTACTGGTTTAACCGAAATAAAAATGGTCCAAAAGACATGACTTTAGCTGCAACTGTACAGGAATGTTTATTTCTACAGCAATTGTTAGAAAACGTTGATGGAGAAAAGTATGAATGGAGAGTGTTTGGGTCAGGGTCAGGGTTAGGACAGTCAGGGTCAGGGTTAGGACAGTCAGGGTCAGGGTTAGGACAGTCAAGGTCAGGGTTAGAGGTTAGGACAGTCAGGGTCAGGGTCAGGACAGTCAGGGTCAGGGTCACGGTCAGGGTTAGGGCAGTCAGGGTCAGGGTTAGAGGTTAGGACAGTCAGGGTCAGGGTTAGGACAGTCAGGGTCACGGTCAGGGTCAGGGTTAGGACAGTCAGGGTCAGGGTTAGGACAGTCAGGGTCAGGGTTAGGACAGTCAGGGTCAGGGTCAGGACAGTCAGGGTCAGGGTCACGGTCAGGGTCAGGGTTAGGACAGTCAGGGTCAGGGTTAGGACAGTCAGGGTCAGGGTTAGGACAGTCAGGGTTAGAGGTTAGGACAGTCAGGGTCAGGGTTAGGGTCAGGACAGTCAGGGTCAGGGTTAGGACAGTCAGGGTCATGGTCACGGTCAGGGTTAGGACAGTCAGGGTCAGGGTTAGAGGTTAGGACAGTCAGGGAGGTTTTGCTTTAGCAGAAAATCCTGAGTTTAGATTATGATGCAAACATTAAATTTGATTTTGTGAGATCTGTAATAAAGGAAGGCAGAATTATTGTGGAATAATGATGATATTTTGCAGAAACAAAACCAGCAACAAAGTTTAAGTTAATGAAATTTTACACGTTTGTTTCGTGTATGAATTTTGTATTGAAATGAAATAATAGAAATGTGAGAGCAAGTGGGGATGTTGAGATTTATAAATATTGTGCTTTCATTTATATTTGATTTCTTTATTTTATTTTGGAACCAAACAATTAGTGACTGAATTAATGGACCTGCGTCTGTTTATATAAAATGCGGCAGTCTGAAGGAAACTGTTGAAGTGAAGCAGAATCCTGTCGTCTGTTTCTCTGCTGACGCCAACAGGTCAGTGAAATATTTCTGTCTGTTTTTGTCCTACCTGATGGTGTTGGTGGACGAGTCTCGGCCGACGTTGAACATGTGCTCTCCTTCTTTGATCTGCTGAGCCCAGTAAGGGTGAAGCCACGCCACGTGGCCTAAATGACCCGCATACACCATGGGCAGGATCCAGTTCTCTATACTCAGCTCGCTACACAGAAAAGCAACAGAAATAATGAAAAATGGCTTTCAGAGTTCTATGTTCATCCGGTGATCAAATGGATTAAGTGGGCTATACAGGGTAGAGATAGGCCCAGATACAAATAACATAGAGCAGCTAGATTATGTAGACTAGATCAGAACATCACTGCCTCTAGTGAAGCAGGGTCACAGCTGACTTGCTAAGGAAGTGAATCCATGCAGCACGGCGGATGCGGCTGATTCCTTTAACATCGTTTTATAGAAGGTGGGATAGAAATGTGTGTTTATGTGTCATGAGGAGCTGAAGGAGGGATTAAGCCCATTTCTGCAGCAGAGCAGAGCTGGACTCAGGTCTTCCCACACAGATGTTACCTCCTGCAGCCCATTAAACCCAAAGACCTCCTGAAGGAGACTGGAGAAAGTCTGATAGAAGCGACAGCTTCTACCTGAGGAGCTTCTCCTTATCGAACACCGTGTCAGCAGGCATGTTGACGGGGATGAGCAGGTCAGGGTGGGAGTCCAGATGGAGCATCCTGATGTTACTGAGTGGCAGATGTCTTGATGCGACGGCTCTGTAGATGTGATAAACCACCTGCAACAATATAGTGTTTATTCTACCATCAGTTTTCCTGCAGTCAGCAATGCTAGGCTAACAGCTAACATCATCATTAACTCAGGAAACCATCTATTTATCAGACTCTGGTTCCTCAGCAGCTAATCAGGCATGTTGTCGTGTTCTTTCACCCCAACCTTCCTACATTTATCACATAACTTTGGTTTATTTGGAACCATCTTGGACATGAGGCCGTGCTATGTGCTTTATTTATGTGAGACGATCTATTCATGGAAGAATGGCTTCATGCTACATGAGGGTCATAATGTTTGCTTGATTTCAGCATCAGAAACAGGCAAACGCAGAAATCTGGATTCCAGATCAAACTGTGGTTCAGTTGCTTTGAAACTTCTGCGCTCAGCTTGTTTATCTTTATTTACTTTATGAGTTGAAAAATATTTCTAACAGGTTTTTAAGCTAGAAAGTCCACCTCCAAACATCCTCTGTTCATCAGGATCATAATCCCACTAAAATCTGCTCCAGACCTCCTTTGTTTAGTGTGATTATAAAGTTTGTTGCTGATAAACCTTAATTTAATCACTTCAGATGAAAATTAAAGCCGCTGCCTGCGATGCAGACCTCAGAGTTTCCGCTGGCTGAAGGTTTTTCCTTTTAGTTTTAAATGTTCTTTCACTCAGTGAAGAAATAACTGAAATGATTTATTGTTTAAATGTTGGATTTCTGCTTCACTCACATGATGGTGATCCTCCACTATCCGCACAGGCAGCTTCTCGTAGGACCTTTTCCGCAGCAGGGAGAACATTCCGGAGATTTCTGATCTGAGCGGAGCTAACAGGAAAGCACCGCGAACCAAACCGGTCCTGCAGTGTTTTTCTGGCCGGTAAGAAACACAATTGGAACAAAAAGGTTCCTATCCCTGCCTTCTAATTAAAGGTCTTTAAACGAAAAGTTCGTTCAGCAGAATAAATCAATGGATCATTATTTATACATAAAACTATCAACTGGCAGTGATTTTATGAATTTAGCGTTAATCAGTAAAAAATAAAAACAATTTTCTTTCTTTCTTTCTTTCTCGTTGAGTTACAAACATTACAACATTGGTAGAGAAACAAATAGACAGAAATATGGGGCTAAAAGCAAGAACAGACACATAAACAATAAGGCCGACGAATAAATGTAGAGTAGGATTTAAAACAAAAGAAAAGTAAAAATACCGGCAGTTTTTGGCAGAAGCAGATTTCAAAATTTTCAATGAAGTGTAATACAATTTAAATTAATTAAGAAAAAAGATGTCAAAACAAGGAGTAGAACCTCTTTATTTACAGCAATGTTTATATTTGACAAGCAAAAAAGCAATCTTAACCATGTCTGAAATTTTACCATCAAGGTCATCAACATAATACGACACTGGTTTGATTGTTATTTCTTGGATGTCCTCAATAGTTTAAGAGAAAAGGGACAAAAAAAAAGATGATTAAGGGATTCATCCAGACATTCACAAAAGGCACAGCATGTTAAATCACATTTAAATCTTTTCTACAAAACTTCTGCCGCTGTGTAAATATTGAGTCTCTTTAACCTTTGGTGAAACCGGCCATTTAAAGAATGCCTTCTCAAATAAGCAAATTAGTTGTCAAAAAAATAGTAATCATTAAATAATTTACATTTGAAGGCAGTCACAAGTAAAGCATTATTACATTTTTGATCAGTCACAAAATATTCTCCAATTTTCAATTTGGGTAAAGATGGAGTAACATTTGAATATTTTAAGGTGTTTTGAATGAGATTATCAGACTTCAGGAATAGCTTTGCATACTTTTAGGTATTCATTACAAGTACAGCACAGATTAAATGTATTAGTAAACTCTCTATGATTTAGGAAAACACGTGACTGTCCATTAAGTCAGTTTTAAATAAAATACCTCTTTCATACAATTCAGTTTTAAAAATAGATTTTCTATTTATCAATATTGCTCTGTTATTCCAGACTACAGATCCATAAGGTTTGAAATTATGAGTAAATATCATCTTCCAAAATTGTAAAACTTATTTATGAAAATTAGACAGTGAAATGTTAATCTTGCTTAATTCAAAAGCACATTTAAGCAAGAAATCCAAGCCACCAAGTGTCTTAAATATAGATTTAGGGATATGAAACCAGATTGAATTGGAATGAGACAAAAAGATCTTTAGCCAATTTATCTTAAACCAATCAGAGCCTCAAAAGCTAAGGCTCTACTACCACCTTACCCTAATCTTTAACTAGATGTGATCAACGTAGATGGTGAGTTCTATTCCTCCAGATAAATTGAAAGATTATTGAATTAGCTTTTCTCATATTTTTGCCAGAAATAAAAGCAGAATGGCATGGATGAATTAATTTAGAAACTCTTCAGCTTTGGACGAAAGAGTTCGTCCAAAAATGGTCAGGTCTCTAGTTAACCAATGACTTAAGGATCTCTTCATGCCAATCAAACAACTTCCAACATTTTCTCCCTCTCTTCTAATAACGTTTTTTGAAATCAATATTCCCAGATATTTAACTTTGGACTTTACTGTAATAGAGGCAACAGACGAGTCAGAGCTGTAATGGATCGGCAGAAGTTCACATTTTTCAATATTGACAGAGAGTCCAGACGCTCTGGAAAACTTTAAAATAGATTTAAGCGCAATTTCTACCATAGCTTTATCACTTAGAAAAATTGTGTCATCAGCAAATTGACCTATTTTGAATTTCCTATCAAAAATGTTAAAACCATGTAAATATATATTTTTCATGATTAGTAATGTAAGCATTGAGTTGTTAGTATAAATGATTTAGGTGAAATTGGACAGCCCTGCCACATTCCTCTTGACATAGAAAAAACTTGGTGTCATACTCGTTTCCAGGGAAACTGAACTACTTAAATCACTGTAGAATAATTTAATTATATTACAAAATTTTCCCCCAAAGCCAAAATCTTTTAAGGTTTTAATTATAAAGCAATGTTCCAGTGAGTCAAAGGCCTTAAAGAAATCCAGGAATAAAATAAAACTGTCCGGATCAATAAATAACAATAATCAATCATATCAAAAATCTGTCTAGAATGATGATGGATATTTCTTCCCTTTAAATAAACTGACTGGCATTCATTAATAATCAATCCTAATCCACTATTTAAGCGATTGGCATAAAATAGAGCTAAAATTTTGTAATCTGTGTCATGATGGGTCTAATGTGTTTGGCCCACATGCAGAAGCACTCACAGAGATAGATAAAGGTTTAACAGTTTATCAGTAAAAACAGTTACAAAGACACTGAAAACTGTTTTCCAGCTTGGGGAGGTTCCAGCGATCGGAAGAGATCAAAGTGGTGAGTTCAAGTTCGGTTGGAAAACTGGCCGACGTCAGAATGAAAGCTTTACTAGGACTCACTGTTGGAGCTTGGGGAGTTCCTGTTTGTGGAGCCTTGCACCAATATGGAGATTACTTTGCTGGAGGTTAGACAAGCAGACTGTGGTGGCCCTGAGGAGCAGCGGAGCAGACTGTCACCAGTTTTCCTCATGTGGACGGCGTTCTGATAAGGTGAATTTGTTTCCTTTTCTCAGAGGGACGAGAGGGTCCCTTCCAAGGCTTGAAGGACCAGGCTTGTCCAGTGGATCTGTAGAAACCCTTCCGGAGATTCACAAAGAAACAAGATTAGGACTAGTGGTCTCAGAAAAGGAGCTCAAAGTTAGACTCAGCAAACTCAGAGGGGCTAGAATACCCAATACTGGCAAACACTCTGGCGAGGAGATGGTGACAGTCTGCCGCTCATACACTCCTCAGACTGTGATGACCAACGAGCTGCAGGTGTGAGTAGTTGAGAGCAGGAAGAGGCCCTCCAGGCCAACAGAGGAACAATGGCACCATCTGGTGGATGCACAGAGGCACTGAAAAAGAACAAAGAACAACCCCCTTAAACTGGAACCCTAACAATCTGTACATAAAAGAGTGATGGGTCTCCAATTGTCTAGTGATAAAGGGTATTTGTTGCCTTTGGGGATCAGAGTTATCAAACCTTGTTTCATAGTGGGAGAGAGATTATTGTTTGAAATGCATTCCAGCAGGGCCTCAAATAATAGTTTTCGTAAATCTTTCCAAAAGAAAGTATATAATTCCGTAGTTGACCCTTCTAGGCCTGGAGATTTACCCTTTGCCATTTGTTGTAATGCTACTTCAAGCTCTTCGATTCTTAAGTCATCTTCTATAAGATTTTTAAAATCCCGATCAATTTTTATAACAGGTGTCTGAATTTAATCGAAAAAAGACTAGAAATTGTATTCTGAATACTTGGAACAATAAAGATTGCTATAAATTTTTTTATTGTTGCACGTATTAATTCCAAATCTTCAGTAATACTACCATTAATAATTAGTTTCTGAATCTTCTTTTTGGACCGTCTCTGCTTCTCAAGATAGAAAAAATATGAAGAGTTCTTTTCACGGTCTTCAATCCACCGAGCCCTGGAGCGAATTAAAGCTGCCCTTGCTTTATCTATAAAAACATCATCTAGTTGAGATTTGAAAACATCAAGTTGACTCAGCTCCTCAGAGGATAAAACTGATTTTGAACATTAAGAGTTAATATTACCAATAAGTTGGGATTGTTTCTGTCTCCTCAGTTTTGAAGCAAATTTACCTGTCTTTATTGCTGTAGTCCTAACATTAAATTTGAACCACTCCCACGTATTTAAGGGTGACATTTCCATTACTGAGATATCCTCAATAAAGTTCAGGACTTCAGCACAAAAAGTTTTATTATTCAGTAGATTACTATTAAACTTCCAAGCTACATTTGAAGGTGGTTTAGATTTATCTAGAGAGAGAAGCAAGGTGACTGAACAATGATCTGTTAGTGGAGCTGCTGAGATTTAACAGCTTGAAATATTATCTAACATATTATAAGGGATTAACCAGTAATCTAGCCTAGAGCTCTGGCCATTTCCAGAGGGATTGAACCAGGAGTATTGTTTGGTGTTGGGATTTCTAATTCTCCAGCAGTCTGTCAAATTTGTAGTAGAGGTTAAGTTTAAAAAAAAATATTGTCGTACATATGGTGTGGCCCCCGGGAATGGAGACGTTCAATTGATCGATCTAGAGTTACATTAAAATCTCCACCTAAAACAACCTGATCAGTGGAATATTTTGTTTTCCAGTGTTTTATCATCTCTCCTGTGTCTGCCAAAAAATGTACTATTCATCGCTTTTGTCGTGATTTTATGTTAAATTCTATTCCCCTAACCCTGGGAATTTATATTTCTGATACTTTAAGATGTTTATCGCCCTCACCGGTAGGGGGGGAATATCTTATTTAATCAGATACTATTTCGGCTGTTATATATTGTTTATGGCACACAGCCCTACT
Source organism: Cyprinodon diabolis (assembly GCA_030533445.1). Taxonomy (NCBI): domain Eukaryota; kingdom Metazoa; phylum Chordata; class Actinopteri; order Cyprinodontiformes; family Cyprinodontidae; genus Cyprinodon; species Cyprinodon diabolis. The sequence goes on along the minus strand of CM060067.1, from coordinate 86,522 downwards.
AGCTGTGTGTTAGAAAAATAAATGAAAGAGTGATTCGAGGACTAATCATGGTCAAACAGATAATTCTGCACATAAATGGAATAAATTCACCACAACTTTTTCTAAATATAAGAGTGTATTAACAAAAATCATTCAGCTCCAAGTCAATTTTATTCCAGTTTAACATTCAACTAAAACTCAACTAAACTAAACTATTATGTACAAACAGGAAGGGAAACATGGTTGAAAACCATATAACAGTTTAAGATGGATTTTGTGCTTGAAACCAAAGTTTATGTGGAAGAATTTGGGATACGATCAAATTAGCTTTTCACTAATTTTAAAGAAGTTGGAATTTTTTTCAGATCTATTCACAATGCAAATCCATGAGGTGAATAAAACATTATTTGGCCAAAAAATGTTTTATTGACTGATTTGCTTAATCAGTAACCAGTAACATTTAGTTAAATTATTCTTTAACCTCTTTGAAATAGCTAGCAGCGAATAGACATCAGGATTCCACTAAATGACTCTTGGTCAGACTTAGTAATGGAAATGTAACGAGCATCTGAGGAACACATGAACACTAATGTTATATCAGTGTTTAAACTCTTAGTGGAATAAAGCTTGTCCAAGCTTCAGCAGCAGCTCAACACATATTCCTGTAGCATAGCATAGCATGCAGTCCATTCTTTAGCGTCAATTAGCGTTGTCTTTACTCAGCAGTAAACACACGATATGATTAACATCATCAAAAGACATGTTTGTTCTGTCCCGAATTATGCCAGACCTGCAAACCTTTTTCCATGTCAACTTAGAAAGCTTTAGTTTCATCCATTTGCAGCTCTGCAGTCAGGGCACAGCAGTGTTCCTTTGTCTCAGTCGTTCATCAGGCAGTCCTCTCCAGACTGGCTCTATAAGTTCTGAAACTCAATAGAAATGTGTTGCAAAAGGTCTGTTTTGCAGCAGTTTTGTTCTGAAAGGTTCTGACTTATCCTTGATGATTCTGGAGATCTGGTTTCCCTGGGGCCCTGATCTCCACTGTGGTGGAGATCCAGCTGAGGCGGACCCCAGCTTCCTGGACAGGGGAGAAGTCCTAGGTGTTGGGATCTGGGGATGTACCACCTTCCACCAGCAGAGTGCGCCATGGGTCTCCTGGGCTGGAGCCCTCCAGCACACCTGAGACGCATCTACTCATCAGGAGACCTTCCCTTCATAAGCAGCTGCCAGACCTTCCTTCAACGCCGCAGTGTTGACCTTAGTTTGGTTAGCAACCTGAGCCTCTGTTACCTGAAAGAATCTAAGTTGTCTCTAAGTGAGAAGACTGGTTCTAACCCTCCTCTGTCTTTGCTCACAGGAAACATGTCTCAAGCCTGAAGCGCTGGGTGAGCTTAACCTGCTTTCCAGCCCTGGTGAGCCAAACCTGAAGATTCCTATTTGGATTTCCCCTGCTGCTCTCAGAGAAGAGCTGGAAACTCTGATCAAGGTCTGCCATTCAAAGTCAGAAGCTAGACGCTGCAGCTGCTTGTGTACTCTGCTGAACCAACAGTCTCTGGACCCAACATTTCCCTCTCTCACAAGAGAAGCCTGGACCCCGTCAAGGTAGAATCAGAATTATCTAAAAGGACTCTTTAATCATCTGCCTGCCCAGCTAATCAAACTATCCATCTCTGCAGACTTCAGTAAACCCAACCCGGACCTGTTCCTGATCCTGTTCATGTTTTTCGTGTCACCATCTTTAATAAACTCTGTTAAACTTTTACCCAGCCTCCGTTGTGTTCTGCATGTGGGTTTGAATTAAAACCAATAATGACACTAGGAGCAGAAGTCCCCCAGCTGTTATTCACCAAAACTGCGTGTTCTCCTCTGGTCATCCTGTCAAGATGAAATACGGACACTGGTTCCCAATGTCCAAACAGTATGATCATGGCATATGGCGCAACACTTTATTATTATATCCATATACACACACCAGAATGATCTTATTTTGATCAGTATCTACTATCACTGTTACCCAGTGGCCATTTGTATCACTGATATGCTCCCACAAGAACCTGGGAACTTATGAAACACAATCATAACCCCTGCAGAATGCAAAGTACCATGACTGAAATAAATTTGTTCACCCCATTGAGGTTTCAAGAATTTAGCCTCCTCATTGAATGAATGAGTTTCCTGCAAAAAAAACCCCCAAAAAAACAATTTGCCTTTTGCTCTTTGCAATAAAGAAAAGTAGCCTTACATTTGACATTATTTTTTAAACCCCTAGCATTAAGTGAAAGTAAACACAACATGAAATAAACACAGTAGTTGTGCAAAAACTAAGCTTAGGAACGATGAGCAGGAATGAGATAACGGCGAATAACAATTATTTTTAAAAAGTGCAAAAGCCCTTTTAACAAATACAACCAGAGTATGAAACACCAGTGGCAGTAAAAAAAAGGAAAAAAAGAAACACAGCGGTGTCCATAGTCAGGGTCCTGTCATTGATTATCAATAAGGACGAACCTTTCCTTCAAGCATGCATGTTTGCCACAGATCCTGGCTTCCTGAACCAGGGACCACAGTTTAGCCTGGGCGATCCTCTCCTCCTTGGAAATGTACTCTTTGAAACAAATGTGCATTTCTTTACAAACTTTAGCATTTTTGGATTTCTTCCATACCTCATCTCGCATGGTTCACATCCCGAACTGAACGATGGCGGCCCTGGGACGGTTGTTGGCCAAAGTGGCATCAGCTTTTTCTCCAACCTGTGAACTTTGTCGACCGTATCCCGCAGCCGATCCACGGAGACAGGAATGATCCCGGTGAGGATCCCGATGATTGAATCCTGTATGTTTTCAGAATTTTTCTTGGGCAGTCCAGTCACCCTCAGGTTCCAGCATCTCTTGTAACGAGCATGTTACTTACAGGAGATCCTCAGCGCTGTGTTTTGTTTTTTGAGAGGGTTAACTGTAGCTTGAAGCTCTGTTATGGCTTTCTTATTTACATTAATGGCGACAGTATTTGCTTCAATACGTTTTTCAATACCTTTCAAAATTTCAATCTGATTGTCCATCTTTGTGTTAAGCTCTCCTATCGCATGAAGGATAGCGTTCGCTGAGTCCTCCTTACATTCAGTCTCCTGTAGCTTCATTTTCTTCTTATTTTTATTCTTAATGGGTGTATGATCCCAGTTTACCTTCTGATATCGACAAGAACGATCAGTCGCGGCCCCGACCAACTCCATTTCTTCAATAATATCTTCGTCGCAAGCCTCTTCAAGAGCCGCCCGGTTGTAGTTGTGGTCAGACATACGTGCCTTCATATACAAATTCACAGACGGTGAAAGAAAAACAAAAAAAACACTGAAAGGCTGAAATGGTTTCAAAAAGTTGTTAAACTAGGAACAAAAAACACTGAGGCACTTTAAAGCAGGGGCTAAAGCACAGAAATAGGGTTAAGTCTTGGCTAAAAAGTCTTCCTGGTCAAAACTACATTCCTACTAATCAGAACTGTACATATACACTCACCGGCCACTTTATTAGGTACACCTGTCCAACTGCTCGTTAACACTTAATTTCTAAGCAGCCAATCACATGGCGGCAACTCAGTGCACTTAGGCATGTAGACATGGTCAAGATAATCTCCTGCAGTTCAAACCCAGCATCAGTATGGGGAAGAAAGGTGATTTGAATGACTTTGAACGTGGCATGATTGTTGGTGCCAGAAGGGCTGGTCTGAGTATTTCAGAAACTGCTGATCTACTGGGATTTTCACGCACAACCATCTCTAGGGTTTACAGAGAATGGTCCGAAAAAGAAAAAACATCCAGTGAGCGGCAGTTCTGTGGGCGGAAATGCCTTGTTGATGCCAGAGGTCAGAGGAGAATGGCCAGACTGGTTCGAGCTGATAGAAGGGCAACAGTGACTCAAATAACCACCCGTTACAACCAAGGTGGGCAGAAGAGCATCTCTGAACGCACAGTACGTGGAACTTTGAGGCAGATGGGCTACAGCAGCAGAAGACCACACCGGGTGCCACTCCTTTCAGCTAAGAACAGGAAACTGAGGCTACAATTTGCACAAGCTCATCAAAATTGGACAATAGAAGATTGGAAAAACGTTGCCTGGTCTGATGAGTCTCGATTTCTGCTGCGACATCCGGATGGTAGGGTCAGAATTTGGCGTCTACAACATGAAAGCATGGATCCATCCTGCCTTGTATCAATGGTTCAGGCTGGTGGTGGTGGTGTCATGGTGTGGGGAATATTTTCTTGGCACTCTTTGGGCCCCTTGGTACCAATTGAGCATCGTTGCAACGCCACAGCCTACCTGAGTATTGTTGCTGACCATGTCCATCCCTTTATGACCACAATGTACCCAACTTCTGATGGCTACTTTCAGCAGGATAATGCGCCATGTCATAAAGCTGGAATCATCTCAGACTGGTTTCTTGAATATGACAATGAGTTCACTGTACTCAAATGGCCTCCACAGTCACCAGATCTCAATCCAATAGAGCATCTTTGGGATGTGGTGGAACGGGAGATTCGCATCATGGATGTGCAGCCGACAAATCTGCGGCAACTGTGTGATGCCATCATGTCAATATGGACCAAACTCCCTGAGGAATGCTTCCAGCACCTTGTTGAATCTATGCCATGAAGAATTGAGGCAGTCCTGAAGGCAAAAGGGGGTCCAACCCGTTAGTAGCATGGGGTACCTAATAAAGTGGCCGGTGAGTGTAGATATCCTAAATTGCATTTTTGCCAGCAAAAGTTAAATTTCAGGCTGCCAAAAATATAATTGTTCCAGTAAGCATACTTTAAAATATCAACATTTCAGATATCTCAAATAAAATTCTTCCTATCTAAAATGAACATTTCAGATATTTGAAATGTAATTCTTACTAGTACAAATGACGTCATATTTCTCATTCATGTGTATTGGGTTTTTACTTCTAGATCTCTAAATAACATTCTTCCTATCTAAAACTGAATTCGGACGAGCTCTAATTTCAGATCTCTATGATAGAGTTACTGTCAGGACTCCTGTCTGTCTGTTTGTGTTTTCTGTGTTTGTCTCCCTTCCTCCACCAGGAGGCGCCTGGTTCTGCTCTGCCTCCACACATCTGCTGATGGTTACTTCGTTAACGGAGTGTTCTTAATGCGACTGCCACTACCTCGACGCCAGAGTGTTTGCCAGTTTTGGGTACTCTAGCTAAGCTGAGTTTAGCTGAGTCAAACTGAGTTCTTGTCAACGAGTTTTAACATTGTTTGTCTTTTGCCTCTCGGCAGGAAGTCATCCTGCTTACAGCTTTTTCGGACTTTCTCTCTCTGGAAGGATCAGCCCAGGTTTGATGGAGATCCCAAGAAGTTCCGTGGATTCCTCATGCAATGCATCGTTCAACTCAACCACGCTCTGAGTAAGTTTCTCCAGGATTCTACAAAGATCTCAAATATTATCTCGTATCTTACTGACCGAGCTTTGGACTGGCCTGAAGTAAGATTTTCCTCATCCTCCAATTATGGCTGCACTTTTGATCAGTTTATCAAGGAGTTCAAGTTAACGTTCAACCAAGAAAAAGACAAATCTCTAACTTCTCGTGAGCTTCTGAGATTAAAACAAGGACAAAGATCTGCTTCTGACTTCGCCATCGATTTCCGTATTATGGCAGCTGCCTCAGGCTGGGATAAAGTAGCCCTTAAGGGGGTTTTCGCTCATGCCCTAAATGATTCGATCAAGGACGAACTAGCCACCGTAAATGAACCTGATTCTCTCGAAGAATCAATTAACCTCTCAATCCGTTTGGATAATTGGATTCAAGCCCGTGCTAAGGAAAGGAGTAGTAAAACAGCTCTTTCCAAACCTTTGTCTAATAGTTTCCCTGTTGAGCAGCCTGTTAATCCATCCCCGCCTGAACCTATGCAGATTGGCAGCGTCCGCTTAATGCGACTGCCACTATCTCGACGCCAGAGTGTTTGCCAGTTTTGGGTACTCTAGCCCCTCTGAGTTTAGCTGAGTCAAACTGAGTTCTTGTCAACCTGAGTTTTAACATTGTTTGTCTTTTGCCTCTTGGCAGGAAGTCATCCTGCTAACAGTTTTTTTCAGACTTTCTCTCCCTGGAAGGATCAATTGAGCTACAAACTGAGCTGGGGTTCAAACAGGAGGTTTGGATCCACTTTCCCCAAGAGATCGCTTCGCACTGAGAAAGGGATTAATCTCCACTACGACCTGTTCAAGTACAGCAGGAAATCTGAGTGGCTTCTCCGTTCACCTATTAACAACCGCATTCTGGGTAAACCCTGTTCCGCCCTCCACCGAAATAGACAAATACTGGAACTACAGCATACAGACTGGAGTCAAGGATTCAACAACTTCTCTGGAAACGTGAGTCAGCAGCCAAATCCTCTTCTCGAAGTTCACGAGTCTAATTTCCCACTGAGCCTGAACTAACCGCTGTGTCTTCCCCTCACTTTTCAGTTCCGGTTGAGCAGTGTTCAGACCAACACTTCTCTCTGAATTATCTCTTCAACAAGTTCACCCTCACAAACAACTACAGGTGCTAGGCTTCAGGTACTCAGAGATTCACTTCCAAACAGAAACCCCACATTCATATCTTCAGGTAACACAGAGTACATGTCAGACTTAATAATATTACTTTAGCGATAGTTTCAAGGTGTTGCTTTATTGTATGTCTCGTACCATGTCTTTTGGTTGTGCTGTTCTTTTTTCATCTCGTTACAGGTGATGAAGCAGACTGAAAATGTTTTGTCATTGTCTCCTTCCTATCTCCTCTTTCTTTCATCTTTTGTCCTTTTTTTTCTTTTTCTTTTTCCTTTTTCTTCTTCTGTTTTTTTGCTCTACTTACATTGCAGTGTCCATATGAACTGTAAAACTCCCTGCATAATTATAATAAAGCAATTTATATGCATGAAACAAGTGGAGGAGTATGGCAATTGCCATACCGCTACACTTGTGAAAGTAAAATCTGTTGGGCTCCTTTTGGCATCAAGACAATTATTCTTATTGCCACCTTGACAGACAGGACACTGTAAAAAAAAAAAGAAAAAAAAGAATTATAATTACAGATATAAACTATTGATATATGACTAGTTAAACTGGAATCTTAGATATCTAAATTTTAAAAATGACTATCCCAAAAACAGTTTTAGATACTTAAACTCTTAACACTAGAGCACTGAGCCTGGTTCTGCTGGAGGTTTCTTCCTGTTAAAAGGGAGTTTTTCCTCTCCACTGTCGCTACAAGCATGCTTAGTGTGAGGGATTGCTGAAGAGTCAATGAGTCGATGCAATCAGCTGGTTTTCCTTAGATAGAAAACTTTGTATCAATTTGACTGTATGATCTGGTTGAACTGTAAAGTGCCTTGAGATGACGTGTGTTGTGAATTTGGCGCTATATAAATAAACTGAATTGAATTGAATTGAATAGAGATCCTAGAGACACAAGAATTTCTGTCAGCCTCGAATCCCGCCAACAGTACTTCACAACTCATGAATCCCTTTTCAGATGTAAATGCCCCATTAGCGCTGTGGCTGGAGAACCATTCCACCCCCTTCAGTTTCGGTTTTAGCACAAGTCTCTCCCTCTCTCTGAGAGTATTTTAGCTGAGAGCAGGGTGGAAAAAAAAACATATTTGTAATAAAATACAACTAGGTCTACGTCATCAGTGTAGCCAACACCGCAATGATTTCAGCGGAGCCACCAGCGGAGCGATCAGATGATAACTGATCTGTACAATGAAAAAAGCTGCATGAGCTGGAACGCTGTAAAAGGCAAGAATATTTATACAATAATGAGTATCTGGTTTATTTATTCGGGGTGAAATATAACTCAAGCGATCTCTCCTCTCTCCTCCGCTGCAGACATGCAGACAGCATCTTGAAACTGCAGTAAAGTAGGGAATATATTCACAGATTATACTTTTTTCGGATTAATAATTCTTCCTCAGAGGATTTATTCTACCAAAAAGACTCCTCTCCACACTAAGGCATACAGTGAGCTACAACCGTAGTTTCCTCAAAACGAGTCTCCTGTGGAGCTGGGAGAATTACATTGGACCCTATGGGGAGTTCACTGCTCCGCAGATGCTTAGGGATCGTCTGCAAGTTGCAAAATAATCAGAGAGAAATATTCAAAAGCGTCACCAAGGAGCGGTGGATTATTATCAAATTAATTTCATGTGTATCTCATGTATGTCATATCACATTAATTTGATTCGAAAATAACACATTTCTGAGAAATTTCCAAAAGCCTTAATGACAAATGGCACCTCCTTTATTATAGTTATAGTTATATTATTAGATAGCTATTATTATTATTATTATTATTATAAATTATTATAGTTATATTATTAGAATAAGTATAAAATGAGCAATGACTTCACTATAGATCACTGTACTGCCTCCAAACTTATCTAGGATACTGTCATGATGGCTTTCTGATAAACCCATATGCAGAACACACCACGGAGTCAGGGGTAAAAGTTCAACAGTTTATTAAAGGCACACACAGAGAAATATGAACTGGTTCTGGTACTGGTCCGGGACTGGAATCACTGATATCTGCAGAGATGGATAGTTTGATTAGCCAAGCAGTTTAGATGGGTTGTCGAGTGTGTTAATTTAGAATGTACCTTGGAGAGGTTCTGGCAGATCCTTTGAGAGGGGGGGAACCGGTTGGGTCCAGAGACTATGGATTCAGCAGGGAGCTCAGCAGCAGCAACGTCTAGCTACTGACTCGTGAGTTTCTGACCTTGACTTGGTTTACTAGCTCTTCCTTGAGAGCTGTAGGAGGAATCCTACAACTCTTTTGAACTCTTTTGAACATTTAACCCTTAATTTCCCTCATCCAAATTTCAAGGCAAGAAAACCTCTTCTTTTTGTAACTTTGTATCGTCCGCCAGGTCCTTACTCTGAATTTTTAGATGAGTTTTCAGAGTTCCTTTCTGATTTGGTATTAAATACTGACAGGGTCATCATAGTGGGAGATTTTAACATCCATGCTGACATTGAAGGCGATAGCTTAAGAGCAGCCTTTAATGCTATCTTAGACACTATTGGCTTTGTTCAAAATGTGAATAGTCCCACACATTCTCATCTTCATACTTTGGATCTTGTTCTGACATACGGCATAGAATGTGAAGAAATAACAGTATTTCCTCACAACCCTGTCCTCTCTGACCACTTTCTAATAACCTTCAGGATTACTTTAACAGAGTTCTTCTACCCCAAAAGGTTTCGCATTAGCAGATCTTTATCAGATAGAGCAGTTATAAATTTTAAAGAATCTGCTTCACTTTCTCTCTCCTCTGTGTCGCTGAGCAGTGCTGCAGAGTGCAAAAGCATAGCTTATTCCCCTTCACAGGTTGATGATTTTGTTGATGGGGTTGCTAGTTCTCTGCGTACTGCCTTAGACAACGCAGCTCCCTTGAAAATGAAAACCGTTAATAGAAAGCTTGCTCCTTGGTTTAATGCAGAGCTGCGTACTTTGAAGCAAAATGCTAGGAAACTGGAGAGAAAATATCGCTCCACAGGCCTGCGGGAGTCCTTCCTAGTCTGGAAAAATGGTTTACTGCTGTATAACAGGACCCTTTGTAAAGCAAGAGCAGCATACTTCTCCTCATTAAAGCTGCAGTCTGTAACATTGAGAAGAGAGTAGACTTTGACAGAAAATTTGAAGAAAAACAAGTTTCACGCCACTCCCCCACCCTCTCTGCTTCACTCATGCCCCACCTCCAAGCCCCACCCCTCTCACAGCATCTGCGCGGCTACCGCATGCGACCAGAAGTGTCCAAGCAGCGTACGCGGCATGGAGTGTGAACCGGTAAGAGCGATAACACTCACCTCCAAGCAGCTAGATATAAGATGCTGGTTATACCGAAGTTTGCCGTGTAAGCAGTTGTCGGCAGGGGCAGTAAGGGCAGTTTCTCTTTCGCTGGTGGCTGTCGCTCCGCCATGACTTCCACGCGTGTCCTCCTGACTGCAGCAGCCGGGCGCTGCGGCAGGTTAAGCGGTGAGGGGGGGGGGGGGGGGGGGCTGAGCTGTGATTGACACTCCATCAGACGCTCCTCTGGCTGTGATTGGTTGTTTTGACTCGTCCCGAATTATTCTTTTCAGATTGAAATACAGGCAGTATGCGGGACCAATTGAAGCAGTTTATTTCACAGGTTGCATATCACATTTACTGCTGTCTGGGCATAGGGACAGTTTTAGCCAGTATGACAAAAAAGTGATTTTTTAAAACTTACAGACTTCAGCTTTAATAGAGGAGAATAAGAATAATCCTAGATTTCTTTTTAACACAGTTGCCAAACTCACCCAGAGCCATAGCTCTGTTGAACCGTCCATTCCACCTGCTCTTGGCAGCAATGATTTTATGGGATTCTTTATAAATAAGATTGATCTTATTAAAAATAAGATCATAAGCACTCCTCTATCCGCGATTGTACCTGAGGTAGTCATGGAATCTGAACCGGGTTTAGACTGCTTTGATCCAGTTGAACTTTCTGAATTAGCAAAATTATTGTCTTCATCTAAGCCTTCAACTTGTATGTTAGATCCAGTTCCAACCAGGTTATTTAAGGAGGTATTCCCTTTGATCTCCTCCTCCATTTTAGATGTGATTAATCTATCTCTGTTACAGGGATATGTACCTAAAGCTTTTAAGGTTGCTGGAATTAAACCTCTGCTTAAGAAACCGTCTCTTGACCCAGATGACTTGGTTAATTATAGACCTATATCCAATCTTCCTTTCTTATCCAAAATTCTTGAGAAAGTAGTTGCCAAACAAGTTTGCGACCACTTACACCATAATGAACTTTTTGAAGAGTTTCAGTCTGGCTTTAGAGCTCATCATAGCACTGAAACAGCTCTGGTGAAAGTCACTAATGATATTCTCATGGCCTCAGATAATGGACTCGTATCTGTGCTCGTCCTGTTGGATCTTAGTGCTGCATTTGATACAGTTGACCATAATATTCTTTTAGAAAGACTTGAATATTTTGTTGGAATTAAAGGAACAGCACTAGACTGGTTTAAATCTTATCTATCTGATCGAATTCAGTTTGTTTATGTTAATGATAGATCTTCAACACGCTCAAAGGTTACCTGTGGAGTACCACAGGGATCAGTGCTAGGACCAATTCTCTTTACTTTATACATGTTCCCAATTGGTAGAGTTATTAGACAGCATGGGATTAATTTCCACTGTTATGCTGATGATACCCAGCTATATCTGTCTATAAATCCAGATTAAGCTAACCCATTACATAGATTACAGGCATGTCTTGAAGACATAAAAACCTGGATGACTCTTAACTTTCTGCTTCTGAATGCAGACAAAACAGAAGTTATAGTCTTTGGACCAGAGTCTCTGAAAAAGAAGCTGATTAGCCAGTCACTTCATTTGGATGGGATTAAACTGATTTCAGATAATAAAGTAAAAAATCTTGGTGTTATTTTTGATCAGGACCTGTCATTTAAATCCCAGATCAAAGAGGTTTCTAGAATTTCCTTCTTTCATCTGAGGAATATTGCAAAAATTAGAAATCTCCTGTCCAGGGGTGATGCTGAGAAACTAGTCCATGCATTTGTTACTTCAAGGCTGGACTATTGTAATTCTTTACTATCAGGAAGTCCACAAACTGTAGTTAAAAGCCTTCAGCTGATCCAAAATGCTGCAGCCAGAGTTCTGATGAAAATTAAAAAGAGAGATCATATCTCTCCTATCCTGGCTTCTCTTCATTGGCTTCCTGTTAAATCAAGAATTGAATTTAAAATCCTCCTTCTCACATATAAAGCCTTAAATGGCCAAGCTCCATCTGATATCAGAGATCTGATTGTTCCTTATGTTCCTAACAGAGCACTTCGCTCTCAATCTGCAGGTTTACTAGTGGTTCCTAGAACTTCTAAAAGTAGAATGGGAGGCAGATCTTTTAGTTATCAGGCTCCTCTCCTGTGGAACCAACTACCAGTTTTAGTCCGTGAGACAGACACCCTGTCTACTTTTAAGACTAGGCTTAAAACTTTCCTTTTTGATAAAGCTTATAGTTAGGGTGGCTCAGGTTATCCTGAGCTGTCTTTAAAGTTATGCTGCTATAGGCTTAGACTTTTGGAGGACATAGGGACCCCCATTTCATCTTTCTGCTTCATTCTCTCTCTATTCTCCCACTCTGCAGAATCTGTTAGTTCAATCTCTAACCTTCTGCTCTCTCTGCTTTTCCTCAGAGTAGCTTTGCCTCGTCTGTTCCTGTTTGGCTGTGACGTCATCCAGGAAAGAAACATCAGCTGTGCTGCTTCCATCAACACCCTTGTTTGTAGATGTTGGAGATTGGCCTGTTTTCCAGTGTGGTCCTGTTTCTCTGGCCGTGGCTGAGTGGATGTGCTCTCTTCATCCTCTGGCATGGGAGCTGCCTTGGAGCTCGTCTGCCTGGCTGTGTGTTTCCTGGACGGGGCCGCCTTTTACAGCTGCTTTTTGTATCTCTGCTTCTGTCTCCTTGAACCCCAGTCGGCCTCGGCAGATGGCTGCTCACACTGAGCCTGGTTCTGCTGGAGGTTTCTTCCTGTTAAAAGGGAGTTTTTCCTCTCCACTGTCGCTGCAAGCATGCTTAGTGTGAGGGATTGTATTTGAGTCAATGAGTCAATGCAATCAACTGGTTTTCCTTAGATAGAAAACTTTGTATCAATTTGACTGTATGATCTGGTTGAACTGTAAAGTGCCTTGAGATGACATGTGTTGTGAATTTGGCGCTATAGAAATAAACTGAATTGAATTGAATTGAATTAATTAGGGATGACGCCGCCTGCATGGCTGTTTCCATTTCTTCGATTCGACCCTCTGCTTCATCTAATCTAACATTCGTTCGACGCTGTTCTTGTTGTATCTCCAGAAGCTGCTGCTTCTTGTCTCGTCTGAAATCTCTAAGTTCTGCGAGTATGCTATTCAAGCTAGCCTCCTCCATTTCCCCCTCCTCAGCCTCGTGGACCCGGCGAGCGGCTATGGTTGATTCTTTGTTCTTCCTCATTAATTATAGCTGCACCAGTCGTTTTCCTCCGTCTTGAGACAACCCAAACCTCCATCTTCGGTAAAAACTCACTAAAGGTTAAATATAAATTTGTTTTTGGGTTGTTTTTGTAAAACCATTGATTAGCACCGAAGTTAAGCTGCCGTCTTGGTTATGACCCGGAAGTTCTCTCCTCCGGAAAGGGGATTTTAGTGGCTTTACACGGCATGGTTGTTGGTCTTAGTGCTTCAAAACTCTGCTGTGGTTTTCATCCACAACCATCTCTAGGTTTTTAGAGAATGGTGGGAGAAAGAGAGAAACAGCCAGTTAGCTGCTGTTCTCAGTGGAAATGCCTTATTGAGGCCAGAGGTCAGTGAAGATTGGCTGGACTGGTTGTTCCAGATAGAAAAGCAACAGGAACCCAAATAAGCTTTGGTTCCCACCAACGTTCAGTCAATGTGAAGAGGAGAGTTACATTCTGAAGCCTGTTTCCCTGAGCAGTTAGTGAAGAAAAATAATCCTCAGCAGCAGCCAAGCTCAGCTAATGAGAATGAAAACAATGAGTCCAAGTTGCTCTCTTCCAAAGTTCCTGTCATCTGTAAACCATAGTGTTGAAATGTTGCTGGATGGTCTGTGTCGCCTGTCTTAGTTCTTCATCTAACCTGGATCAGGTGAGTGGATGACCTCCTCATGTGTTCTGCTCTCATTTCTACCAACAGTTTTTAGTCCAATCCTGCCTCCCTGAGTATTAACTGCTCTTCTTCTTTAGGCCTTACAGGGAGATAAAGATAACTCTAGCAGCTTTGTTTTCTTTCTTTGAGGAAATCAGAGGCGTCAATAAGTTTTAAGGACAGGGGGGGTTTAGCCCCAAGGAGATGTACAACATGTTTATCACATTTCTCAATAGCTAATGAAAATCTGAAAGTTGATTTTTCTCTAATTGGAAAGATTTAGCAGAGACAACTTCCTGTGAAAATGTTTGAAGCTCCCAGTAGATTTTCAGGACTGTTCAATCTGTTTGTCCCTCAGCATTTTGCCTTAACCTTCCCGTTATGTTGAAACACAGTAAACTGATTCATCTCTGATCAACATCCAGGCTAATGCCATGGGGGCGACAGCAGCACAGGATGCTGCAGTTAGTCCTGCTACTGCAGGGGCGCCTGTTAGAAGCCCAGCTTCATCCATCTCAGCAATTGTGTCCTTGGGCAAGACGCTTCACCCGCATCGCCTACTGATGGTGGTCAGAGATCAGTGGCGCCTGCATAGGCAGCATTGCTTCTTTAATATTTGCTCATTTCATTTGTTCAAAGTTCCACGGTTTACATTTTAGGCCCAAAAGTGACTAAAATGCTTTTAATTTCAAGCCCTGAAAAATATTACTTGAATTAAAGAAATATTAAACTACTTATTTGGATCAAGTTCATCTGGAATATTTGCACAGTGGTTAAAAAAGTCAGTTTGAAACAAATTAGATTTTTAATAAAAAATATTTATTTTAAAAACTGCATTTTATGTTTACATGTTCTGACAATCTTTATGTTTTGAATCATTTAAGTGTGAAAAACTTGTTAAAATAAGGAAATGAGGAAGAGGGCAAATACTTTTTCACACCACTAGATCTTTCTTGGCTATCTCCACTTTCTAATCATTACTCTCTTAAATAAAGGCTCATGGTTTCTAAGTCTGATATTGTTCACTTTATGTTTCATGTTTCATATTCATATTACCTTCAATTAAATTCCAACACTGTCTGTATTCCAAACGACTCCATCCTGTGAAATCCTTTAGATCAGGGGTCATCAACAGTTCAGACCCTGAGAGCTGCTTCAGGCCAGGGAACAAAAACACATAAAGAGCTACTCCATGCTCATTTATTGTTGGTTGGTTTTTTAATAGCTTTCCATTGAAGCTTTAGTAAAAATCAGAATGAGTTTCAAATGAAGCAGTTAGTAGGTTGAGGATCTACCCTGGGAAGAGAGACAGACAGAGTCTAGGATGGAAAATGACTCCCTTTGCTTTGTCTAAATTCTTTTCAACATTTTAAAGTCTGTGAAGATTCTCAGTCATCCAGGTCATGGTCAAGATTGGAAAGTTCAGTTTAGGCAGCTGGACGTGAAGTTTTCTAGAAGACGTTTGCTCCCCACCACCAGTTAGAACTGAAGAAGCCTCTTGGATGAGAGGAGAAACGTCTTCTAGAAAACTTCACCTCCAGTTGCCTAAACTGACCTTTTCAACATTTTAAAGTCATTTAATATCAGATCATTTTGGGGAAACTTTTACTGAATATGTTCCACATCTGCTTTATGTTTGAACAAATTAGATATTTATATATTATAAATAAATTAGAAATGTCTATATTTTTTATTTCATAATGGTTGTTTTTCTGTCCATCAAGGGGAAATCATAATTCAACAATGATTCAAAAATCTCTCTAAACTCCTTTTTAAATCAGGTTCAGTTTTATCTTTGGTGAATCTTTGCTATTTTTAGACGGCTACCTGCAGGTAGGTGAGCCCTGCCTTAGACTCAGCCTTCCAAGGGAATATCTCTCCTCCCCATCTGTGCTCCTCTGACTCCTACAGGCCAATATTGATGGGAAATGATTTTATATTAGTATATTATTATCATCATCCACAGGGCCGGAACCAGACTTTAAAAATACTGAGGTCCTCTGAAACATTTTTTATAAAAGAACACGGATATAAAAAACATGTTTTATTGAAAAGGAAAACTGCCATTTGAAATTAAACATTTAAATCATATAATTATAAATCCTTTTTAAAAAGTGTTTTTCTAATTATCCATTTTAAATAGAATTGGTAAAGAGGAATTGTAAATTGTATTTATTGATCCATTATTAAATCCTAAAGCGATGCCAGCCTACTTTATATGAACAAGTGGAACAGATTGGATAACGACTCACTGATGTGGCTCTCTATCTACACTGAAGCAAAGAAACCCTGATAGATGACGGTTATTATGTGTTTAGGGTTTTATTATTCAGACATTATAATGTAACATTGGTCAACAGTTAACTGTAAAAAAGGAAATGATGGTTAAAATCAATGAATCTAATTAAAGACCACTGAATTATATTTTTTGGAGAGGTTGAAAACATCTTAGTGCCTCTAAAATTTGCCTGGTGATTAAACTGGAGGATATAATTTTTTTCTCTTTTCTTGCTAAAAATACACAGAAAATATCAGTTGGTTGCAAAATTAAAGAAGCATAAATTACAACTGATTTCATTCTCAATAAAACTTTCAGGACATATTAATCTGACATATGAGTGAGGAAATTTCCACCAAACACTGAAGAACTCAAACATGCTTTCATACCAGTAATAAATCCCAGTAATTATTCATGGCATCAGTTCAATAAATCTGTTTTATCTTTAATCATAAATCCATCTGGAAATCAGAAATAAAGACTGATAACAAACAATAAACGGCTTTAAATTTTACAAAAACATAAATTCTGCTTTTGTGAAACAGCCGCTGAGCAAACCTGTTCATTGTTTTGTTGTTTGGTTTTTGAGAAACTACATTTCCCGCTGGAGTGATGTCCTCTGCCTCCTTATATACTGGTCTCCTGATGAGCAAACGAGCAGCAAGTGGTCCAGTCAGCTCCAGGAGACCTAGAACGCCCACTGGCGGAGAAAAGTGGACAGACCTCCAGATCCCAACAATATGGAGCATTTTCACGCTCTGCTGATGAACTTTTGGGCAAATAGGAGAAAAGCTTCCAGCTTCAATATGTCAACTGTGGAGCAAATTGACTGAGAAGTTCAGTGATAACTAACAGTATGTTGATAAAACATCTAAAATTACTACATAGTTAAAATTTACAATTCTTCCTAATATTAAGAATTACATTTTAAAGTAATAAATAACATCCCTCAAAGGAGTTTATAACGGAAACATTTTATTTGATTTATAGAATTTCAGTGTCTGTAAAACATATCTAGAAACAACTAAACATTTTTTATGATTGTAGTAGTTAAATATTTATGGAAATTACAATAAATTTATGTTAATAGTAAAAATTTCCTATTAACCTAAATGGCCACGAGGAGACAGCAAGAAAGACCGCCACAGCCAAATACCTACAAAGAGTAAGAAAGGTCCTGAAAAGTCAGCTAAATGGGAAAAACAAGATCCAAGCCACCAACACATTTGCTCTGCCAGTCATCAGATACCCTGCTGGTATAATAAACTGGCCAAAGGAGGAGATAGAGGCCACTGACATCAAGACGAGAAAGCTCCTCACAATGCATGGAGGGTTCCACCCCAAATCCAGCACCCTGAGACTGTATGCCAAGCGTAGCAAGGGAGGCCGAGGGCTAGTGAGTGTGAAGACCACTGTCCAGGATGAAAAAACTAAGATCCAGGAGTACATCAGGAAGATGGCCCCCAAAGACAAATGGCTTGGCGAATACCTCAGGCAGGAGAAAATCAAAAGTGAGGACAAGAAAGATGGAGGAGAACCATCATGGAGGGACAAGCCGCTGCACGGCGTGTACCACAGACAAATAGAAGAAGTGGCTGATATCAAAAAATCCTACCAGTGGCTGGAAAAGGCTGGACTGAAGGACAGCACAGAGGCACTAATCATGGCAGCACAAGAACAGGCACTCAGTACAAGATCAATAGAGGCCAGGGTCTACCACACTAGGCGGGACCCCCGATGCAGACTGTGTAAAGATGCCTCTGAAACAATACAGCACATAACAGCAGGGTGTAAAATGCAGGCAGGAAGTGCATACATGGAACGCCACAACCAGGTAGCTGTCATAGTGTACAGGAACATCTGCCATGAGTATGGGCTGGAAGTCCCAAGGTCAAAATGGAAGACACCTCCTAAGGTAGTTGAGAATGACCGAGCTAAGATCCTATGGGACTTCAAGATCCAGACGGAGGAACAGGTGATGGCTAACCAACCAGACATCGTGTTGATCGACAAACAGCAGAAGAAGGCAGTAGTGATAGATGTGGCAATCCCAAGCGACAGCAACATCAAGAAGAAAGAACACGAGAAGCTTGAGAAATACCAAGGGCTGAAAGAGGAGCTAGAAAAGATGTGGAAAGTAAGAGCAGCAGTGGTGCCAGTGGTAATTGGAGCACTGGGGGCTGTGACCCCCAAACTGGGAGAGTGGCTACAGCAGATTCCAGGTAAAACATCAGAGGTCTCTGTCCAGAAGAGCGCAGTCCTAGGAACAGCTAAGATACTGCGCAGAACCCTCAAACTCCCAGGCCTCTGGTAGAGGACCCGAGCTTGAGGATGACACATACCACACCACAAGGGAGGAGAAAAGTTTTTTTTATATATATATAAACTATTATATACTATATACTATACTATATAACTACTATACTATAGTATATAAGTACTATATATAAAAAACTATATATACACTATATTGCCAAAAGTATTTGCTCACCTGCCTTGACTCACATATGAGCTTAAGTGACATCCCGTTCCTAATCCATAGGGTTCAATATGACGTCGGTCCACCCTTTGCAGCTAGAACAGCTTCAACTCTTCTGGGAAGGCTGTCCACAAGGTTTAGGAGTGTGTTTATGGGAATTTTTGACCATTCTTCCAGAAGCGCATTTGTGAGGTCGCACACTGATGTTGGACGAGAAGGCCTGGCTCTCAGTCTCCGCTCTAATTCATCCCAAAGGTGTTCTATCGGGTTGAGGTCAGGACTCTGTGCAGGCCAGTCAAGTTCATCCACACCAGACTCTGTCATCCATGTCTTTATGGACCTTGCTTTGTGCACTGGTGCACAGTCATGTTGGAAGAGGAAGGGGGCAGCTCCAAACTGTTCCCACAAAGTTGGGAGCATGGAATTGTCCAAAATGTCTTGGTATGCTGAAGCATTCAGAGTTCCTTTCACTGGAACTAAGGGGCCAAGCCCAGCTCCTGAAAAACAACCCCACACCATAATCCCCCCTCCACCAAACTTTACACTTGGCACAATGCAGTCAGACAAGTACCGTTCTCCTGGCAACCGCCAAACCCAGACCCGTCCATCAGATTGCCAGATGGAGAAGCGCGATTCGTCACTCCAGAGAACGCGTCTCCACTGCTCTAGAGTCCAGTGGCGGCGTGCTTTACACCACCGCATCCGACGCTTTGCATTGCACTTGGTTATGTATGGCTTGGATGCAGCTGCTCGACCATGGAAACCCATTCCATGAAGCTCTCTGCGCACTGTTCTTGAGCTAATCTGAAGGCCACATGAAGTTTGGAGGTCTGTAGTGATTGACTCTGCAGAAAGTTGGCGACCTCTTCGCACTATGCGCTTCAGCATCCGCTGACCCCGCTCCGTCAGTTTACGTGGCCTACCACTTCGTGGCTGAGTTGCTGTCGTTCCCAAACACTTCCATTTTCTTATAATACAGCTGACAGTTGACTGTGGAATATTTAGGAGCGAGGAAATTTCACGACTGGATTTGTTGCACAGGTGGCATCCTATCACAGTTCCACGCTGGAATTCACTGAGCTCCTGAGAGCGACCCATTCTTTCACAAATGTTTGTAAAAACAGTCTGCATGCCTAGGTGCTTGAATTTATACACCTGTGGCCATGGAAGTGATTGGAACACCTGATTCCAATAATTTGGATGGGTGAGCAAATACTTTTGGCAATATAGTGTATATATATATAAAATGTGTATGAAATATTTGACTATAATAACTTTATTTTTTATTTAAAAATTCTATTTGTATGTCTTTAGCAATAATATAAAATGTAAGGGATTTCGATAGTAACCAGTTATGAACTGATAATAAAAATGTTTGGGTTTTACTACAATATTTAAGTGATGAAAATGAATCAATTTATATTTTGGCAGAATAGAAAATTTCAGATATTTGGTTTTCAATGCACGGATATCATTTCTGGAGTATTCTTTTAAAAGGGAAAGTATTTTAATTGGATTAGGATATAATAACATGCTAATAACATGTTCGAGGAGCTTCAACAGCAGTACCGAATCAGTTTTATAATCTCACTACAGAGAGATTAGAATCCAGTCCTGAGGCTCATGTGTTTCTGTCATCACTTTACCCTTCTCACCTATGTGAATTTTCATGTGAAAAGTCAAATTAGTTTTTAGAGTAAAATTCTTTTTAGAAATGGTTCAAGAAAAAGGCTTCTCATCTGTATGAATTCTGATGTGTGAATCAAGATGAGATTTCTGACTGAAGCTTTTATCACAGAATTGACATTTAAAAGGATTCTCATCTATGTGAATTATAATGTAAGAAGTCAAACTACTCTTGTCAGTAAAATTCTTCTTACAAACAGTACAAGAAAAATGCTTCTCACTTGTGTGAAGCCCGATGTGTCTATCAAGACTAGATTTCTTTGTGAACATTTTTCCACAGAACATTCATAAATCTTCTGACCTGTGTGAGTTCTCATGTGAACCATTAAATGTTCTTTTTTTAAGGAGGTTTTCTCCAAATTTCAAACATGTGAAAGGTTTTTCTCCTGTATCTTCAATCTCATGCTTCAAAACAAGCTGCTTTTCATGCTCACTTATGGGGAGCTCCATGGTTTCCTCTTTTGTCCAGGGATGTTTTGGTTCTTTCTGCTCTTCGTTTATCTTCAGAGCTTCTGGTTCCTCTCGGTCCAAAGTGGAAATTGTCCCCTGTTCATTGAGCTGCTGTTCAGAGAAATCCTCTCCTTTACCAACAGAAACTTGCAGGTGGTCTGATAGACAAACACAGCAGAAAGACTTTTTTTATGGTTAAAAAAGGACACCGCAAAAAGAGCACCAAACTCTGTCCTTAAGTTTCAGGAGATCCTGTCACACAACCTGAACATATGAAGTTCATTCTGGCCTAAATTTGTTTCCCCACAAAGATTTATAAAAGAAAGTAAAGCATTTCCATCCAAAACCACAGTGACTGTCTGGCAAAGGAGGAAGTAATGAGACACCCTACCCTCAGCAGTGCTTCCTGTACACCTCTGCCTGGAAGAGACATACCCCAGCTGAATGTCAGAGGCTGATCATATTTTAAATGATTTTCTAATGAAATTCCTCTTTTCTATCATATTAAAGAGAAGAATTAAGGTAAGAAAGATATAGAAAGGCCTAAATGATAAAGCCTTCTGGAGCAGCTTCCTTATTTTTCCTAAAAAAAAATAACAATCAGCAGGGCCAGAGGGCTATGTTCTTTTCTTCCTCTACAATAGTATATAATAATCATAAAATGAAGTGAGTACAATTATAAAATGATCACAGTGCCAGAAGAAATTAGTTGTTGATAAGTCTAGACTGTACTGGAGGCAGGAAGACCTGTAAGGTCTGGATGATGAGGTGATCACCCTCAGTCCCTTACATAGAAATGCAGCATCCCAATCTGGCCAGTGCGGTTAGCTTCAGCTTGGCGTTCACTTAACTCACGGAGGGCGGAGTCATGGCTCTGAATGAGGACATGCTGTTGCTCCAAGGTCCTCTTGAGTGATTCCGCGGGGCTAGTTTGTTGGCCAGAGTGTTCTGTCATGTTGGGTTCAAGGCGTCTAACCAACATGCAGAAACCACTCTTTAAACAGGGAAAAAGTTAAATGATTTATTTACAATGTTTACAAGTTTATGGAGCACAGGTTCTGGGTTCTTCTGACTGGTCACGGGAGGGAAGCCACTGAGGACAGAGCAGTTAGAGTTGATCCAGGAAATTTGCAGTTTACAGATGACGGAGATAAATACCTGCTCAGAGATGGATCTGATCAGCAGGGGGGAAACCTAGAGGGTCCAGAGGCTAGTCGGCAGGCAGAGGGCTGAGGGCAGAGGAAGAGACTGAGACTGAGTGCAGGCAGGCAGATTCCAGACAGAGATTTCTTTCTCCAGGATTTCAGGCTTCCAGAAAAGTCAGGATCTGTGAGGCAGAGAGATACAGGGTCATACAGGTTCACAAAATCAGGGTTTTCAGATCAGGCAGGCTGGCTCAGGTTTTGCTAACCATTACTGGCAAACACTCTGGCAGGGAAGTGTCAGCCTCCTCCTCCTTAAATAGGTCTCCTGATGAGCAGACAGGAACAGGTGTGTAGGAGTAAGCTCATGCCCTCAGGAGGAAGATCTCAGGCGCCCTCTGGTGGAGAAAGTGGACAAGCCTCCAGATCCCAACATCTGGTCCCTGATGTCTGTAGAAAGCTCTTTGGTCTTGCCCATGGTGGTGATGTTGGATGCTGGTTGTTTGGGTGTTGAAAGGTGTCTTTTATACAGGTAACAAGGTGAGGAAGGTGTATTTGATGTAGATAATTGGGGGTGTGTCTTAAAGGAAGACTAACTGGCTTGTAGGAGCCAGAATACTTGCTGTTTGATAGGGGGTCACATACTTGTTTTTCCTCATCAGATGTTATCAATTTTTATATTTATTTCATATGATGTGAATTTCTGGAATTTTCTTTGGGATTCTGTCTCTCAATGTTAGAATGTACATATGTTTAAAATTATAGATTGTTGCATTCTTTGTAAGTGGGCAAACCTGCAAAATCAGCAAGGGGTCAAATACTTATTTCCCCCACTGTACCTGGGGAACCATGACCCGTTTGGCCCAGCCCCAGTGAGTGAAGGAGGACACTTGTTTGTGCACTGGTGGCATTAAAACAGTAGAAAAAGTAATTAAGCTGCTCTGGTAGGGAGGGGTCACAGTTCAATATAATGTTTGATTTTGTAGTTCATAATTTCCTGTTGTCATGATTAAACTAAGGTCTGACCCAAAATGCAGAAGTCCAAACAGATAGACACAGATTAAAAGTTCAACGGGTTTTATTGAAGAGGTTTAAGCTCTGTGCAGAGTCTCTCTGAATTCTGCAAAGCCAGAACTGGAAGGCGAGGGGAAGACAGACTGTTAGTTCAGGCTCAGTGGGAAATTTGCTTCGTTGATCTTTAAGGAGAGGATCTGGTTGTTGACTCACGTTTCCAGAGAAGTAAAGGATGCTTGACTCCAGTGTGTGTGTTGGTTTTCCAGAGTATGTCTGATTCGGTGGAGGGCGGTACAGGGTTTACCAAGAAATCGGACTGTGTAGATGAAGGGAGATGCTGATTGCCACTCAGATTTCCTGCCGTACTTGAACGGGTCGTGGTGAAGCTGATTCCCTTGCTCAGAGTGTAATTTCAACGTCCTCAAAAGGAGACTGGATCCAAACCTCCTGTTTGAATCCCTCACTCAGTTTAAGACTCAGTTGATTCCTTCTGGGAGAGGAGGTCCGAAAAGGTCCAGTTTGCAGGATGACTTCCTGCCGAGAGGCAAAGACCAAAACAAAGTTAAAACTCAGGGAGACAAGAACTCTGTCTTACTCAGTGAAACTCGGCTTGGCTAGAGTACCAAAAACTGGCAACACTCTGGCGTCGAGGTAGTGGCAATCAGTAGCTTAAGAGCACTCCGTTAATGAGGTAACCGGAACCAGGCGCCTCCTGCTGGTGGAAGGTAGAGCAACACAAAAGACAAACACACAGACTGGAGTCCTGGCAGCTGTGTTTATTGCTTTCTGTAATCTGTATTTGATAAGTTACTATTGTTCTCTGTCCCTGCATTTAAAAGCATATTTTTTTTATCCTAAACTCATGTAATTTGAAAATTTTAGGGAATGCCACAGAATTTTGCTAAATGTAGTGTTAGGATAATTGTCATTGAATATGTGTGAGTTTATTAAACCTTGGTATTGGCTTCCTGGTGCATGTCAGAACTGATGTTTTAATCTAATTAGGACAGTTCCTCTGTCTGGATATACAGTTATTATCTTCATTTTGTACGTGACAAAGATTTGGAAATGGAATGAGAGCGGTGTCCTTCAGCTACGAACGAAGTGTAATATTTTGATAAGGCTGGAGCCATGGATGTCTAATCATCTGCTAACTTCTATGATGTAAAATGTGATGATGAGGCAGACTGGAGATATATAAAATGACTTTTTAACTGTTAATCTGGGGCACTTCCTGAGAGGTGAGCCCTGAGTTGAGCAGATGCCATTCTGTAAACTCTAAGAAATTTCTCTGATCTGAGTAGGATTACAATTTCTATCAGAATCAGTTATGAAGTGTTTAAAGACCTTGTCCTGAGTGATCTTTTTTCAGGGAGAAGAACCGGAGAGATAAAACATCAGGGTGCATGCACAGAGCCTATCTTTAACAGCAGGCTACAGTGATTTAGTTTGGAGTAAAATATTTTCGGAAAACAATGTAAAATGCAAAATGTTCAAGACATTTCTCAGTTCAGGCAAACATGCATGGTAAATACAGAAAACAAGAAATGGTGTTTTCATTTGTGTTTCATGTCTACACATTTTTTTCTGGGAAATTTAGTCAGGGACAGGAACCACTGTTAGAAACAACATTTTAAATAAGTAATTATTTACAAAACTAAGTTACAAATAAAACGTCTGGTATGTTAACGCGTCATAACTCCAAAATGTCTTCCCTATTTGTCCCTATTGTCTTCCAAGTGTGGCCAGCACGATTTCTCAGTTCACTGCATACATTCCTGTGGTTGACTCTGGGACTTGATACGCCTCAATTGGCTGAAGCACGAGCCATTGTTTGTCGACAGCGCCAATAAACTGAGCCGTCAGGTTATGTGGGGCTCTTTGAGGAGGGAAGGAGTGATGCTGGCCACATGAACTTGGAAGAGGAGGAGAAGATGCTCTACATGTTTCAGGACTGGCTGCTGGCCATTCAATGTGTGTGCAGTCTTTTTCAGTATCAATCAGAAAATAAGCTGTTGTGATTGTGTGGCACCCGAGAGGTGCGATCATGTAAAAAAAAAACCATAAAACAAAACAGACTGCGGCGATTGTGAGCAGAGCCCTAAAAAGTTTTATTGGTTCTAAAAGTCCAATAATTTACTTAAAAGACAAGCTCGAAAAAAATGTTTGTTCAATAAAATGCGTTAAAAGGAAGAGCTAAAAAAGAAGGGATTAAAAGAAAATAAAAAGATAAAAATTCAGGGCATCGGAGCAGCAGAGTCAATGAAATAGCCCTGAGATGCGCTCCAGCTGGCACGATGGAGGGCGCAGTCCTTCCTCCAACGCGCGGTCCTCTCGCCAGCATGCTGCGCGTGCGGGCCTCACCAGCATAGCTGGCACCAGTGAGGTCTCCTCCAACACGTGGTCCTCTCGCCAGCGTGCGTCTGTACCGCTCTCCATCATGCCGCTCTCCAGTGCGCCGGTCTCCATTGCGCCGGTCTCCATCGCGCCGGTCTCCAGTGCGCCACTTTCCAGTACACCGCTCTCAATCCTGCCTCAGCGCCCCGCTCCCGTGCGCCCCGCTCCAGGGCGGCTCAGCACCTCGGTCCAGTACGCCTGCTCCAGTGCGCCTGCGGTAACCGGTCGCTAGAAATGTCCTGATGCTTCTCCCTCACCCGCTCAGTTTGGCTCTCCTCAAAGTCCGGCAACGGCCCTCCACGTCCGGTCTCTGCCTTCCCATGTCCAGAGTGTCTCTCTCCAACCAAACAGCTGCCTTTTTAATCAGCGTCCCAGTTGGCACGCTGCTTGGTTGATGGGGAACACCTGTGCCGTTGCTGTGGGCGTGTCCAGGTGTGAGTGGTAATGTGGCCTCCAAACAAAATCTGTAAAAAAACATGCAACACACAAAATTGAAAACAAGCAAACAAGTTCAAAAATAAAGAAAATCCAAAATTAGAAAACATGCAATAAACTTAACAAAAAGGCCACATTACCACATCCCCCCACACTTTAATAAGGCCCGTCCCGGCCGATCCATAGTCCTAAGGGAAAGCACATTCCCATCTGATCCAAAAAAAATAAATAAAATAAAATCCGTTAAAACATCGCTCACAACCCCCCAGTCCTACCAGCAACGCCAGATTCTGTGGCACCCGAGAGGTGCGATCATTGAAAAAAAAAACCATAAAACCAAACAGACTGCGGCGATTGTGAGCAGAGCCCTACAAAGTTTTATTGGTTCTAAAAGTCCAATAATTTACTTAAAAGACAAGCTCCCTAAAAATGTTTGTTCAATAAAATGCGTTAAAAGGAAGAGCTAAAAAAGAAGGGATTAAAAGAAAATAAAAAGATAAAAATGCAGGGCATCGGAGCAGCAGAGTCAATGAAATAGCCCTGAGATGCGCTCCAGCTGGCACGATGGAGGGCGCAGTCCTTCCTCCAACGCGCGGTCCTCTCGCCAGCATGCTGCGGGTGTGGGCCTAGCCAGCATAGCTGGCACCAGTGAGGTCTCCTCCAACACGTGGTCCTCTCGCCAGCGTGCCTCTGTGCCGCTCTCCATTGCGCCGTTCTCCAGTGTGCCGGTCTCCATCGCGCCGCTCTCCAGTGCGCCGGTCTCCAGTGCGCCGCTCTCAATCCTGCCTCAGCGCCCCGCTCCCGTGCGCCCCGCTCCAGGGCGGCTCAGCGCCTCGGTCCAGTACGCCTGCTCCAGTGCGCCTGCGGTAACCGGTCGCTAGAAATGTCCTGTTGCTTCTCCCTCACCGGCTCAGTTTGGCTCTCCTCAAAGTCCGGCCACGGCCCTCCACTTCCGGTCTCTGCCTTCCCATGTCCAGAGTGTCTCTCTCCAACCAAACAGCTGCCTTTTTAATCAGCGTCCCAGTTGGCATGCTGCTTGGTTGATGGGGAACACCTGTGCCGTTGCTGTGGGCGTGTCCAGGTGTGAGTGGTAATGTGCCCTCCAAACAAAATCCGAAAAAAACATGCAACACACAAAATTGAAAACAAGCAAACAAGTTCAAAAATAAAGAAAATCCAAAATTAGAAAACATGCAATAAACTTAACAAAAAGGCCACATTACCACAATTGCAAGATGTTTGTAGGAGCAGTGATTACTCTGACAACAGGAGTATAGTCTGTCAAACCATCTGTTGACTGTCCACATTATTCTGCTGAACTGCAAGTCTTTTTTGTGCATTGATTTTTGAAAAAAGCCTCATGTATTTTTGAGGTACAGACTGACTGTCGTACTGTACATCTTCCCTAATTTATGCAGCTTAAAAATGAAATGGCAAAAAGTAATTGACTTTGAATGTAATTCATTACATTTATGTTTGCAGAGGGAATAGTGGACATCAAATTTGCTGACCTCCTGGTATTTGTGACAGGAGCTGACACTCTCCCTCCCCTTGGCTTTCTGGTGCCTTCTACAATCAAATTTTTTGACCAGGAATCAGGTGAGAGGCACCTCCCGTAAACCTCTACTTGAAGCCTTACCCTTACCCTACCAAGGGGTATAGAGGATGAGGAGGACTTAAAAATTATGATGCATGAGGCAATCATAGGATTAATGGGGTTTGGCAAGGTGTAGCCCCAGTCCCCCACCCCACCGACCCCCATGACCTTTGCCCCGGTCCCCCACCCCACAGAGAAAGGACACCAGGTCACTGCACCCTCAACAAAACAAAATGCTGCCCTAGTCCCCCACCCCACAGAACCTCATGACCCGTGCCCCAGTCCCCTACCCCACAGAAGAAGGACACCAGGTCTCTGGACCATCAAAACCTGTAAGTACCCCAGTTCCCCACCCATTGAGGAAGAACTAGGGATCTAGTGACCCTCACAGCCCCTGGCCCCCACCCCCAACTCTGAGTAAGGACTCACCCCCATTCCAAATAGTTCTGGAAATTATTTCCAGCGTTTTATTGTCACAAGTATAGAGCACGAATTTAACTCTGCATTTAACACACCCCTGCTTCTAATTACATAAAAAAAAAAAATCATTGTGGCAATTTACCTCAAATGCACTTTATAATGACACAGCTCTTAGTGTGATGAAGTGTGAATATGTTCCAGTTTTGTATGTCTCCTTTAGCCTGGAGAAAGAACTTAAAGCTAACTTTAAACTGGAAAAAACAGTACAGACATTTCTTCATTTGAGAAGGTTAGAACAATCATGCACAACAGTCGCTATGGGAGAGACCATTCAGACTGTCACTAATTGCAAAGACCTTGGTGTTGTACTTGATCTCCTCCTTGAAATAGGCCTCATGGACATATCTCCTGTGTACTAACTAAGGCACAGCAAGGAATGTCCTTAAAATACTGTGTTTTTCTATTATGGACATGTTATGCTGCTTTTATTGAAAGTGTTTATTGTATTTATAATATTTGTAAACAAAATAACTCACACTGGGAAAAGGGCTGGCCAGCACATCCCCATGTGGAGTGGGTTGACTTATTTTGATTATTAAGCACCACCATCCCTCAGTCCTTGTCATGGAACCTGAACAACAGTCTCATCATTTCAAAGACTATACTTACTCTGACAGTTGAGAAAATTCATAGTCAGTCAAGCGGACATGATCATCTTATACCACAGTACCATTGAAAGCGTGCACGTCTCCTTCATCCTTGTCTGGCAACAGCTGGAGAAAGTGGTATGCAGGGCCTCTAAAAGCCATTTCCCGGCATCTTAGCCTCACATTACAAAACCAGAATAGCCAGGAAAGCCAATAGTATCACCCCTGAACGTTCACATCCAGGACACCATCTATTTACACTCTGTTTTAGGGACAGTGCTTACCCACAAGCCATCTGCCACTTGAATATGCACTAGCACTTCATAGCTACTCCACTATCTGGCCTTCCTACCTCTCTTGCTTATTTTGCACAATGTACCTGTTTTCCGTAAAACCGATTTACTTCTCAATGTGTTCCCATGTGCCATTCCCTATTATTTATGTGCTCCGCTGGTTTTCTTTTTTCTGTTTTGTTATATTTGATATAAATATCGCTCCACAGGCCTGCGGGAGTCCTTCCTAGTCTGCAAAAATGGTTTACTGCTGTATAAGAGGACCCTTTGTAAAGCAAGAGCAGCATACTTCTCCTCATTAATAGAGGAGAATAAGAATAATCCTAGATTTCTTTTTAATACTGTTGCCAAACTCACCCAGAGCCATAGCTCTGTTGAACCGTCCATTCCACCTGCTCTTAGCAGCAATGATTTTATGGGATTCTTTATAAATAAGATTGATCTTATTAAAAATAAGATCATAAGCACTCCTCTATCCGCGATTGTACCTGAGGTAGTCATGGAATCTGAACCGGGTTTAGACTGCTTTGATCCAGTTGAACTTTCTGAATTAGCAAAATTATTGTCTTCATCTAAGCCTTCAACTTGTATGTCAGATCCAGTTCCAACCAGGTTATTTAAGGAGGTATTTCCTTTGATCTCCTCCTCCATTTTAGATGTGATTAATCTATCTCTGTTACAGGGATATGTACCTAAAGCTTTTAAGGTTGCTGTAATTAAACCTCTGCTTAAGAAACCGTCTCTTGACCCAGATGACTTGGTTAATTATAGACCTATATCCAATCTTCCTTTCTTATCCAAAATTCTTGAGAAAGTAGTTGCCAAACAAGTTTGCGACCACTTACACCATAATGAACTTTTTGAAGAGTTTCAGTCTGGCTTTAGAGCTCATCATAGCACTGAAACAGCTCTGGTGAAAGTCACTAATGATATTCTCATGGCCTCAGATAATGGACTCGTATCTGTGCTCGTCCTGTTGGATCTTAGTGCTGCATTTGATACAGTTGACCATAATATTCTTTTAGAAAGACTTGAATATTTTGTTGGAATTAAAGGAACAGCACTAGACTGGTTTAAATCTTATCTATCTGATCGAATTCAGTTTGTTTATGTTAATGATAGATCTTCAACACGCTCAAAGGTTACCTGTGGAGTACCACAGGGATCAGTGCTAGGACCAATTCTCTTTACTTTATACATGCTCCCAATTGGTAGAGTTATTAGACAGCATGGGATTAATTTCCACTGTTATGCTGATGATACCCAGCTATATCTGTCTATAAATCCAGATGAAGCTAAGCCATTACATAGATTACAGGCATGTCTGAAGACATAAAAACCTGGATGACTCTTAACTTTCTGCTTCTGAATGCAGACAAAACAGAAGTTATAGTCTTTGGACCAGAGTCTCTGAAAAAGAAGCTGATTAGCCAGTCACTTCATTTGGATGGGATTAAACTGATTTCAGATAATAAAGTAAAAAATCTTGGTGTTATTTTTGATCAGGACCTGTCATTTAAATCCCAGATCAAAAAGGTTTCTAGAATTTCCTTCTTTCATCTGAGGAATATTGCAAAAATTAGAAATCTCCTGTCCAGGGGTGATGCTGAGAAACTAGTCCATGCATTTGTTACTTCAAGGCTGGACTATTGTAATTCTTTACTATCAGGAAGTCCACAAACTGTAGTTAAAAGCCTTCAGCTGATCCAAAATGCTGCAGCCAGAGTTCTGATGAAAATGAAAAAGAGAGATCATATCTCTCCTATCCTGGCTTCTCTTCATTGGCTTCCTGTTAAATCAAGAATTGAATTTAAAATCCTCCTTCTCACATATAAAGCCTTAAATGGCCAAGCTCCATCTGATATCAGAGATCTGATTGTTCCTTATGTTCCTAACAGAGCACTTCGCTCTCAATCTGCAGGTTTACTAGTGGTTCCTAGAATTTCTAAAAGTAGAATGGGAGGCAGATCTTTTAGTTCTCAGGCTCCTCTCCTGTGGAACCAACTACCAGTTTTAGTCCGTGAGGCAGACACCCTGTCTACTTTTAAGGCTAGGCTTAAAACTTTCCTTTTTGATAAAGCTTATAGTTAGGGTGGCTCAGGTTATCCTGAGCTGTCTTTAAAGTTATGCTGCTATAGGCTTAGACTGCTGGAGGACATAGGGACCCCCATTTCATCTTTCTGCTTCATTCTCTCTCTGTTCTCCTATTCTGCAGAATCTGTTAGTTCAATCTCTAACGTTCTGCTCTCTCTGCTTTTCCTCAGAGTAGCTTTGCCTCGTCTGTTCCTGTTTGGCTGTGACGTCATCCAGGAAAGAAACATCAGCTGTGCTGCTTCCATCATCACCCTTGTTTGTAGATGTTGGAGATTGGCCTGTTTTCCAGTGTGGTCCTGTTTCTCTGGCCGTGGCTGGGTGGATGTGCTCTCTTCATCCTCTGGCATGGGAGCTGCCTTGGAGCTCGTCTGCCTGGCTGTGTGTTTCCTGGACGGGGCCGCCTTTTACAGCTGCTTTTTGTATCTCTGCTTCTGTCTCCTTGAACCCCAGTTGGCCTCGGCAGATGGCCGCTCACACTGAGCCTGGTTCTGCTGGAGGTTTCTTCCTGTTCAAAGGGAGTTTTTCCTCTCCACTGTCGCTGCAAGCATGCTTAGTGTGAGGGATTGTATTTGAGTCAATGAGTCAATGCAATCAACTGGTTTTCCTTAGATAGAAAACTTTGTATCAATTTGACTGTATGATCTGGTTGAACTGTAAAGTGCCTTGAGATGACATGTGTTGTGAATTTGGCGCTATATAAATAAACTGAATTGAAAATTGAATTATATTGTTGAATGTGGGGGGGACACTGAAATGCATTCTTAGACACTGTATTTTTATACTGGGAGTTTATAAGCTATTATAGAGTCATACTTGTCACCATTGACCATGATTGGCTTGTCAAGATTTGGGTATAAGAGAATATGTTTTCGAATTGTCTTACACAAATTAAGAAACATGATGTTCCGAGGCAAAATTGCTTCTTTTCAGCCTAAAAAAGCGCATTGTCTTTGTTTCTTGCACAAACACTGGCAATGCCAATTCCACCTCTAACGCAGCTAATGACTTGAGCTTAAGGTAGGTTTTCATGATAAAATGTGTTTGCACCCACTTTTATGTTAACTGATTAGAAACTCATATAAGGTCATTTAATCTATAAGACTGCAAGACACTGAAAACTGTCACATATTGGCACTCTTAATCTGCTTAATGGAGAAGGTGATTTTCACTGTCACTTCTATGCTGCTTACCCATTTTCTTTTCAAACCTGTTACTGAGTTATGAAGTGCACTTCAAAGGTTTTGCCTAAGTTGCTATGTAAGTTATCTGTCGTAGTGGATAGCCTGCTATATACTGTCCTACAAAGGCAAAGTGCATTAATTATGCCTACATTGCAATCAAAGTCTTGGTAGTATGTTGGATATTGTAGTTACTACAAATCTGTCATAAATATCTCGAAAGCGGACACATTTGAACCAGGAGGCTTTGTCACAAGATAAAGGAGGATTAAGGAAGACCCTTTTCAGTCTATACTCAAATTTCATAAGACATGTAGTTGCTGCACTTTGCCTTTGTAGGGCACTATGGGCTAATAGTTTATTGTACATTGTGTGTCTGTTTATGTGTGCAGTTAATGGTGAAGCTTTGACATGTCATTGTGCTAATAGAATGAGTATAAAGTGGACACTTGTGTTCCAGGAAATTGTGTCTGTCTGACTTATTTTCTGTATGTTTCCTGAATATTACTAACCTTTTCCCAAGCTCATGTTTTCTACAGCATGGAGCAACAGCTGTTACAATTAAATTTGTCTCTTGAAAAAGAGATACACCTTGCCTATGAATCTCAACAAGAACCTGGTTGCTGCTCTGCCGGTAGCCTACAAGCTATGTGGCGCCATCTGCAGACTGACAGAATTGTAGACTGAAAGAACATTTCTGTGATGAAAAAAAAATAGTTACTGAAAACTACAAAAAGAGCAACATGGTGGACATTAAAAAAACTTAAATATATATTTAGAAGAGAACGAACATGAGCTGGGGTTCGAACCTGCACTGACCAACGCAAGTGTTTTATCATTGCACTACTAACATGTAATCAGAAAATGTCCTGTTACATTGTTGGACTTTCTTTTAAAATAAAGAAAAATGCATTGTTGATATGAAAAGGGAGCCTAAGTGAGGATTGTTTTAAAACTGCCACAGCATAGCCAGAACACAGTAAACACTGAAGTCATCTTTATCATTAAATACATAAATCATAATTGACAAAACTCCATTTATTGCCACATTAGCAAAAAACTTTAAACAGGTATTTCCAATACATGTTCTTATATCTTCCACATGTTCGACATTTCATGTATTAAAGTATTGCCCATTTTTATATAATCCATAAACAGTTATTGATAATTATCCATATGTTGCAATGTCTTCTGTCCATTGGGGCAATGAACAATAAAACTAAACTGTCATACTGAGGGCTCTGCCATAACTGTTTGTGTGGTGCCATGTTAAGATCAAAATAAGTGTCAGCAGGCTTCACATTCCTGTGAAATTCCAGCCTAAAACAACATCAGCATTTCTACCCCCAAAAAGCCACACAAAGACATGAACCTGACAAAAACAAAAAATGAAAGAAAAACAAAATATTGATTGGAATACAGAGAGAGAGAGAGAGAGAGAGAGAGAGAGAGAGAGAGAGAGAGAGAGACAACAGTGAGTATGCGGTGGGTTGGGGTGTGGTGGGGGGGGTTAATTTACCAGCAAAGTGCCGTAACCACTGTCCAACCATTGTACACATTCATTTTGAATTATTGCAGATAATAGACACTAATACATATTAATTAGGACTATGTAGAGTGGCGTACAGTTCTTTAATTCATCCCAAGGGAAATTAAGGTGTATGACAGCTTACATAAATGTATGTCAATGTGAAACATTTTTTAAATTAAATAATGCATGGAGATGGATCAAAAACAACAGTGAAGTAGGCTACATTTATGTGTTATATTCTCAAAAAAAAAAAAAAATAAGGAAAAGGGCTTGGTTAGAGAAAAGAGAGTATATAAAGGGAAAAGTCGAACTGCCTCAGCCAGATTCCAACCCGTATTGAAGCAAAGATTATGCATCATATGCAGTCACTTTAACCACTGCACCACTTCTCAGTTGGTTATATTCCGAAAATCAAGGCTTTGTGAAACGACAATGCAGTGAACTTTGGCAACACTGCCACACAGAGCGTTGTGCAGAGCTTTCTACAAAGAAGATCTGGGCTGAACTATGTAAGTCTGGCTGCCCGGGTCAGCAATTGGATACAACTAGTTCAAATGTATTGGCTGTCGGAAAAGGAGGAAGGACATTATTATCATATTAGGAAAATACGCGTATTTGACGCATGTTGTCTGGGTCAGAACACGCCTCAAGAACGCGCGTTTTGACCTGTCAATTCCTAATGAGACATAAATGCATACAGAAATGTAAAAACGACAGGCGGAAATAAATAGCATGGAAGAAATAAATAGGGTAAAAAAAATACAAAGGAAAAATAAACCAGAAAAAAATATTATCACATGCACAACAATAAATACTTAAAAAAAGTGATGAATAAATAAAGTTGAAGATTATAACAGACAATAAAAAAAAATAAGCTAATTATTACAAAGGCGAATAAATAAAGGACCTAATTAAAAGAGATATGTATATTTATGCCTCACTGTATAGTTTAATTTCTACCTACATTTATTTGTTTATTCAATTTATGGCAGCAATTAATTGTATGCTTATATATTTATTGAGCATATATTTATTTCTGTATTTAAATTTTAAATATGGCAGAGTTGGTCCTCCATACTTCTGGTCTGTAGTGAAAGTTCAGGGTGTTCTAGCCATCAGTGACCAGAAAGTGTATAACTTTCTCTGATAGTCCGACTGACTGAAGAAAGCTGCTGCAGGTTAATCATTGAAAATGTTGAAGTCATATAAAGTTATATCAGGTGATCTTCAACCTTTGAGCTAAACATTAAATCTGCTTTCAGAAGGTCACACGGAAGATTTCAGAGTCAGAGAGTCAACAGTTACAAGAAGTCCAGGAGTTTCTGTTCTTCTACACAGACCTAGTCCAGGCAGCCGAGCCGCAGAGTGAAGAACTTCATGGGTAGAAATTGAGTGAGTCCATCTTTCTTTGTTTAAATCTCCAAGCCCAGATTTAGTCTCCTGATAAAACACAAGTCTAATCCCATGCGACTGTAGAGCAGTGCGTTGTTCTAAGCATGAAATAATCCCACTATAGACTTCTATCATATCTGCTGCTGCCTTCTGCTCCAAGAGACTAACTGACTATAATGTTGTGTTGATCTAAGGGGAAACTCTTAAACTGGTGTTCTGATATCAGGCACTTCTTCTGGACTGAGCTGTGATACTAGGTTCCTGTTAATCTTTATCTGGTTTTATGGCAGAACAGAATTAATGTGTTTGGAACTGCTGGTTAAAGTGTAATACTGCTGACTCAAGAGTCAGTTAGTGCAGAGGGTTTCCATGGAGAATACACAGAGAGCAATGAGCACCCCCTGTTGGTTTCTATTAGTGTTGATCAGAGTTGATCTGCTGAATGATGAGTGTTTCCTCCTCAGATGAAGCTAGAAGGTGTTTAAGCTGATGTGAAGTGAGCAGCATGGATCAGTGTGAGGACAGAGAGGACAGAGTCCCTCCCTCTAAAACCACTCTGTGTGGAGATCATGAGGACCAGAGCAAAGCTCAGAGGTCAGATCACCATCTCTAACTGTCCAGGACTCTTCTCCATGTCAGAGCTCAGCATGAACATCAACAAACCATCTTTATTCACAGGAAACCAGCACAACCACAACCTGGACCAGAACCCAGCTGTGTGTCCTTAAAGAGCAGCTGGTCAAAGGGTGGCTTAATTGATTTTAAATCAGACCAACCTTCATCAGCAAACCGGTGAGCTGTTTATAAATGTCCCACTAATTAGTTTAAACTAACTTCCTTCCAACATATTAATGTGAAGAGAGCTTAAGGTGATGCACATGAAGGCAAGTCATGATGCTGATTTAACTAGGACAGTTCTGGTCTTCACTGTTTAACTTTAAATATATTATTCGACTAAGACTGAATTTAGGGTTTTTCCTTCAGGATCCAACAGAATCTCATATATTGAATCAGATTACTTTTAAACAGACTAACTTAGGAAACAAATAATAAAAGATGAATAACCAAATTAATGACCAACCCTTTGATCTGATCAAAATTAACTGATACATTTCAGAGTGACACTATAAATAGATGGAGATGCGCAAATGAAATGTTTAACTGGTGGTGAAAATATGGAGCAAAAAACCATAAGAATTTACCTCTAGAAATACCTAAACTTCCCTTTTAACAGCCTGATTTATTGTATTTAATTTATTTTTGCTTAAATCTGAAACTGAAATATAAAAGAAATTTGATTTCTAAATAAAACACGTTTTTGATTTCCAGTAAAGACATGCCTTGTTCCAGCGTTACTCAATACCAGTGGTGGGCAATTCCAGTTCCTGATTGCTACTATCCTAAAACTTTTAGATGTGTCCTTGGTCCAAAACACCTGAATCAAGTAAATAGATGGACTCAAGAAACTGACAGCATACTGAGGTGCTGATTCAGGCATTTTATTCAGTAGTGTTTAACCAAGGACAAATCTAAAAGCTGCAGCATAGTGGCCCTCAGAAACTGGAATTGCCCACCCCTGCTCAATACCAACATCATTTCTGTCCATGAATCCTCCTGTTGGCTCTCTGCAGATGTTGGACCATGTTTATCATGAAGCAAATAGATTCATCTCAGGAAGTAAACCTCTAACCTTCCTTCGGATGTTTTTCTATCTGATTAACTTGCCTTCATTGTTCTCACTCAGGCTGCTGCTCTGGAATATATTCATGAACTAATCAGGGATTGGTTTAATAATTGTGTGTCCAGTTTCCTGTCAGTCATTGAAACAGAGCAGCTGCAGCCTCTGATCACAGACTAGGATTAGATTTACTGATCATTCAGTAAAGTTAGAGAGGGAAGGTTGGTAGGAAGACATTTTTCTAACAAACTACAGCACAGTTTTGTTAAAAACACACCTTTCTTTAAATGAGACCTAATGTGGCAGTAAGATTTATCGGTATAGATGAAAGAAATATGAAAATCATCTAAAACAATAAAAGTTTTGACATAGGACATTGTTGATCTAACAAAGACAAGTTTTAGATGAAATTTAAATGTCCATAAAATGAAGCTCTGGTGAACAATCTGCTTCAACTTCCTCTGGATGTTCAGTTTCTCAGTATTTTGTATTTTGCATGTGCAACTTGAGAAAACAAATGCCCATGCTAATGCGTTGTTTGTTTACTTTTTGTCTGCTTGTAACATTGCGCTTGTGATGATCCCTGTGTAGACATCTGCTAATACCTTTTATCTCAACACTGGTCTTACTCACTGGGTTCAGTTGTTCTCAGCAAATGGAACAACTGAACTCATGGAGCTCTGAGAAATCCGTCATGCTTTAATACAGTTACCATGGCAACTCAAAATGCTCAGGTAGGAGCTTCTTCTTTGGTGACAGGTGTCCCCATTTTTAGCTTATGGATCAGGACAACACAGGGACCTTGGTCTTTGTCTGCTTGTTGTTCTACAGAATGTGAGTTAATTCTTCCTGGTTCCTCCACAGAGGGAACCAGCAGAACTCAGAGGTTCCCAGTGCTCCATCTGCCCAGCAGCATCAAACCCAGCTGGACTCCATATTTACGGTCTGTACATGAACTCCAACTACTTCTCCATGGGTTCTGTTCACAGTCATCTCCATGCTGCACTCTGTAGACCAGAGGACTGTCAGTCTGTCCAACATGGATCTGATGTTTGGCTCCATGATCTCAGTCTGATGTGTCCTTCATTTATTGTTCTGTTCAGCTGCTGGAGGAAAACATTGTTAGTTTTGTGAAGAAGGAGCTGAAGAAGATCCAGAAGGTTCTGAGTGCAGATGATCCAGAAGGCTTGGAGAGTCAGTGGGAGGATGAGGAGGATGAAGAGCAGAGAAGTAGAGAGGCTTTGGTGAAGTTCACCCTGAACTTCCTGAGGAGGATGAAGCAGGAGGAGCTGGCTGATCGTCTGCAGAGCAGTAAGAGGATTTCTATAAACATTTAACCTGATGGAGGAATTATTAATTTATTATAGTCAGAAGAGCAGGAAGAACAGATGATCTATTGACAGGAATCATTTCACTGCTAAAGATATTCTCTGTTGCTTCAGGACATTTGTCCTCAGTTCAACCTAAACTTAA
Source organism: Cyprinodon diabolis (assembly GCA_030533445.1). Lineage (NCBI taxonomy): Eukaryota > Metazoa > Chordata > Actinopteri > Cyprinodontiformes > Cyprinodontidae > Cyprinodon > Cyprinodon diabolis. The sequence continues at coordinate 48,682 of CM060067.1, read as the reverse complement.
ATCCAGTCTGAAGAAGAGGTTCCAGTCTGTGTTTGAGGGGATCGCTAAAGCAGGAAGTCCAACCCTTCTGAACCAGATCTACAAAGAGCTGTACATCACAGAGGGAGGGACTGGGGGGGTCAATGATGAACATGAGGTCAGACAGATTGAAACAGCATCCAGGAAACCAACCAGACCAGAAACAACAATCAGACAAGAAGACATCTTTAAAGTCCTACCTGGAAGAGATCAGCCAATCAGAACAGTGATGACTGAGGGAGTGGCTGGCATTGGGAAAACAGTCTGTGATCCGCAAAGGAGGAACTTTATAAACAAGATGCACCAGAACACAGAGTAGTCTGCAATATTTTATTTAACAATTTCATTAAAACATTTCTTTGTGTGAAAACATGGCTTCAGGCCTCCTGCTCGGTCCCTGGAAAGAAAAGGGATTATAGGAAATGAGGCCAATTTAAATTATTCCCAAAAAAATAAATGAACAAACAAAACAAGCACTTCAAACAGTGGAAAAAATTGTCATTGTCCAATTCCATATGACTTTCAATGGGGCCAGAGGAGTCCTGCCCCGATCGCTCAGCCTGTCCAAGCAGCAGCAGGTTTTGTTGGGAGCGACCCAAACAAACACCGTCAGAACAAGACAGCAGAGCATCCAAAGCGCTGCAGCTCCAAGACAACCCTAAACCGGAAAACCAATTAGAAAACCTGGAGATTCAGGTAAAGTAAATTAAAATCTAAACAGGTAGCTTACCCAGGAGTGGAAACACAGCCTAACCAGGGAGAAAGCAGACCAGCAGGGGAGGACTAGATTGAAGCTGCACACAGCAACCCCTAAAACTGGTAGTTGGTTCAACAGGAGAGGAGCCTGATAACTAAAAGATCTGCCTCCCATTCTACTTTTAGAAGTTCTAGGAACCACTAGTAAACCTGCAGATTGAGAGCGAAGTGCTCTGTTAGGAACATAAGGAACAATCAGATCTCTGATATCAGATGGAGCTTGTCCATTTAAGGCTTTATATGTGAGAAGGAGGATTTTAAATTCTATTCTGGATTTAACAGGAAGCCAATGAAGAGAAGCCAGGATAGGAGAGATATGATCTCTCTTTTTCATTTTCATCAGAACTCTGGCTGCAGCATTTTGGATCAGCTGAAGGCTTTTAACTACAATTTGTGGACTTCCTCATAGTAAAGAATTACAATAGTCCAGCCTTGAAGTAACAAATGCATGGACTAGTTTCTTAGCATCACCCCAGATAAAAAATGGAATTCTAGAAACCTATTTGATATGGGATTTAAATAACAGGTTGTCATCAAAAATAACACCAAGATTTTTTACTTTATTATATGAAATCCGTTTAATCCCATCCAAATGAAGTGACTGACTAATCAGCTTCTTTTTCAGAGACTCTGGTCCAAAGACTATAACTTCTGTTTTGTCTGCATTCAGAAGCAGAAAGTTAAGAGTCATCCAGGTTTTATGTCTTTAGACATGCCTGTAATCTATGTAATGGGTTAGCTTCATCTGGATTATAGACAAATAAAGCTGGGTATTATCAGCATAACAGTGGAAATTAATCCCATGCTGTCTAATAATTCTACAGATTGGGAGCATATAGTAAAGAGAATTGGTCCTAGCACTAATCCCTGTGGTACTCCACAGGCAACCCTGGAGCATGAGGAAGATTTGTCATTAACGTGAACAAACTGAAATCGATCAGATAGATAAGATTTAAACCAGTCCGATGCTGTTCCTTTAATTCCTACAAAATATTAAAGTCTTATAAATATATATATTATTATCAACTGTGTTATATTTTGTTATATTTTAAGATGTTTGTTGTCCTCCCTGGTAGGGGTGGAAAATATCTTTTTGAATCATATATTATTTTGACTGTCATATATTGTTTATGAACACACACCCTATTGGCTATGTGTTAGAAGAACAAAGGAAAGTGTGAAATGAGCTCAAATCCTGGTCAAACTGTTAATTCTGCACATACATGGAATAAATTCACCACAACTTCCATTCAAAATATAAGTTTATAAACAAAATCATTCAGCTCCAAGTCATACATATTTCAGTTAAAAAACTCTTCACTAAAACTAGTGAAACTAAACTACTATGTACAAAGAGTAAGGGAAAACATGGTCGAAAACCATATTACAGTTTAAGATGGATTTTGTGTTTGAAAACCAAAGTTTATCTGGAAAAATTAGGGAAATTATCAAATTGGTTTTTCACTGATTTAGAGCAATTGGAATGTTTTCAGACCAATTCACAATGGAAATTCAACTGGTTAATAAAAAATTATTTAGCCAAATAATGTTTTATTCAATGATTTGCTTAATCAGGAACCAATAACCTTTAGTTAAATAATTTTTTACCCTCTTTGAAATTGCTAGCAGTGAATAGACATGAAGATTTCACTAAATGACATAATTGGTAATGGAAATGAGCATCTGAGGAACATATGAACACTAAGTTATATCAGTGTTTAAACCCTTAGTGAAATAAAGCTTGTCCAAGCTTCAACATCAGCTCAACACATATTCCTGTCGCATAGCGTAGCATGCAGTCCATCCTGTTAGCTTTGTCTTTACTCATCATTAAACACATGAAATTATCATCATCATCAAAAGATATTGTTTAACTAGATTCTGTCCATAACTGTGCCAGATCTGCAAACCTCTGTCCATGTCCGTCATGTAAAAGGCAGGTATTATTAGGGTTCAACAGACTCACACATCATCATTAAAAATAATCTTAACAATTACCTTAAAAGCTTTCGTACAGTCTTAATCACATCCAAAGGTGGAAATAAAGAGGAATACTTCCTTAAATAACCTGGTTGGAACTGGGTCTAACATATAAGTTGAAGCCTTTAATGAAGATAATAGTTTTGCTAACTCTGAAAGTTCAACTGGATCTAAGCAGTCTAAACCAGGTTCAGATTCTATGGCTACCTCAGATGCTGCCTCACCTTCCAGATATAAACCAATCATAGTTAGAGGAGTGCTGATGATCTTATCCCCCATTGAATCACCCATAATAGAATTACCCATAAATGATAACCGCAGAGGCAACAGACAGTTCACAAGAGCTCTGGGTGGGTATGGCAACTGTATTGAAAAGAAAACTACAATTATGGGCGTGCAGGTGGGGCAGCGCTTAGTGCACACGACCCATGTATGGAGGCCTTCGTCCTTAATGTGGCTGACCCAGGTTTAAATCTGACATGTGGTACTTTGCCGCATGTCTCTCCTCTTCTCTCATACCCCCTTTCCCTTTCTGCCTACTGTCGAAAAAAACGAGCCACTAGTGCTGCAAAAACTAGGAATATTGTTATTTTTTTCTTTTAATAAAGAGAAATATGCTTCTCTAGTTCTACAAAGGGTCATTTGATGCAGCAGTTGACAGTTTTTTTTAAATAAGGTAGTATTCTGCTCTCCTCGTGTGTGTCTAACACAATTCAGAAGTAAGCCTAACTCCAGTTAAATGCATATGTGAGTCAGGATATAGCTTCCTTAGCTGTGCTTTATTTCTCTGAATCAAGTACACGTTTTAACATAGAGTAAAACTGTAAAGCAGAAATAAAATACCTAATTTTAGTTTAGTATCATAAGAAAACATTATAAAGAAACTTAGAATTCTGTTAACTTTAAATTAAAGTAACATAAACCCATAGGCATCATGCAGCAGTCAAATTTCACATTTACTGTAAACATTCTCCACAAATAAGACTTTTAACAAATTCTACTATTGAATATTAAATCAAAACTTACAGACGGTGGTGTTGATGGCATAAACAGAAGGCAGATTGCAGTAGATGACATTTCTTACATGTGACTGACTGAAAACTAAACAAGATTGCTCACTTCCTGTTTCCTGCCCAAGCTCACATTCAAAATAAGAGGCTTAAGAGTTTGAGAGTAAATTAACAACAAATCCGTCTTACAAGAAATTAAAGGGCAGAACACTCCCCACCTGGCACTTGTTAAGATACCACATGTCAATACTTCAGGCATAAACTTTTAAACCTGTCAGTCCTTATTTTTTAGAAGCATAACAACTTCTGTAACAGGCCTAAGAAACTTTTTGGCAGTCCCATCCTTGACAACTTTGACCTCAATCCTGCAAATCTTTCCATCACTGCCTGGGAAGGTGTCTGTGATGAGAGCCATGGGCAAATCATTGTGAGATGTCCAATCATCATTAGCAGTTTTTACAAACCCAAGGTGAGTCTTTCCTGCATTTGTTACAGGTATACTTTGTGCAGTGCACACAACGCTCAGTGATGTGGTTCTTGTTGCAGAGATTGCACACCTGGCCTGCTTGGAATAATGAAAAAATCTAAAAAAAAAATAGAGTTTAACACATATTCCGAAAATAAGAGTTGTAGTATGAACTAGATTAGGTTATCTATGTGTGATACAAGTTTTGTGGCACTACAATGATCTATAGTGTAATTATTGGCTATTATATGCCTATAATAACAATGAATAAATCTCCAAAAATACAGTTTGGCCTATCCTTCCAAAGTAAGAAAGAAAAGAATGTTAGAACTGTAAATATACAGTCATATGTTTATATAACTATTTTTAATGTATTTATTACTGTTTTCAAAGCTACACTTTAAAATATGAAATTGTCCAGACCTGGTCTAAACAAAATTTTTTTTACACTTGTGTATACAAAATGCCAAAATAAATCTGTTTAATTCAAAGGATTATTGGCTTTTACATACTTATAATAACAATAAAAAATCTAAAAAAAAATAGAGTATAGCACATTTTTCCAAAGTAAGAGTTATAGTATGATCCAGATGAGGTTATCTATGTATCATACAAGTTTGAAGGCACTGTAATGATCTATAGTGTAGTCATTGCTCATTTTATACTTATTCTAATAATAAAATATGTGTCATTTGTCATTTACGCTTTTGGAAACTCCTCAGAAAAGTATTATTTTTGAATCCAATAAATGTGATAATAATCCACCTCTACTTGGTGACGCTCTTGAATATTTCTCTCTGATAATTTTGCAACTTGCAGAGCTTGCTCCTCCTGCACATTTTTGGAGCATTGAGCTCCCCATAGATCCAATGTAATTCTCCCAGCGCGATAGGAGACTCGCTTTGAGGAAACTATAGTTGTAGCTCACTGTACAGCTTGCTGTGGTGTCTGTTTTGTAGAATACATAATTCGCCGACAAGTTATTAATCTGGAAAAGCCGAATTTCTGCATATATTGCCAGTGGAGGAAAGAGGAGAGAGAGAGTAGAGATTGCCTGCGTTATATTTCCCCCCATGTAAGTAATGCTTATTTTCGTATTAATGGTCATTATTGTATAAATATTGTTGCTTTCTACAGCGTTCCAGCTCATGCAGCTATTTTCACTGTACAGATCGGTTATCGTCTGATCGCTGTGCTGGTGGCTGCGCTGAAATCATTGCGGTGTTGGCGACACTGCTGATGTAGAGCTAGTTATATTTAATCACAGATATTTTTTCCCCCCTACTCTCAGGTAAAACACTCTCAAAGAGAGACTTGAGCTCAAACCGAAACTGAAGGTGGTGGATTTGTTTTCCAGCCACAGCGCTAATGGGGCATTTACATCTGAAAAGGGATTCATGAGTTGATATCTACTGGGGGTGGGGGACTGCAGGCTGACGGAAATTCTTGTATCTCCAGGACTTTTAGAGATAAAGGCAATAAACTGGTTTTTCATTTTTGGCTTGCGCTCTAATGTGTGCCGTAGTGAAGAGAGGCGGTTCATTGCTTGCTCACGATTGTTGGGCAAAGGCGGCCGGGGGGACTTGAATGGAAGTGGAGCCACCCAACTATTGTACTCATCCTGGAAAACATGTGATGTGCTTCTCACTGTCGCATTCATCACATCTTAGTATAAATTTGCAGTCACAGGCGAGATGAGTGGTGGATAAGCAGCATTTAAAACAGATTCCTTGATCCTTCAAGTAAGCCTTGCGTTCCTCTATGGTTTTTAGCCTTAAGCCATGGCACTTCTTTAAGGGGTGAGGTTTGTTATGGATGGGGCAAAGCTTGGCTGCTTCATGTTTTAGAAGTGCTTCATTTTGTATAACTCCAGAGGAGACTCTGGTCTTGTGCATTGAGCCTGGTGTTATAGCAGCACTGTATGCGGGCTAAGCTTTGTCTGTACTGTGGAGAAGCAGGCCACTTTGTTGCCACTTGTCCTCTTTTGGGAAAATACAGGGTCCACCAGTAGAGAGGGGGCTACTGGCGGACCAGAAGATATCCCCCTCCTCACCTCGTTTACTCCTTCCTACGTCTCTTATGATAAATAAGAGATCCGTCTCTTTATCGGCTCTAATTGATTCTGGTTGTAAACAGAATCTTATTGACACTACCTTCGCTCAACAGATGGGGATTGATCTTATCCCTCTACAGAACCCCCTTCGTGTTTTCGCCTTGGATGGCAGAGACCTGCCTCAGATAACCCACCAGACTATTCCTATTAAACTAACTGTTTCTTGGAATCACATTGAAAACATTTCTTTCTACGTTTTCCTCACAACCAACTCTGCTTTGACTTTGGGTTTTGATTGGCTGCAGTCTCATAATCCCACCATTAATTGGACAAGCAGACATGTTCATTCATGGTCTGTTTATTGTCACTCTCACCGTCTTAGATCTGCTGTTCCTCCAGGTTTACAACCACCAGAGTTAAATGAGGCAGATGCCATTGATCTCTTTTCCGTTCCTGCCAACTGCCATGACCTTTCCCAGGTATTTAGCAATCTAAAGACTGTTCTCTGCCTCCCCACAGACCATACGACTGTGCCATTTACCTGCTTCCTGGAGCCCCCTTGCCCAACAGTGCTTTTAATATTTCTAAGCCAGAAAGGAAGGCTATGGAGAAATACATTAAGGAGTCCCTCATCTTCACCTCTTGGAGCAGGATTCTTCTTCGTGGGGAAGAAGGACGGCTCACTTCTACCCTGTAGAGACTACAGAGGTTTGAATCTAATAACTGTTAAAAACAGATACCCATTGCCCCTGCTTTCATCAGCCTTTGAACCCATTCAAGGAGCCACTGTCTTCCCAAAACTTGACCTCAGAAACGCATACCACCTGCTCCGAATAAGGGAGGGAGACAAGTGGAAAACTGCCTTCAAAACTCCCATTGGTCACTTTGAGTATCTGGTCATGCCTTTTGGTTTAACTAACGCTGCTGCTTGCTTCCAGGCCCTGGTCAATGACTTTCTGAGGGATTTTTTAAATATTTTTGTTTTTGTATACATTGATGGTCTCCTCATTTTTTCTAAGAACCTTTCAGAGAGCAAGATCCATGTCCGCCAAGTCCTACAGCGTCTGCTTGAGAACAAGCTTTTTGTCAAGGCTGAGAAATGTGAGTTCCACAAACCTTCCGTTTCCTTTCTTGGATTCATCCTTGAGGGCAGACAGGTAAGACCCACTGAGGGAAAAATTAAGGCTGTTCTGGACTGACCTAGAACTGAGACCCAAAAGCAGCTTCAACGTTTGCTTTGTTTTGCTTATTTTTACCGCAGGTTTATTCGCAACTACAGTCAAACTGCTCTGACTGCCCTTACTTCCACCAAGGTTCCCTTTGTTCGGTCCCCAGAGGCTAAAGCAGCCTTTGCCCGTTTAAAGAGACTCTTTGCTAATGCTCCTATTCATATCCAGCCAGATCTCTCCAGTTTGTGGTGGAGGTTGATGCCTCAGATTCTGGAGTTGGAGCCATTCTCTCCCAAGGTACGGATGATAAGTTACACCCTTGTGCTCGTTTCTCTCGCAGACTCTCACCTGCTGAAAGAAATTACGATGTTGGTGATTGTGAGCTTTTAGCCATATAGTTGGCTCTGGAGGAATGGAGACACTGGCTAGAGGGAGCTTCACATCCGGTTCAGGTTTGGACAGATCACAAGAACCTCACATATATATCCAATCAGCCAAGAGACTCAATCCCCGCCAGTCCTGCTGGTCACTATTTTTCTCCCGATTTAACCTCTCTATTTCCTTCCGCCCTGGCTCTCGGAACGTCAAACCGGATGCCCTTTCACGACAATTTGCCCCCGACAAATCTGAAGAGTCTGCTCTCCCATCATGCCTCCTAGCTGCTCAGTTAACGCAGTATATCAGTTATATCAGTTAAGCAGGCCCAACTATCTGAACCTTACCCCGGTAACGGACCACCCAACAGAATTTTTGTTCCTTCCTCCATTCGTGCTTGTGCTATAAACTGGCTTCACACCTCTAAGCTTTCTGCCCATCCAGGAATCAGCCGAACTGTGGCCCACATCAGTCGACGTTTTTGGTGGCCCTCCTTATTGAGGGACGTTAAGGAGTTTGTCTTGGCCTTCCTCACCTGCGCTCATAACCAGCCCTCTCATCAGCCCACTACAGGACTGCTTCAACTTTGCCATTCCCAAGCGACCCTGGTCACACATTGCTATTGACTTCATCTCAGGACTCCCCACTTCGAAAGGTATGACCACCATCCTAACCATCATAGACCGTTTCTCCAAGGCCTGCCATCTTGTTCCTCTGAGAAAACTCCCTATAGCTATGCAAACAGCCCAGCTTCTGGTCAAGCACGTTTTTCGTCTCCATGGAATCCCACAGGACATTCTATCTCACCGCGGCCTGCAGTTCATCTCCCAGGTATGGAAAAGTTTTTGTTCGGCTCTAGGGTTCAAGGTCTCTCTCACTTCCAGTTACCACCCCCAATCCAATAGCCAGGTGGAGCATATGAATCAAGAGTTAGAAGCTAGCCTCAGATGTCTCACCGCTACTGATCCCTCTGAGTGGAGTCAATTCCTTCTGTGGGTAGAATACGCCCACAACACTAGCATCTCTTTTGCCACTGGACTATCCCCTTTCGAGGCTTCGATTGGGTACCAGCCACCCCTCTTTCCGGCCGAAGAGGCAGCCATTGCTGTACCCTCTGTTCAGCACCACATCCGCCGTTGCCAGACCTTCTGGAAACGGGCTTTGACAGCTCTGGGAAGGACCTCCCAGCAAAACCAGAGATGGGCCAATCGCAGGAGGAGGGTTGCCCCTTCCTATCGAAGGTCTGGCTCTCAACCCGTGACATCCCCCTCAAATCCATTTCTCGCAAGTTTTCCCACAGATTCACCAGCCCATATGAGATAGAGAGGACCATAGGGGATTCTGCCATCCGTCTCCGTCTTCCCTCCTCTCTCCGTATTCATCCCACCTTCCACGTTTCTCAAGTTAAGCCTGTCTCATCGAGCCCCTTGTGCCCACCCGCTGAGCCCCCTCCCCCCTTGGACATTGATGGCCACCACACCTTCTCCGTCTGTCGCATTGTGGATGCTCGTCCCCGTGGGCGTGGTTGGCAAAACCTCGTCGATTGGGAGGGTTTTGGTCCTGAGGATCATTCCTGGGTTTCTGGATCATTTATTTTGGACCCCTCCCTCATTAGGGACTTGCAACTCTCTCAGCCCTCCGGTTCTTCTGGACCGCCAGGTGGCGGTCGTTATGAATCCAGTTTGTGTGGGTAGTGTTTTTGTTTGTTTTCCCTCCACCACCAGGTGGTGCCTGCTTCTCATTGGTCTACTCACACAACTGCGGATGGTTGCCTCATTACTGGAGGACTCTTAAGCTGCTGACTGCCACTACCTCGACGCCAGAGTGTTTGCCAGTTTTGGGAAGTCATCCTGTAAACTGGATGTTTTGGACCTTCTCCCCCCTGGAAGGATTCTCTGATCGTCAAACTGAGCTTAGGATTCAAACTGGTGGTTTGGATCTATTTTTCCCCAAGGATTGTTTGGGCTTCTCTCTGAGCAGGGGATTCATCTCCACAAGAAACCGTTCAAGTACCGCAGGAAGTCTAAGTGGCAGTCAGCTCCTCCGTTCCTCAAGGACACACCTCAGCCTGGTTAAACCCTGTCCACCCTCAAATAAACAAGTCTATTACTGGAACAACCCACACCGACTGAATTCAACGAAAGACACCTTTTTCTGGAAACTCCCGGTTCGCCAGTGTTCAGAGCAGCACTTGACTCCTCTCTACCAACTCACAATAAACCTGTTAAACCTTCCCCTGGTCTCTCTGTTTGGTTTTCTGCATGTGGGTGAGATCTTTAGATAAAATCATGACACCGCTGGATCTGATGGCGATTTTCTTTTTTATTTGGCAAAATGTTCATTAGATTTGTGTTTATCAGACTGAGTTGATTATCATTCCCCCACCAAATGGAAAAAGTAAGAATTTATTATTTTCTAGGGACTACTAATATCAGGAGGTGAAATGCATCTGGTAAAGGGGGCTCTTTAGTGCCCCCCTTGCAGCTCCCTGAAGCTTTTTTTTCAAAGATTTTTTTGTTTGTTTTAATATGGTGTACAGGAGGTCAAACAAAAATGTATTATGTTTTCCAATGCTGTAAACATTTGTATAATTAAATGTAAACAATAATTTGCGTCATAGCCATAGAGATCAGTGGTCACAACTAGTGGTGTAAATAATAATTGTTTGGTATCGATGCATCGGTCCAACAGCCGATGATACGATGCATCGAAACATCTTCGATAGTATCGATTCTATTTTTCCTCCGGTCTATTTTTATTAATTTGCTCCTGGACGTAATTCTCACTCCTGTTGGAGTGGGACTCACGTTTGAGGGGGTTCTTGTGTATCCTTAAATCCAGTAAGTGTGGGTTTATCCAGAGAAGTTGTAACTCATTGGAGAGCAGACAGGTAGACATTCGTTGGACCCAGAGGAGCAATGGAGCGGGCTGTCACTTGGATTTCCAAAAGGGACTTGAACAGGTCATTTAGATGTTTTCCCCTGAACAGTGTGAACTCAGTAAATCCTTCCAGGGGGAGAAGGCCAGGCATCCAGTTACACAGGAAGGCTTCCTACTGAAAGGCAAAGACAAAACAATATCAACTCAGAGAAACAAAGGCTCAGGTTAGACTCAGCTAATCTCAGCTTGGCTAGAGTACCCAAAACTGGCAAACACTCTGGCGTCGAGGTAGTGACAGCCCACTGCTCAAATACTGCTCCAGATAATGATCCAACGAGCAGCAGGTGTGCAGGGAGGCCCAATGAGGACGGGGCACCACCTGTTGGTGGAGAGAGAAAAACACACAAACAATCTGTTTATAATTAATATAATAAGTTGTTTCTGTTTATAATTTATTAATTAATCAAATCAAATCTTTTTTTGTTGTATTCTTGAGTATTGAAAATAATCAAATCATTGGGTCAGGAAATTGATACTGAATCGAATCGCCATGGTGGGTGAGCTTTACCCCCCCTAGTATCAACATACAACCAACGTGGCGCGGTGCCATGCAAACAAACTGCAGGTGTGTCTGGGACCATAGATCCCAAAGGGAAAAAAAGTAAGATAGCTGATGAGAAAAGAGAATTGAATAGAACAAATCATTTGCTTCATTATCAATGCGAAAGTATTGCCTGCATCTTTGCTTTGTAATGAGAGGTTGTCAAAAAAAAAAGAAAAAATTGGAAAGGCATTTTAAGGGAAGGCTAAATATGCAGCTGACAACCAAGTTGGGAGGGAGAGAAAAAGTGTGATTGCAGAAATTCTGGATAAATTAGACGAGCGCAAAGATAAATTTCAGAAGTAGATTTCCTCTCAACTACTGCTAGTTTGGTTGCAAGGATAGAAAACTGTCCACAGATGAAACAGGTAGCGCTCTGATGCAGGGATATGTACTTTCTTCCATTTTTTCCCAAATTGGAGGTGGGGGATTTCAGGGTTAGAGAGTGCTGCTCTGGTGGATGTGAGTTCCTGCTTGGTTCCTCATGACTCAATCAACTCTTCCCACCAGAAACACATCCTCCACAGAAAGATTCCTTTATTGTGTTTCTATAATTTCATCAATGCAGCAAAATTGAAACCACGCGGGAAAGGGCGGGTAAACGGCGCTATAGGAGTATTCACTGCTCCTCCCTCACCTCATGCTGTTATGTGACATTTTCCACAGGGTAAACATTTAATCACGAATGGTTATTATATATAAGCCCACATATTCCTTTTCTATAGTGGGATAATACACTTAGAGCCAGTGTTGCCATAAGAGGCATATATAAGACTTTTACATTTTTGCGGCTCCAGACAGATTTATTTTTTGTCTTTTTGGTCCAATATGGCTTAATGAGCAGTTTCGGTTGCCGACCCCTGTGCTAAGCTAAAGCTAGCCTAGGCTACCACCAGAATTAAAAACCGTGGGAATATGACAAGTGCCCTGTAGAAAAATCCAGCAATGGAAAATGTGTTTAAAGTTGCTTCTGGACAAAGAGATTTAAGCTGGGGAGTGTGAGAAGCACCACAGCATGTAGATCTACTGAACAACAACCAAAACAGGAAGAGGAACAATATGCCTTACAGAAGCCTCAGAAGTTTACTAGTGGTTCCTAGAATTTCTCAAAGTAGAATGGGATGCAGATCTTTTAGTTATCAGGATCCTCTAGTCTCCTGTGGAACCATCTACCAGTTTTAGTCCATGAGGCAGACACCATGTCTAGGCTAGGCTTAAAACCTAAAGCTTATAGTCAGAGTGGCTCAGGTTATCCTGAGCTATTGTGAATTGGTGCTACATTTATAAACTGAACTAAAATTGATTAGATTTTTATGAGGGTTATCTGTCAGTATAGGGGCAGCCCAAGGCATAAGCAATCTAAGGCTACGTTCACACTGCAGGACTTCATGCTTATTTCAAATTTTTTTGTAAAAATCCGATTCTTCTGTGTGGTTTTTCACATTTCCAAATATATGCGACTTGTAGGTGAGCTCCTGTATAAACTGCATTCATGCTAGTTAAGTGTCCCACATGAGCAGTAGAGGACGCAATGATGTCACAAATGAGGGTGATTTGTTTGCAGAAATGATTAATAATTATTAATAACGTTCAGGTCTGATTATTGCGACCGGGCCATTCTAACACAGCTTGCATTTAAAAAGTTAACATTCGTATCAGATTCAGGACCACACAGCCAATTTGCATATACGACCATGTTGTTCAGACTATCATGAAAAGTTCAGATAAAGGTCGAATATGTGCAAAAAAATCGTATTTGGGTCACATCCCTCGGCTGTGTGATTGTGAACATAGCTTAAGTGATTACTTAGGCCCTGAGAGGAAACAGAGGGCCCCAAGAATTTTTATTTTTTGCATGTATAATGTTTTATAAATAAATAAAGTAGGGAAAAAACACAAGTTTGTGATTCACTTATTTTACCTCCGTATATCTTAAATATTGTGGCATATTATACAAAAAAGAAGGTTTTTTGGCCAGACTGAGACAGGCAGAAGCAGAACAAGTTAAAACTTCTCTGAGATAAACTTATTTCTGGAGAACAGTGTGATAGTGATTAGGAACTGGCTTCAGAGATGGAGAACCTTCCAGACATGCTGAAGCACAGATGACCTGATTTCCTCTCTTGTTTCTCTCTAAATGACATCAGAGTTTAACAGAGATACACTATATTGCCAAAAGTATTTGCTCACCCATCCAAATTATTGGAATCAGGTGTTCCAATCACTTCCATGGCCACAGGTGTATAAATTCAAGCACCTAGGCATGCAGACTGTTTTTACAAACATTTGTGAAAGAATGGGTCGCTCTCAGGAGCTCAGTGAATTCCAGCGTGGAACTGTGATAGGATGCCACCTGTGCAACAAATCCAGTCGTGAAATTTCCTCGCTCCTAAATATTCCACAGTCAACTGTCATCTGTATTATAAGAAAATGGAAGTGTTTGGGAACGACAGCAACTCAGCCACGAAGTGGTAGGCCACGTAAACTGACGGAGCGGGGTCAGCGGATGCTGAAGCGCATAGTGCGAAGAGGTCGCCAACTTTCTGCAGAGTCAATCACTACAGACCTCCAAACTTCATGTGGCCTTCAGATTAGCTCAAGAACAGTGCGCAGAGAGCTTCATGGAATGGGTTTCCATGGTCGAGCAGCTGCATCCAAGCCATACATAACCAAGTGCAATGCAAAGCGTCGGATGCGGTGGTGTAAAGCACGCCGCCACTGGACTCTAGAGCAGTGGAGACGCGTTCTCTGGAGTGACGAATCGCGCTTCTCCATCTGGCAATCTGATGGACGGGTCTGGGTTTGGCGGTTGCCAGGAGAACGGTACTTGTCTGACTGCATTGTGCCAAGTGTAAAGTTTGGTGGAGGGGGGATTATGGTGTGGGGTTGTTTTTCAGGAGCTGGGCTTGGCCCCTTAGTTCCAGTGAAAGGAACTCTGAATGCTTCAGCATACCAAGACATTTTGGACAATTCCATGCTCCCAACTTTGTGGGAACAGTTTGGAGCTGGCCCCTTCCTCTTCCAACATGACTGTGCACCAGTGCACAAAGCAAGGTCCATAAAGACATGGATGACAGAGTCTGGTGTGGATGAACTTGACTGGCCTGCACAGAGTCCTGACCTCAACCCGATAGAACACCTTTGGGATGAATTAGAGCGGAGACTGAGAGCCAGGCCTTCTCGTCCAACATCAGTGTGCGACCTCACAAATGCGCTTCTGGAAGAATGGTCAAAAATTCCCATAAACACACTCCTAAACCTTGTGGACAGCCTTCCCAGAAGAGTTGAAGCTGTTCTAGCTGCAAAGGGTGGACCGACGTCATATTGAACCCTATGGATTAGGAACGGGATGTCACTTAAGCTCATATGTGAGTCAAGGCAGGTGAGCAAATACTTTTGGCAATATAGTGTATTTGGGTCACTCTGAAGAGTCCTGCATCTGCACATTTTCCAAACTTTTCCTAATAAATAACCAGCTGAGATCTTCAATGGCAGAGGAATGATCAGTGGGCTGGAAGTGATCAGCAGGATCAACTAAGTTGTCTATCAGATCTCTATCAATGATGTCATCAGTGACATTGCAAACAGAGAAGCAGGAAGTTCATGTTTGACTAAATGGAGCACTGAGGAAGAATAGAGGAACATAAAGACCAGATGTGGGTTAAGGTTCATGTTTTCAGTTGGAGCATTTATAGAGTTTTAGGAACTAATTATTCTACTTTAAATGTCATTTCATTTTCTACCTGGTTTGAGGAATCTTTTTATTTCCATTATTTAAGAACATGCTTAATATTTAATTTTTGATTTAATGGTGCTGTTGCTATAAGAAAAATAACAATTTTACGTTAAATACACGGCATAATAGTTTGTTTATTTTATTACCTTTATTGATACTAGATAATGCCACTCATGGTGGTCAGAGGGCCCGGTGGAGCCAGTGTACAGCAGCCTCACTTCTGTCATGTAATATGAACCACAATGTAGTTTGCCACCATCAGTGTGTGAGTGTGTGCTTGAAAAACAAAGACCCCACAGAGAATGTCAAAAATTGTTCTTATATTTATGTTTTTTTCTAAAATTATTCTTCCATCTTTGTCTCTTTATTCAGAGGTCATTGGTCAATGTCAACATGCCCTTAAAGCGTCTCTTAAGAAGGAGTTTGAACGTGTCTCTGAAGGCATTGCTAAAGCCGGAAAGGAAACCTTTCTGGATGAGATCTACACAGAGCTCTACATCACAAAGGGAAAGACTACAGAGGTCAACGATGAACATGAGGTCAGAAGGATTGAAGCAGCATCCTGGAAACAAAACAGACCAGGAGAAACAATCAGATCAGAAGACATCTTGAAATCACCAGAAGGAAGCAGTCAGATCAGAACTGTGATGACGATGGGCGTGGCTGGCATCGGGAAAACAGTCTTAACACAGAAGTTCACTCTGGACTGGGCTGAAGGCAGAACCAACCAGAACATCCAGTTCATATTTCCATTCACCTTCAGACAGCTGAATGTTCTGAAAGAGGAAAAGTTCAGCTTGGTGGAACTGATTCATAAACACTTTAAGCCAATCAGAGACGAAAGGATCCACAGCTTTGAAAACTTCCAGGTTCTGTTCATCTTAGATGGTCTGGATGAGAGTAGACTTTCTCTCCAGCGTGATGAGATCCTGACTGATGTTACAGAGTCCACCTCAGTGGATGTTCTGCTGACTAACCTCATCAGGGGGAAACTGCTTCCAAAGGCTCTCCTCTGGATAACCACAAGACCCGCTGCAGCCAATCAGATCCCTCCTGAGTTTGTTGGCATGGTGACAGAGGTTAGAGGGTTTACTGACCCACAGAGGGAGAAGTACTTCAGGAAGAGGTTGAGAAATGAAGAGAAGGCCAGCAGGATCATCTCCCACATTAAAGGATTAAAAAGTCTCTTCATTATGTGTCACATTCCCGTCTTCTGCTGGATCACTGCTGATGTTCTGGAGGGTTTATTGGAGACCAGAGATAGAGGAGAGCTGCCAAAGACCCTGACTGGGATGTATATCCGCTTCCTGAAGCTTCAGATCAAACAGAAAATGATCAAGTATGATGGAGGACTGAAGACAGAGTCCCCATGGACTCCAGAGAACATCAAGATGGTTCAGTCTCTGGGAAAACTGGCCTTTGAACAGCTGCTGGAAGGAAACCTGATCTTCTATAAACCAGACCTGGAAAAGTGTGGCATTAACATCAAAGATGCTTCAATGCTCTCAGGACTGTTCACTGAGATCTTTAAAGAGGAGAGAGGAATGGACGACACCTCAGTCTACTCCTTCGTTCATCTGAGCTTCCAGGAGTTTCTGGCTGCAGTCTACATGCTCCACTGCTTCACCAGCAGGAACACAGAGGTGGTGGAGAACTTCCTGGGAGGAAAATACAGACAAACATCTCTGGAGGACTTCATGAAGAAAGTCATGGAGAAATCCCTCAGGAATAAAAATGGCCACCTGGACTTGTTTGCTCGCTTCCTTCATGGCCTCTCTATGGAGTCCAATCACAAACTCTTAGGCTTTCTATTGGGTCAGATGGAGACCAGTCGAGAAACCATCCAGAGAGTCATCAACAACCTAAAGGCGATGAACACTGATGAAAATATGTCTCCTGATAGAAGCATCAACATCTTCCACTGTCGTCTGGAGATGCAGGATCTCTCAGTTTATCAGGAGATCCAACAGTTCCTTAAATCAGGGAAGAAGCTCTCAGAAATCCAGTGCTCAGCTCTGGTCTACATGCTGCAGATGTTAGAGGTTCTGGATGAGTTAGACCTGGAGAAGTGCAACACATCAAAGGATGGACGACTTAGACTGGTTCCAGCTGTGAGGAACTGCAGAAAGGCTCGGTGAGTCCAGATGTCTTCATGGGGTGATGCTGGTTCAGCTCTATTGTCCTCCTTGTTCTTCATGGTTCTAGTTCCTTCTGGAGATTTTTGCTCTTTAACTTCTTCCTTCATCCTTTGGACCATTTCAACAATTCAAACATCTCCTTCAGGACAGCTCAGCTGAAGCTTTTGCTGTTTGGAGATTTGGATCAAATTTAAAATTTTCAACTTTGGATCAGTTTCCATCTCCCATTGAAATGAATAGAAAACGTTCAGATTGTAGAAAATCTGTGTTTTCTCTAAAGATCCAATCAGCCAGAGACCCATCAGAACCTTTACACTCCTCTTCACTCATTGGGCTGTTAGCCCAGAATTCAGTTTTTTTAGTCTCTTTGATTTTTTTTATAAAATCAATGTTTAGCTTTGATGGAAACTTGGACCATTCTGATCAATCTCTGCATTGCTGCGGTTGCCATGGAGATAAGTCGTTTTGATTTAGAACCAACTTTTTCTCTTGCCAAAGATTTCCCTCTGGGTTTGTAAAATAGAGTCAAAATGTGTTGATTTGTCTGGTTTCAGAAAATGTCATTTCTGTAGGAGTCCTAATTTCCGTTAGAACCTCCCAAAGCTCTGAGAACTCTGCTTCCAGAGTTTGGAACCATTTTCCTCATCAACACTTCATCTGCAGCCTTTGTTGAAGCTGATAGATGTCCTCCATAAAGACCTGTAGAGACATGAGCTTTAACCCTTTAGACATTCCAGCCTCTTCTAATTACTGGGAGAACGTTCACTGCTTTCACATGAAAAATGCTGCTTGAACCAAACGCTCTGTCTCCTCCCAGAGCTTTGGGCCTTGATGTGGAGAGCAGATGTTCACTGTTTGCTCATCATGTTTTAGTCTGTGTTTATCATCCAGATTGTCTAATTTCATTAGAACTGACTTTATTTCTCCTCTAATCATAGACTTGGTGGCTGTTCTCTCAATAAGGCTGAGTGTGAAATTGTGGCCTCAGCTCTGAAGTCCAACCTTCATCTGACTGAAGTGATAATAGATCAGATCTATGTAGTTGGAACCTTAGGAGACTCTGCAATGAAGCATCTGTGTGAGATACTGGAGAGTTCAATCTGCAAAGTGAAGAAACTGACGTGAGTTTTCTCTGTTTATTCAAACGTCATCAACATCATCAAATATTGAACTTTATTTTCCTGTTCTTCAACCTTTTAAAATGTCTTTTGTGATGTAAAAAAATGAGGTATTATTGAATAACTACATTGCAGTTCTTTTTGGAATAAAAAAAAACTGGCCTCAGGAAATAATTCAATTCAATTCAATTCAGTTTATTTATATAGCGCCAAATTCACAACACATGTCATCTCAAGGCACTTTACAGTTCAACCAGATCATACATCGTGATTCATGCAGGAATCACACAGGAATCACGCAGGAAACCGTCCATTTCCAACCAGTGCCCACTGTACATATTCAGTCAAATTAATAAATGTCCAAGCGGCCTGCCATAGCGGGAGCAGTGAGCTGGTTTGGAAGTGAGTTAGCTCAGACTTGTTGTAAGGAGAAGTTTAATATCCAGTCTGCAGATTAGCAGGACACAGTAGAGTTTCACAGAGAAGCTGTTGTGCTGTGTGTTTGTTTTCTTTGTTGCTCTATGACAGGCATCCCCAAAGTCAGTCCTCAAGGGCCACTGTCCTGCAGGTTTTAGAGGCTTCTCTGCTTTAGCACAGCTGATTCTGATGATTGCAGTTCAGCAAAAGCCTGTTAATCAACTATCAAAGTAAATCAGCTGTGCTGGAGCAGGGAAACCTCTCAAACCTGCAGGACAGCGGCCCTCGAGGACCGACTTTGGGGATGCCTGCTCTATGAACTTGAGAGTTAGAGTGAAGCTAAGCTAGCTGTTCACTAACAGGGACTACTGGAAGCTGCTGTTTGGCTGCTAGAGTGGAACTTAAAGGGCTACAGAGGATCGTTAGCATACTGGATAATGAGAGACGGACTCCAGATAGTCACTCTGGAGCCACAGTGGACAATAAGCATTTGTGTTCAACTTTTCCATCAAACCCTTTTCACAAGAAAGTTTGTAGGGACAATGTAGTGCAAACCTTTATTGAACTTAGAAGAAACTTCCCACAGAATCTGGCTCAGTTTGAGCAGCCATCTATTAGGACCAACTGGGGGTTTAAGCAAATATTCAACACTGAAAGGAAGTGGATATTAGACTTCGACAGATTAATTTTGTCATTTTGTATACACAAGTGTAGATGAAAAGAAATTTCATTTAGAACATCTCTCTCGCTCCTTTCCTCCTTGGTTTTGTGCCAGTACTGCACCCAGTCCATGATTGCTGGCATCAGTGTACAGGCTAAAAGGTTGGGTGTTATCTGAAAAGGCCAGTATTGGTGCTTGGGTTAAGGCCTCTTTTAGTCTTTCAAATGCAGTTTGACACTCTAATGTCCAGTCAATTAATTTGGTGCCACTCTTCTTATCAGTGGGAATGCCTGTTAGCAGAGAATGGAGTGGGTGTTCAATTTTGGAAAACCCCTGGATAAAACGTCTGTAATAGCCAGCCAGGCCTAGAAATTTCCTCACTTCCTTAACGGACCTTTTGTGGCAGCCCCTTCTGTAACCGCCGCCACCTTCTCTGGATCAGGCATAACCCCCTCTTGTTGACCACATGACCCAGAAATCGCACTTCTCTCTGGAACAGGTTGCACTTGTCAGGTCTCAGCTTCAAGTCGTGCTTCTGCAGACACATGAAGACTTCTTCCAGATGCTGCAGGTGAGTATCAAAATCAGGCGAGTAGACAATTATGTCATCCAAATATACAAGTAAGGACTTAGTAATCTGACCACTTAGACATTGTTGCATCAGTCTCTGAAAGGTTGCCGGTGCATTGCAGAGGCCAAATGTCATGCGCTGGAATTCAAAAAGGCCCAAAGG
Source organism: Cyprinodon diabolis (assembly GCA_030533445.1). Classification (NCBI taxonomy): domain Eukaryota; kingdom Metazoa; phylum Chordata; class Actinopteri; order Cyprinodontiformes; family Cyprinodontidae; genus Cyprinodon; species Cyprinodon diabolis. The sequence goes on along the minus strand of CM060067.1, from coordinate 28,571 downwards.
TGTAGTGAAGGCAGTCTTTTCTCTATCCTTTGGCTCAACTTCGACTTGCCAATATCCACTGACCAGGTCTAAAGTGGAAAACCACTCTGCCTTAGAAAGAGAGGTTAGAGGCTCTTCGATCCTTATGAGTGACAGAGTTCAATTTTCTATAGTCGACACACAACTTCCAACACCCATCTTTTTTCTGGACCATGAAAATGGGTGCAGTCCAGGGGCTGGAACTTTTGGTCATCACACCTTTGTCCAACATGTCTGCCAGCAGTGACCTCATTTCTTTATACATGAGTGGTGGCAGTGGTCTTAATCTCTCCATTGTAAGGCATGCATCTCCCATTGGGATGGTGGGCTTGACGGCGTCCGTCCGACCAAAGTTCTCATCATGTTTAGAAAACACCCTATCTCATTTTTGCAGTAGTGTGGTCAGCTTACCGGCTTTGGCAGGTGTTAAACTTGGTTGCTCTACCTGCCGCTGTAGGCTAAAGGCTTGGCTCTCCTCTAGGGAATCCACAGCTTCCACCAGCCCGACTTGTACAACGCCACTGACATCAACAGCCAGGTCAACATCTTGACCCCCATGGACATCCACATCGTCTACTTGGTAGAGGCGGCCAATCTTTTGGTAGCACCCGAGGGTAACTGGAAAATTATTCAAATTTTTCAGACAAACAGGGAGCTTACCATTTCTGACGACAGCAAGGGTGCAGCCCACCGAGACAGTGTTGGGCTCCTCCAGGGCTTCCACCAGGCCGCAATAGTCTCTACCTGCTGGTCCTGCTCGAGCTCGACCCCAGACCACCACCTCACTTCTTAATGGGAACCTGACCCCTTGCCACTGAGCTGGCCAAACGTATCCGATGAACTCATCCTCCATGGCAACAGCAGTCCTCTGTGAAAGAAAGAAAGCCTCTCGCCATGCCCGTTGAGACCTCGGGTCTTGGCAGCAAAAAGACCAGGGCTTCCCAGGGTTACGAAAAACCACATCCCAGCAAAGTCTGATTACATTCATGCCAATAATGAAGGGATTTGTGGAGCATTCATCAGTCACTACAAAACATGTTTTTTCAATCTTTTTTTCTTTTTCTTTTTTTTTTCCAATCTTAAAGTCCATTAGGGTGAGCCTATGCAGGGAATCTTGAGGCCATTTGCCGCCTTAACACTACAATAACCAGAGAAGGGTCATTAACATTTCTACCTTTGGAGCCCAGAGATGGGTCGACTGACCTGAAGGATTTTAATAAGCATCCAATAAGCAGGTGTGAACAGGCGCTTTTGTTCTGTAAATAAGGCCATTACTGGTGCACCAAAGGAAGGGGGAAAGCTTAACTCCAAACTAACTGTCTAGTTAGTTATATATATATATATATATATATATATATATATATATATATATATATATATATATATATATATATATAAAGATTATATATATTATATTTAGCTTAGTTTTATTTTAGCAAAAAAGCACAATGAATTCATTTTAATATTTTAAATGGAGATATGTTTTACAGCCAGGTACAGCTGTGAGCAATGACCAGAAGTATTTGTGTCTAAGTCAAGAGGTCTGAAATTCCAGCATGAGAAATATACAAAAGAACAACTGTTATTTGTTTGAATGCTTTTTATTTTTCTCATTAAAAACTATACAAAAATACAAGAAATAAAACAATTCCACACATATTTACACTAGGCACAGTAGGGGGCTGCATGTGTGTGTGTGTGAGTGGCATGTCCTTGAGTGACTGGTATTTCAGCACTCACTCAGCAGTCTGTCTGCACTGTCTGAACATACCTGGCACTGCCAGGGTATAATCCTGGTGCATTTGCCACATATGTATTTGTAGCAGTCAACTCATCTCACAGTTGCACAATTGTTCCTGCATCGATGGTTGACCTGACACTTTGCCCTTTTGCCTGAGCTGGGTTTGGAAGGTTGTTGCCGAAGGAGTTTCTCCTTGTGTGCCTTCTTCTCACTCACATGAGAGTTACCCAACTCTTTTGCAAGCTCAACCAGGAAGTCCACCCGTCTCTCCTGCACCCCAATGCATGCCTGATAAAGCACATGTGCATTCAGTGCTGCCACGTCAATCATGTTGTGGAACACGGCAACTGGCCATCTCCTTGTTCCTGCACACACGCTGTACTCCCGCACCATTTGGTCCATCACATCCACACCGCACTTTGTTTTGTTGTATTGTGTGACCGTGTTTGGCTTCCTTTTGGTGGTATCCTCAGTCTCAACCACCCTGTGCATGCTGCTGAGAACGTAAACGGCCTTCTTCCATTTGGGCGCATACACTGTCAGCATGGCACCAGTGGCTGCAAACACCTGAGTGGTGAATTCAGTGCGATCCATCTGTCTTGCGGATTGTGGAATTTCCCGGCGTCTCTTGTTGACTGTGCCGAGGATAGTGGTTTTCTGGCTAAGCAGTCGTCGTGCAAATGACAGTGATGTAAAAAAATTTTCCGTGGTTACAGTTCTGCCCTTGTCCATGAACGGTTCCATCAGCCTCATCACTACAGTCTCGGACAGTCTCTCCCCGCTGGGACAACTGGGGTCCTTGCCAAGATATGGGAAGACATTACAGATGTTCTTTGATTTTAAGTCGCAAGCCACCCAAAACTTGATGCCAAACTTGTCCAGTTTTGTTGCAATGTATTGCAGGAAACAGCAGCGAGTCTTTGATGGAAAAAGCTGTTCATCAATAGTGATGTGTTGACCAGGGTTGTAGGATGCAATGCAGTTAGTGACAAACGATCCCCAAACATCGGAGATTGTAGCAAACTTATCGGTCTCTGCTCGCTCACTGAGTGTAAACATGTCAAAGCATAGGTGTCGCATGATGTCTTGGAAGCGGTTTTGGGCCATAGTTGCAATGATCCTTGATCCTGACCAGCTGTCACATAGTGATGGAACCTTGGTCACCCCCCGCAAGATAATGACTGAAATAAATGCCATTAGTTCCGGGAGATCCATGAACCAATCCAGCTGCTCTGTGTGACGTGCATGTTGAGTAGTCCATTCTCAAATGCTACGAAGCATGTCAAGAGTGATAAAACAGAGGAAGCTCTGAAGGTGACTCCGGATACTTTGTCTGGCCTTAGCGCTTGGCTCTCCATCAGTGGCGTACGGTTATATTGGAGTGAAATGGAGATGTGTCCCGACTTGTTCGTCACGCCACACTGTGCCATCTTTCGCGGTCTCTGACGGCTCACTCCCCAAACAAGCTCTCTTTTTTGGTAGAGGGAGAGTCTCCTCATCTGCAAGATAAACTATTTCAAATTAACTTTTTGTTTGGTTCTAAATAAAAAATAGTCAGGAAAATAAAATAGGTAGGTTGAGAAATCTAACCTGAAGATAGCTCAGAGTCCGAATCCGGTTGAAGGTCTATGTCTTCTCCATCTGAATCACAAGGGCTGGCACTGCTCAGAATCAGTTCCAATTCCTTCTGAGTGGTGAACCTCTTCTGCATTGTGTTTCTTGTGAACTAAATAGGTGAGGCAGTCACCTATTTATCCTCCACAGCACAAAAGGCTGCATGCAAATTTGCATGTGCAAAGTCTCCCAGATCTCTTTTGCTTGCACTTTTTGCATGATTTTTTTGAGGTGGATAACACAATTAGCTTTGTTAGTTTTCTACTGTAGACCTGCCTCCATCATAGATCGCACCCAACGCCAACATGGACTATTCACACTCATACCTTCTGGCCTGACGGTACAGAAGTGTGGAATGCTTTTGTGAGTTCGGCTCTCCTCCCCTCCTGCTGATTCCTCAGGCAATGGCCCTATTTACAATTGACCAAGGGATGCTAATTTGAGCCATCTGAGTCGTCAGTTTGGACTCAGGGTCTTTTGATCCTCTTTCGGGACTTCATGGGGGAGGTCGAAAACCCTGGTAATGCTAGTGTTAAGCTGGACGTAAGTGGGAACATTATTAACATTGCTGTCAGGGAAGTTTTCGAGGAACAGGCTCTGCTGCATCAGTGTCACTTGGGAGCCAGTATCCAAAACTCCCTCAAAACAAACTCCTCCCACCGACACATCCATATATGTGCAATTCCCCACTAATTTAGTAGTGTCTCCCCTTGATCTTTTTGGGCTGACCCCACTGCATGGGCCCCGACAGTAGGGTGTGCTAGTTTAAAGCTGGCTGATTGACAGAGGCCCCTCTGCAAAATCGGGCTTTATGACCCGATTACAAATGGGCCTACCTTCCCCATCCCATTGGTAGCTGGTGTGACGGTCCTGGTTTCCCAAGAGCATATGGAGGGTTAGCCCTGGGACTTACTGATGTTCGTACCTCCTCCATCAGCTCCTTCTTCAGCTCCTCTTTCAACACGTTATTCTGTTGGTTGAGGTCCAAAAGCATTAGGATCTCTTACCGCAGCACATGTCACTTCAGGCCGTCTTGGACTTTGTTCTTCTTCCAGTAGAAGAGCCTCCTGTTGAACAGCACTGAAGGTTGCATCAGGGTCCAGGTGTACAACCCGTTTTAACATCCAAAGTATGGTACCATCCTCCAAGCCAAGCAGGAATTGGTCCCTAAGGTGGGTATTAGTGGGTGCTTCTGTTACATTATGCTTATGTAATTTTTGGTACAGCTCTCTCAACCGGAGCCCATACGCCTGGACAGGCACCCCGGTTTCTGCACACAACCAAAAAATTGTGACTGAAAGCAGAGACGGAGACCTTCTTTGTATACAAGTCATTCAGAGCCAAAAATTATTTTTGTCCCCATATCACATTCATCATTACAGAGCACATTAATTTGACATGTGAGTAAACCGGAAAGGGCACCACTCAAAATCTTTACCTTATGTGATTCAGGTAAGTCATTTGCCTCTAACAGACCTTGCATTTGCTCCTTCCATTCATTATATTTAGCCTCATTTTGTCCTTCAAATTTAGGAATCCATGGGGCACATGGATAAATGGGCATCATCATTTTTAAAAGAACAATTAAAAAATTAAAATAAAAATCTTTTGTTTTCCCCCTTTTTTTCCTCTCAAAAAAATCTATTAAAACACTGCTCACAATTCCACAGTCCTACCGGCAACGCCAGATTCTGTGGCACCCGAGAGATGCAATTATTAATAAAACAAACTGCGGTGATTGTGAGCAGAGCTTTAAAAGAGACTAATCAATAAAAACTCAATAATTTATTTAAAAAGAAAAGTTCACTTAAAGAATAAAAAGATAAAAATGCAGGGCAGTCAGGAGCAGCAGAGTCAATGGAACAGTCTTTTAAAAAGGGGTGCACTCTTAGCTGACGCGATGGAGCATGCGGTCCCCTCTGCACCACGCTGTACGGTCCTCACGCTGCATGGTCCTCTCTCCAACAAACTGTGTGGTCCTCACACTGCACGGTCCTCTCTCCAACACCCTGAGCTGTCCTCACGCTGCACGGTCCTCTCTCCAACACGCTGCATGGTCTTCTCTCCAACAGGCCGCACTCTCTCCGTCTGCTGCTCCTTCACCCGTGCTCTGTCCGTTTTTCTTCTCCTTTCTTCAACTGCGCAGCTGCCTTTTATTAGCAACACCACCATCTGTACGCTGCTCAGCTAATGGAGAACACCTGTGCCGCCGCCAATGGGTCTCCGGATACATGTGGCAATGTCACCTCAAAACCAAAACAAAATCAAAAGAAAAAATGCAACACAGCAAACCCAAAACTAAATCCAATAAGAAAAGCAAACAACTTCAAATGAGAAAAACATGACATGAAACCAACTTCAAAAGGAAAAAAAAGAGCCACATTACCACAATTAGGTTTGCCTAAATAAAAGATTTAGATATGACTTATCAAGATATTCCTGCAACAAGGTCTGATGTTGCAGGGGCAGGTAATGAAAAGTGTTTGGAGCATGCTCCTGTTCTGATGCCAGTTTGTTTCAACCTTTATCCAGTCTTATGTAGAAGGGCTGATCACATTACAAGTTATTTGCATTACAATAGGGACAGTTAGCAAGCTAGAGTGAATACCCAAACTTTAAGAGGGGATGGGGGGCTTGCAGGAAAATTGGAATTCTCCGGGACATCTAGTGTTAAGTGAGAGGGTGGGTCTTTTAAAATATTGGTGAAAATCTCCACTATACCTTTAATATGAACTGCTGCTAAAGGTGATGACTCCTATCTATCTGGATATTCACTGGAGGTCTAAAACGCCTCTGTCCATTAGGTCTGACTGAGGGTATTTTGGGGCAATGAACGAGTCTTGTCTCCTCTCTCCGTTTTTGTAGCTCGAGGTTGCTTCCTGCTGGTTTTTCATGTGCTTTTCAACCTGCTTTGAACCGGCTTTTTATAAACCATACAACTTGCTCTAGTTTTCCTTGATGTTATTTTCTGCTCCAATGGTCTCTCTCTCTCTTTGGCGTCTGAGCTGCACAGTTGTTTGTGTGTGAAGTGGAGAGAGAGCTGACTGGGGGGGCAGGCTGAGCCTGTGTGCTGAGCCAGGGACGAAAGGGGGGGGGCAGCAATGCGCTGTAATTATACAGACAGGGGGAGTGGTCAATCTGCAGCAGTCAATGCGTGTGGGAGAGAATAAAAAGAATCGATCCTGGTAAACCAATATTGTTCAATATCAATACGAGCGTTGGTATCGATAGTATCGATCCTAGGATTGATCCGCCAGCCTCTACTGTTTTAGGCTCCCTTCTTTTTACTCTTTATCTGCTCCCACTTGGATCCCTTGGAAACATGGGGTTTCTTTTCACTTTGATGCAGACGATAGTCAGATCTCCTGCTGAGGCGAAACTAAAACTGTTGAATCCCTTCTGAAATGTTTGAATGGTCTAAAAGCGTGGATGGCTTTAAACTTTTTTTAATTTTAATGAAAAAAAGATGAAAGTGATGGTTTTTGGAGGAATTTTAGAGAGCCTACCTTTACACCTGGGCTATCTGGGTTATTTTGTAAAACCAATGGCCACAAACTTAGGTTTTAAAATGTACAGCCATCTTAACTTTGACAAAGTTAAGCTGTTGTATAATCCAGTTTGTCCCTACCAACTCCCTACAATAATAAATAAGGGTTTTTTTTTATTTCCCAGTTGCAGTGAAGGCAACACAGGCATAAGGCTATGACCAAAGAGGAGTTTTCTGAAAGCGGCATTAATCCATGTTTTATTGGCTTTCAGTGTTGATACCTTTTAGAGTTGTCACAGAGAAGAGTAGGCATTAAAGAAAGAAGGAAGATAATAATTCTCATATGGTGGCTGGCAGGGGACAGAAAGAGCCACCATTGAACAGGTAAACAAAGACGGGATTTAAATTTGTTATGTATTCATAATTCTGTATTTGTTTTGTGACACCATCTTCAGCGCACCATTACCATCTGATCATAGTGTGCTGTGGTTAAACCTCCCACACGCTTTTCAATAGGTGTGTGGTGCGCTTTAAACTTGGAGAAACTCTGCTCTGTCATCCATCTTTGCACCTAGCTCTCGTGCTCCACTCAGCAGGTCGATGCTCTCTCTTCATCCTTTTTTCCCTCAGCTGCAGAGGCATAGCCAGAACATTTTCATAGGGGTGGCCAGGCAATAACCAATGAACACTGAAGGGTGGCCTAAAGCGGATAGATGCTAGAACCTCAGGGTCAAGCCAAAGATAAGACAAACTATACTTTCCTACAGCCTTTGCTAACAAATAGACGCATATATTTAAACATCTGTGTACTTTGATCCATAATTATACTGCATTAGATTATATTAGATGAGCTTTATTGATCTCACAGCAGAGAAATTCACTCGTCACATATTGGCATAGTAATTAAAGAAGGTGCAAACAAGGAGAAAAAAGATGCATTAAGAATAAACAATATATATACAGTATATCTGGGTATATACAGTATATCAAGATAAATAAGGATTAAGGTGCAAGTGTACATGTATCGCACACAATGAACAACAAAATAAAATAAGAAAAAAAATACAAGGTAGTAGCACAGAGGTTTGAGGTGACATATGTACAATCAGGATGGCTTATATACAGGTGGATTTACTTTAACGTTAAAGTGTAGTAGGTAAGGGACAATGGTGAGGTAGTGGTATGACTATTCTATTCATATATATATTCATATATTGCACATTCAGCATATTGCACAGAATATTGCACAGTCAATAAATAAAAAAACTATAATATAGCTGCACAGTGGTTTTTACAGGAGTTATTGTGGTTATAGTGCATTATTATAGAGTCTGGTGGCAGCAGGAATGAATGACCTGCGGTAGCGCTCCTTCTTACAGACAGGGTGTCTAAGTCTCTGACTAAAGGAGCTGCTAGGTTCCTCTACAGTCTGGTGCAGGGGGTGAGAGGTGTTGTCCATGATGGATGTGAGTTTGGACTGCACCCTCCTCGCAGCCACTTCCTCCACCGAGTCCAGAGGGCAGCCCAGGACAGAAGTGGCCTTCCTCACGAGCTTATTCAGTCTCTTCCTGTCCCGCTCTGAGCTGCCAGGGGCCCAGCAGATGACAGCATAGAGGAGGGCTGAGGCCACCATAAAATAGCTATTTGCAAATACTAATGTCTAAATTGATTAGTTACGTTTTTTTACAATAGTTATTTATCTCTGATTTCACTAAAGACTCCTTGATGAATGCAGAGACACATCATTTTCTCTTTATACCATAAAACACAAAATCTAGTTCTGAAAAGAGCCTGAATTCTCTACTTATCATTCTTAATGTTAGTATATTGATATTTATAATTAACCAGTTTTTTTTGTTGTCAAGTAAGTATGAATATATGAAAATAAAGTAAGTAGTTTAAGAAAAATGTAAATGTTTTGAAAATTCCATTTGAGAGTATTACTGCTGCCACCATCTGTATTAGAGGGGGGAAAATGGTAAGAGTGGCCACAGGGGAGGCCAATGATTGGCTAAGGGTGGCCATGGCCACCCCTGGCCCCCCATCTAACTCTGCCCCTGCTCAGCTGTCTGCACTCAATACTTCATAAACTTTATGTTCTTCCACCTCATGAGAGCTGATATATGAACTTTTATTTAATTTCTACCAAAAAATACTCCTATATCATATCTAATAAATACTCCATTATCTTAATGTTTATTATTTTAGTTTTAACCTGTCTCTCCAGTTGCTTCAACACGTCTTTTGTTCGTTATTCAGATTGAATCACTGCAGTTTGTCAGAGATCAGGTGTGCTTCTCTGGGCTCAGTTCTGAAGTCCAACCCTTCCCATCTGACAGAACTAAACCTGAGCATCAACGAACTGAAAGATGGTGGAGTGAAGCAGCTCTGTGGTTTTCTCCAGTCTCCCCTCTGCAAACTACAGACATTGAGGTCAGTCACTATGTTTTAGTTTAGTGCTGATATTTCTGATGGTAAAGTTGTGTTAACTCTAAACTGCAGACATATTGCTGATATTATACTGATCCACACTGAGGATCTTCAGGCTAAAGTCTGATTTCTTCTTCACTGCTTTGATCCAGTTAAAGTTTATTTCTTTTTCAAACTTACTCTCATGATTTATTCAATAATTAGCAGGAAACATGAAACAATGAGTTGAATTTCATTGTGGGGTTGCAGCATTATCCAGAAATATTTTCCTCCCTTCTGTAAATGGGTGCACTGCAAGAAAATAATTTCCTTACAGGAATTACTAAAGTTATTCTGATTATTTTACGATTTAATCTCTCTTTCCAGAGGGAAAATAATATACTTATAGTTTACAAATTTTATCAATTGGTGCATTCACACCAAACACTAAAACCTGTGCAAATGTCCTCAGGTTTTCTGCTTATCCTTGCTTTGAAATGTTACTGGACAGTGAAAGCAGCCTTTGATAGAGTGGGTCATAATATCCTGTTATCTGGTTTGGAGCATTGGGTGGGGATCCGAGGAAGATCATTGCAGTGCTTCAGTGCCTTTCAAAGTCAGTGAATATTTTGTGTCAGTCTGGGAAATTCTTTGTCCACCACTGCTCCTCTTTTATATGGAGTTCCTCCGGGTTCTGTTTTAGGCTCCCATCTTTTTACTCTTTATCTGCTCCCACTTGGATCCTTAGGAAACATTTTTTTTTCACTTTGATGCAGACGATGGTCAGATTTCCTGATGAGGCGAAAAAAAAAACTGTTTAATCACTTCTGAAATGATTGGATGATGTGAAAGCATGAATGGCTTTAAACTTTTTACATTTTAATGAAAAAAGATAGAAGCAATGGTTTTTGGAGGCCCTTCAGAGTGCCTACCTTTACACCTGGGCTATCTGTATCACTCTGTAAAACCAATGGCCACAAGCTTAGGTTTTAAAATGGACAGCCATCTTAACTTTGACAAAGTTAAGCTGTTGTCAAATCCACTTTGTTTCTACAAACTCCCTATAATTTTAAAAAGGGGTTTTGTAATTTCCCAGCTGAAGTGAAGGCAACACAGGAATGAGGCTATGACCAAAGAGGAGTTTTCTGGGAGCGGCACTCATCCATGTTTTATTGACTCTCAGTGCTGATACCTTTTAGAGTTGTCACAGAGGAGAGTTGGCATTAAAGAAAGAAGGAAGGTAATAATTCTACAGTCGCTGGCAGTGGACAGAAAGAGCCACCATGGAACAGGTAAACAAAGAAGGGATTTAAATCTGTTATGTTTTCATAATTCTGTATTTGTTTTGTGACACCATCTTCAGTGCACCGTTACCATCTGATCATATTGTGCTGTGGTTAAACCTTCCACACACTTTTCAATAGGTGTGTGGTGCGCTTTAAACTTGGAGAAAAACTCTGCTCTGTCATCCATCTTTACGCCTAGCTCTCGTGCTCCACTCAGCAGGTCGATGCTTTCTCTTCATCCTTTTTGCCCTCAGCTGTCTCTGCACTCAATACTTTTAAAAAACTTTATGTTCTTCCACAGTATGAGAGCTGGTTTTAAAACTTTATTTTATTTTTACCAAAAATTCTTCATTATCTTAATGTTTATTATTTAAGTTTTAACCTGTCTCTCCAGTTGCTTAAACATGTCTTTTGTTCGTTATTCAGATTGAATCGGTGCAGTTTGTCAGAGATCAGCTGTGCTTCTCTGGGCTCAGCTCTGAAGTCCAACCCCTCCCATCTGACAGAACTTGACCTGAGCAACAACAACGACCTGAAAGATAGTGGATTGAAGCAACTCTGTGGTTTTCTACAGTCTCCCCTCTGCAAACTACAGACATTGAGGTCAGTCACCATATTTTAGTTTAGTGCTGATATTTTTGTATATTTTTACATTAAGGTAATGGGTCCCAAACCGGACCTTGACCTTTGACCTTTCGTAGTTTTTTTCTTCTTTTATGCTATGATTGACTTAGTTTTAGATTTATTTAAACCTAATTGGCTATTGGACACACAGCAGGGACTGATCACCCCTGTCTGGGCCGTCCTCAAGTGAGGGTGTCTAGTGATAATGGCCGAAACACCCGATGATCTTGAGGTCCACTACTGATGATGTGTTCCAAAAATTCCTTTTATTTAGTTTAGAATATTTTGTAGTATTCTCTCTACTTCTACTAAACCAATCGGGTATTGATCTTGATGGTCTCATCTTGATGGTCATATCGACCTTGCCCTTTATATTTTACATTAAGTTAATGGATCCCAAACCGGACCTTGACCTTTGACCTTTCATTAGAAAAACTCCTAATGTCAGTGTTTCCAGTATTGTGCAGCGCTACTGTGGAATAATTGATCATCTAGTTGAATTAATCTGCATTCATCTCTATTTGTTCATCTTTCCTCCAAAGTTCTTCACAACTTGTTTGTTTTTTTCTGTGAAACTTGAAGAATTTGGCAGCAGAAGCTGAGTTTGTATTGATGGAGCTGCTGGTGGAGCTGACAGAGATAAAGAGCTGAAGTCAGCAGGTCTTTATTGGAGCAGCAGCATGTTGGCATTAATATTAAGGATAGCTCTTTAACTGCTTCTGTTGGACTGTTCTAACCTGCATCCTGTTGGATCAGCTCACATCTTTCTGTTCTTTATCCAGGTTGTGGAGCTGCAGGTTGTCAAAGATCAGCTGTGCTTCTCTGGTCTCAGCTCTGAAGTCAAACCCCTCCCATCTTACAGAACTGGACCTGAGGGGCAACTTCCTGAAGGAGTCAGATGTTCAGCAGCTGCAGGATCTTGTAGAGAGTCCAGACTACAAACTGCAGACTCTGTAAGTAGATGGTTGGAGTGACTCCAGCTGCTGTCGACAGGATTGTTCTAAACGCAGTTAGTATCAAAGCAAAGATCCAGTGTTCCCAGTAAAGCTGCAGCTTCACAGTGGGAGGAGAACGGTGGCAGGCTTCCTGATTGGACACCAATCATCCAATCAGAGGAGCCAGAAGCTGGTTGTGTTCCTGTGTTTGTGTCTAGAGACATAGGTCCTCATCCATCAAACTGTAGGAGCATCAGATCTGATCTCAGACTCTTTGTTCTCTCATTTCAACAGGAAACAACTGATCAGTTTCATCTTAGCCACAGCTCTGAGATCAGTCTGAATGCAGCCTGGAAATCAGTGGCTCTGATTTCACAAACCATCATTCCATTTAGTCACCATGTGGTCTTTCTACAGAGCAGAAGCTCTGCTGAAGTCCACTCAGCACATCTGGACATGTGTCCTTATGTCATTAGTCTCATCCAGATGTGTTCAGGGACAGCCTCCATGTTTCTTAGTCAGCTGATATTTCAGAAACAGATGAGATGTTGATCAGCAGCCAGAGTTTCTGTGTCTAAATGGAGCAGCAGCTAACATGTAGCAGCAGCAAATCCATCACTACAGTGTTTGTGCAGCAATGAAGCCTTCAGGACTCTCAGCAGGTGGTTTCCACTGTGGACTGGAGGGAAACCTGCAGAGGAACCAGACTGGATGCTAAAAATGTGTTGAGCTGTGTGAGCTTGGAGTTCAGTGTGTTCACTCCAACACGTTAAGATGAGAGCTGAAAGGAAGCTGGCTCTGCTCCACAGCTGCTCTGAACAGGACTGAAGTCCCTGCTGCTCTTTATCCTGGATGTGCTGCATCATTGAAGAGAGAGAGGTTGGAAACACTCACTGATCTCCTCTCTTCATCCTTCTTCTCTCTGCAGGAAGTGGAGGCCTTGATCTTAGTGAAGGAGAGAAGCTGATCTGTGTCTTGACGATCCTCAGCAGTTGAAGCTGCAGCAGTTTGAGTTTAAAGAGGCTCTGACAGGATCCTGATGATGAACTCTGAGTTTAGAGATTTGTTTGTTTTCACTCCTTTTTTCTCTTTGTTTTCATCGTCTCCATAATATCATGGTGATATTTTTTCCATCCAAATTAAAATTGAGAATAAAATGATCTATAACATGTGAAAAGATGAATTTAAAAAAGAATCCTGAACAGTTTTATCAAACTTTTAATGAACTTTAATGTTAAATTTAGCGGATACTGTTGTAAACCTCAGAAAGTTCTCTCTCTGTGATTTAATATTCCCACTGAACTTCCTGGATCAGATCTGAAAAGCTGCTCTGTCTTTCTGATTCTCTGAGAGCTGCAGCAGTTTCAGATGCTGAGATCTTTTTTCTTTGGGTGTTTCCTCTATTTCTCTCCATTCATTGTGTCTCCATGTTCACCTGCTGAAACCTTTAGATCCTGCTGAAAATCTTTGTTGTTCCTGCTGATGAACCACCACTGTGGCTCATTGTTAGCAGGTTAGCTAAAGCAGGTGTGGAGCGATCCAGGACCTCAGATGGACTCAGGAAGCCCTTCCAGTCCGTTCCCAGCAGGGTGGAGGAGGGCTGCTGTTATTAAGGAGGAGCTGCTTGGACTGAAAATAGAGTCCAAGGCTGAATCCCATCATTTGGCCTTAACTCTTCCTCACCAACCCTAAGCTAGTGAGCTAGTGCTAGGTCCTGGTTCTAGGTCCTGGTTCTTCTGAGGAGTTGTAAGGGGGGCACCCGGCACCCATTGGTCCTTGGACAGGGATTCTGTTTAGGAGACCGCTTCGAAGCAAAGATGTTAGAGCTGAGCTTGGAAATGTTGGTTTTCTCACTTCCAATGTTTTAATGACTCAATAACCATTGTAGTGTCTAATTCAAAATGTTCTGATATTTCATGTTATTTAAATTGCTCATTATTCCATGTTAAAGCGTTGAAGTTTGAATGTGCCTGCGTGGTTCTCTCAGGGTACTCCAGCTTCCTCCCACAGTCCAACTAATGACTGTTAGGCTGTTTGCTGTTTCTAAGTTGCCCTTAGGTGTGAGTGTGTGTGTGCATGGTTGTGTGTCTCTGTGTTGCCCTGCGATGGACGACCTGTCCAGGATGGATGGATCCTATTAAATGGATCAAAAAAGAACTGCAAATAAGAAAGAAAACCTCATAAAAATACTTTTTGAACCATTTAAGCTCATTTTATTGTAACCTGTAACAATGTTCAGAACTTTGCTACCAAGTGTTTTGTTCCTCAACAGCCTGAAAAATGCATGTCTAATTTAGAAAACATATTGATTAAAAAGCTGAATGGAAAACACTTTCTGAATCCATATACTTGTCTTTACTTGAACAAAAAAGAAAATCTTTGGTTTAGTTGGAAAACATCTTTAAAAAGAGAACAACTCTGCATTTTTAGCTGCATTGTTTGAAAAAACTCCAGCAGTAACTTCAGACATTGGTGTTTGTTGATGTGAATAATTATTTAGATTGAGGTTTATCAACTGCTTCCATCAGACTTGTGCAAAAGTAGCTATAAACTGGTTAAAGCCACAACATCATAAAACATCAGCTATAGAAACATTCATTAGAAAAATGTTTAAACCTGCAGAAGTAATCTGGGTTTAATACTTTAGTGTTTAAATCTATACAAACAGAATAATGTTAACTTTGGGATCAAACTAAGCAATATCCATAATCCTGATGTTGCTCTAAAACTTTGTTCATTTCATGTCAGAAATCAGGATAGAATAATCCTCAGCAGCAGCCAAGCTCAGCTAATGAGAATGAAAACAATGAGTCCAAGTTTTTCTCCTTCAAAGTTCCTGTCATCTGTAAACCATAGTGTTGGAAATGTTGCTGGATGGTCTGTGTCGCCTGTCTTAATTCTTCATCTAACCTGGATCAGGTGAGTGGATGACCTCCTCATGTGTTCTGCTCTCATTTCTACCAACAGTTTTTAGTCCAATCCTGCCTCCCTGAGGATTAACTGCTCTTCTTCTTTAGGCCTTATTTTACGGGGAAATAAAAAGATAACTCTAGCAGCTTTGTTTTCTTTCTTTGAGGAAATCAGAGGTGTCACTAAGTTTTAAGGACAGGGGGGGTTTAGCCCCAAAGAGATGTACAGAATGTTTATCACATTTCTCAACAGCTTACGAAAATTTGAAAGTTGCTTTTTCCCAAATTGGAAAGTTTTAGCAGAGACAACTTCCTGTGAAAATGTTTGAAGCTCCCAGTAGATTTTCAGGACTGTTCAATCTGTTTGTCCCTCAGCATTTTGCCTTAACCTTCCCGTCATGTTGAAACACAGTAAACTGATTCATCTCTGATCAACATCCAGGCTAATGCCATGGGGGCGACAGCAGCACAGGATGCTGCAGTTAGTCCTGCTACTGCAGGGGCGCCTGTTAGAAGCCCAGCTTCATCCATCTCAGCAATTGTGTCCTTGGGCAAGACGCTTCACCCGCATCGCCTACTGATGGTGGTCAGAGATCAGTGGCGCCTGCATAGGCAGCATTGCTTCTTTAATATTTGCTCATTTCATTTGTTCAAAGTTCCACGGTTTACATTTTAGGCCCAAAAGTGACTAAAATGCTTTTAATTTCAAGCCCTGAAAAATATTACTTGAATTAAAGAAATATTAAACTACTTATTTGGATCAAGTTCATCTGGAATATTTGCACAGTGGTTAAACAAGTCCGTTTGAAACTAATTCGATTTTTAATAATAAATATAAAAAAAATAAAACTGCATTTTGTGTTTCCAGGTTTGTCTTTGACTAACATTCTGACTATTTTTATGTTTTGAATCATTTAAGTGTGAAAAACTTGTTAAAATAAGGAAATCAAGAAGAGGGCAAATACTTTCTCACACCACTGGATCTTTCTTGGCTATCTCCACTTTCTAATCATTACTCTCTTAAATAAAGGCTCATGGTTTCTAAGTCTGATATTGTTCACTTTATGTTTCATGTTTCATATTCATACTACCTTCATTTAAATTCCAACACTGTCTGTATTCCAAGCGACTCCATCCTGTGAAATCCTTTAGATCAGGGGTCATCAGCAGTTCAGACCCTGAGAGCTGCTTCAGGCCAGGGAACAAAACCACATAAAGAGCTACTCCATGCTCATTTATTGTTTGTTTTTTTAATAGCTTTCCATTGAAGCTTTAGTAAAAATCAGAATGAGTTTCAAATGAAGCAGTTAGTGTCATGTTGGGTATGGGGATCAAACCCAAATGCAGAACACACCACGGAGACAGGGGTAAAAAGTTCAACAGTTTATTTTGAATCACACAGAATAAATCACAGATACCGATTCATGTCCGGGATGACTTCACAAGGGTTTCTCTGTAGAGAAGGGATAGTTAGGTTAGCCAGAGGTCTGGGGAATCTTGACACAGTCAGATACTGATCTGTACCTGGAGAGATTCAGATTGACACAGTAAGAGAGGGAACCTAGGGACACCTGAGTCTAGGGATCGGCTAAGTGTAATTTTAAGGCAAGGGTCAGGTGTTAGGGTTAGGCATGGATTCCAATAATATTAGGGTCAGTAGCTAATTGGTCTGGTAAGTTGATTGTAAGGGATAAAATTAGGTTTTAGGGAAAGTGTCAAGGTTAGGGATTGGCTAAGTGTAATTTTAAGGCAAGGGTCAGGTGTTAGGTTTAGGCATGGATTCCACTAATATTAGGGTCAGTAGCTAATTGGTCTGGTAAGGTGATATGTGCTATAAGTGTAGTATAAGGGTGGAGGTTATGATTAATTGAAGATGAGCATATTAATAGTTCAATGGAGGAAGCAGAGTCAGGGTTAGGGTTAGGTTAGGCGTTAGGGTTAGGTTAGGTGTAGGGTTAGGGTTAGGGTTAGGTTAGGCATTAGACACTCTCTCGATGACCCCCCCCACTCAGTCCGACGACCCGAGCAGTTGGCTAGGGGATCAAAGGCAATGCACGGGCCCACGCACGTTCGTTGGTATCTCTCAGATCCATAGTCAAGCCAGTTTGTAAAACTTGGAGAACTAGGGTTAGCTTTTAGAGTAATGGCTGGATTTTAGGGTTAAGGCAAGGCTTAAAATTAGGTGTAGGGCAAGTGTCAAGGCGTTAGGGTTAGGGTTAGGGTTGGGTTAGGGTGAGGGTTAGGGTGAGGGTTATGGGGCAAGGGAACCAAGAACTGGATCCCCCACCCCTCCCCACACCCCTCCTCAATGCACGGGCATGCATCCGACCACAGGTTTTTTCCCCGGGGCCGCTCCTCCATCTGTCCGTGAGGCCATGGCCCACCAGCATCTGCAGTCCGGAGATCCAGGTGTGTTCCCTTCTCTGCGCTGTGGACCATACTAGGTTTCATCATCATCAACCATATATAATAAATAAATAATACTGAACAACATCACCCCATGTCCCCGTCATCCTCCCCTCTCAGGAGAGATCTAATGGGGTCCCCTGCTGGGCTCAGCAGGATCAGGTGTCGTGGGTGGGGGTGTGGGAGAATAGGGCTTAAAACAAACAGTAGAGGCTGGAACATAGGGCTTAAAACGGAAGCCAGCATCCGAAGGAGGCATTGTGGAAGCAGGAGCTTTGATGGCTGCAGCAGGGGCTGAGTGAGGATCTGAGGGCCTTGGGCTCTGTGTGGTCTCCCTCTTCCTGCTGGGCTGAGCAGGCTTGGATCCTGTGGAAGCAGGAGCTTTGATGGCTGCAGCAGGGGCTGAGTGAGGATCTGAGGGCCTTGGGCTCTGTGTGGTCTCCCTCTCCCTGCTGGGCTGAGCAGGCTTGGATCCTGTGGAAGCAGGAGCTTTGATGGCTGCAGCAGGGGCTGAGTGAGGATCTGAGGGCCTTGGGCTCTGTGTGGTCTCCCTCTCCCTGCTGGGCTGAGCAGGCTTGGATCCTGTGGAAGCAGGAGCTTTGATGGCTGCAGTAGGGGCTGAGTGAGGATCTGAGGGCCTTGGGCTCTGTGTGGTCTCCCTCTCCCTGCTGGGCTGAGCAGGCTTGGATCCTGTGGAAGCAGGAGCTTTGGTGGCTGCAGCAGGAGCCTCATGAGGAGCTGTGGGCCTTAGGCTCTGTGTCGTGCCCCTCATTAAGCCCAGTGCCTCTCTGCTGTGCTCTAATGTCTCTTCCCTGAGCCGTCTTCCAAGATTTCTCCGGGCCCATTTAGTGGCTATTATAAATGAGGCCCCTAAGTTGCCTCCAAAGGTGCAGAGTGTCTGTTTGAAGCAGGTAATGCTGTCCTGATAATGTTTTTTCAGAGTCTGAATTGTGTTGAAAGCCCACTGTTTAGCATTGCCCTCAATAATAGTCTTGGTGTTCTCATTACTGCTAGCCGGTTTGATCACCTCTGTTAAATGATTTTTAATTTTAAGCAGGGCCGGTGGAAGTTCATGATATTTTGTCATGTTTTCTAGGTGATGTTGTGCTTTAATCAGCTTAAACCACGTTCTGACCTTCTGTTTGAAGAGAGGGTCCCCACATTCTGTTTGGTTCTGCTCCGGTTCTGTTGGGTTCTGTCGGCCCTGTGTTGCTGCGGGTGGTTCTGGTGGTCGGTGGTGGGCGCTGGGTCTTTGTGTGCCGCGCTGGTGGTTCTGCTGGGCCGGTTCGGCTCTGTGTTTCCGCCCTGCGTGTGTGGGTCCTACCCGGCTTTGCTTCTGGTTCCGGTCCGGTTGGATTCTTGCCTGGTTCCGCCGCGGTTCTGTTCGGTTCGGCCGATTGGGCGCCGCCGCGGTCGGGTCTGGAGGCCGGAGGTGCGCGCTGTCCGTCTGTGCGCCCTGGTTCTGCCGAGCCATTTGGGCCGTACTGTTGCGCTCTGCAGGCGTGGTTCCTACCCGGTTCTGGCTCTGATTCTGGTCCGGTGGAGCACCTGCTCGGTTCCGTTGCAGTTCGGTTCGGTTCAGCCGATCGGGAGCGGCTGTGGCCGGGCCTGAGGACCGGTTCTGGTTCTGCGGAGCTCGCCTTTTGGGATCCGGCTCATCATCATTGTCTGCAGGCTCCCTCAAAGCAGCACGGACCATGATGTGCTGTGATTCAGTCTGGAGCTAGGTGCTAGGCTATACTGTGAAGCTAACTATGGTTCGTAATAAAATAAAAAAAATATAAAAAAATAGTTCCCATAAAGGAAAAGAGGACGCTGTTTGGATCAGCTTTACTGCCGGTCGGCACTTTTATTAAAGCTGTACATACAGAGAAAGCAAGCTGTCGCGACGTTTCGAGTGAACTTACTCTTCTTCAGGCAGGCTTGCTAACTGAAATTACGAACCAGTACACAGTAACATAAACACATTCAAAACATAATAATCAGCGTTGATTGGCTGTCGGGGGACGCACTCCTGACGTCAGCAGGTGGCTCCGTTGCTGATAACATTCCCCTGGATCTGGGATCGGCTTCTGAGGTTCCGTTCCTTAAAGCTGTAGTCCATAAGATAAAATCCCTCCAGACAGTACAAAATAAACCCTCCAAATAAACATAAAAGGACCCTTAAGGATGAGATTCTGCTGTATTCTAAAAATATTTTTTGCTTAAGCCGGCTCGGAATGAGGATACAAGTCTCATCTGTATGAGAGTCAGTGATCTTTGGTTGGAAAACCCTGTTGGCAAATTATACCACGGTCTCTTGCTGCCACCCAGTGGATAAACCGAGTCGGTACAAGTTTTAGGCTTAAAAATCCTGGGTTAGGGTTAGGGTTAGGGTTAGGGTTAGGATAAGGGATGAAAACCAGAAAAATCGATCGGGCACTCTCAATAACTCAAAAAGTAAAAGAGGTATGGGGCCCATACTGGGCTCAGAGGGACCCATGGGGGGGCCCACATTCTATTAAAGTTTGGTGGGTGTGGCCCCTTTCCTTGACATAGCTGCCATTGACTCCCATACAACGGAAAATATCGGGCACTCTCAATAACTCAAAAAGTATAAGTGCCAATCTCACCAAACTTGGTGTGTATACTCCCCCTGGGCCGTCCCACCTTCCCACCAAGTATGGTGGTCCTGGCCCCTCCCCTTCCTATAGCTGCCATAGACTCCCATTCATTTTTTAAGTTTCGCTATGAGCGTCCGATCGAGGTGGGAGTCGGTTCTCCGTGCTCAGCAGGTCCCCCTGAGTCAGCAGATATGTCATTTGCCCTGGTTGGTGGAGTTGCCCAAAACAGTAAAAATTGCTCTAAGTGTTGTTGTTGGAGGTTGCTATGGGAAAGGGTTAGGGTTAGGGTTAGGATAAGGGATGGGTTAGGGTTAGGGTTAGGGTTAGGAGTCGTCAGAGGAGTGACCAAAGTGTCCCATTTGTCGTCCGTACTCCTGGCCCGTTTGGGTCCCAAGTGGCAGGAAGAGCAACTGGGCCACCCCGGTACTCTTTAAACAGTGACAGAAGGGTCCCAAGTGGGCCAGGGGAGTGCATGTGCAATATATAGCAGACCCACCGGGGGGCAGTCTTGCCTTTGGTTTTCTGGCGTGCCAGGAGTCGGTAGGGAGTGGGAATTTTGGGTGGATTTGGTTTTATTAACCGTTTGAGTGCCGCACAGTGCGGTGAGGTGGGACAAAGGGGGCCAAATACGGCCAGATGTGAGTATTAAGTACTTTTACGCCATTATCGGAGCGTTTGACGAGGGGTGAGGTGGGACAAAGGGGTCCCGAGTCGGACATACGGGATCATTGCTGGGGTTTTTTCAGCTTTTGAGTGCCAGTGTGGGCTGAGGTGGGCAAAACGGGTGGTGTGTGAGACACGGTGCGGGTTCTGGAGAACCAGGGGCAGCTCCGCGGGCGTCGATGCGGGCCCAGAGTGCTCCGTCTATGGGGAGAGGAGCTCCACTTGCTCCGCTGGTTCTGGAGGTGCAGTGTGTGGATCCCAGAGTATAAATGCAGTCTAATGCATGTGTGGGTGTGGGTTCTGGAGAACCAGGGGCTGCTCCACAGAGGTTGATGCGGGCCCAGAGTGCTCCGTCTCTGGGGAGAGGAGCTCCACACCACGGGGTGTGGTTTTGCAAAGTTCTCCAGGGGTCAAAGGTCAAGTGCTGTGCGGCCTTCTGTCCGCTTAATGCTCAGCTTTGTCCCCAGAATGAGCATATTTTAAAGAAGCAGGGGCCCCGCAGGTGGTTGTGTGGAGGTCAGACTGTGCGCTCAGCCCGTCTGCAGGCGGGCCCGCGGTGCTCCTCCTCTGGGGAGGGGAGCTCCATGGGTCGGGCCCTGGTTCTGGAGCCTGGTCCCGGTCCATGGGCCCGGTCCTTGGTTCTGGACCCTGGTTCTGGACCCAGGCCCTGCCGATTAATGTCCCCTGTGATGCTGAATTCTGTCCTATTAATAAAGTATATTTTCCACGGGCCCTGTGTGACTTTCTCTAGGGGTCAAAGGTCAAGTGCTGTGCGGCTTTCTGTCCGTTTAATGCTCAGCTTTGTCCCCAGAATGGATCTCCATGGGCCCGGGGCCTGGTTCTGGACCATGGGCCCGGTCCAGGGGCCCCGCAGGTGGATGCGCTCAGCCCGTGGCGGGCCCGCGGTGCTCCTCCTCTGGGGAGGGGAGCTCCATGGGCCGGGCCCTGGTTCTGGAGCCTGGTTCTGGACCATGGGCCCGGTCCTTGGTTCTGGACCCTGGTTCTGGACCCAGTCCCTGCCGATTAATGTCCCCTGTGATGCTGAATTCTGTCCTATTAATAAAGTGTATTATCCACGGGCCCTGTGTGACTTTCTCCAGGGGTCAAAGGTCAAGTGCTGTGCGGCTTTCTGTCCGTTTAATGCTCAGCTTTGTCCCCAGAATGGATCTCCATGGGCCCGGGGCCTGGTTCTGGACCATGGGCCCGGTCCAGGGGCCCCGCAGGTGGTTGTTTGGAGGTCAGACTGTGCGCTCAGCCCGTCTGCAGGCGGGCCCGCGGTGCTCCTCCTCTGGGGAGGGGAGCTCCACGGGCCCTGTGTGACTTTCTCCAGGGGTCAAAGGTCAAGTGCTGTGCGGCTTTCTGTCCGTTTAATGCTCAGCTTTGTCCCCAGAATGGATCTCCATGGGCCCGGGGCCTGGTTCTGGACCATGGGCCCGGTCCAGGGGCCCCGCAGGTGGTTGTTTGGAGGTCAGACTGTGCGCTCAGCCCGTCTGCAGGCGGGCCCGCGGTGCTCCTCCTCTGGGGAGGGGAGCTCCATGGGCCGGGCCCTGGTTCTGGAGCCTGGTTCTGGACCATGGGCCCGGTCCTTGGTTCTGGACCCTGGTTCTGGACCCAGTCCCTGCCGATTAATGTCCCCTGTGATGCTGAATTCTGTCCTATTAATAGAGTGTATTATCCACGGGCCCTGTGTGACTTTCTCCAGGGGTCAAAGGTCAAGTGCTGTGCGGCTTTCTGTCCGTTTAATGCTCAACTTTGTCCCCAGAATGGACCTCCATGGGCCCGGGGCCTGGTTCTGGACCATGGGCCCGGTCCAGGGGCCCCGCAGGTGGATGCGCTCAGCCCGTGGCGGGCCCGCGGTGCTCCGCCTCTGGGGAGGGGAGCTCCATGGGCCGGGCCCTGGTTCTGGAGCCTGGTCCCGGTCCATGGGCCCGGTCCCTGGTTCTGGACCCTGGTTCTGGACCCAGGCCCTGCCGATTAATGTCCCCTGTGATGCTGAATTCTGTCCTATTAATAAAGTATATTTTCCCACGGGCCCTGTGTGACTTTCTCTAGGGGTCAAAGGTCAAGTGCTGTGCGGCCTTCTGTCCGCTTAATGAACACTTATGTCCCCAGAATGGATCTCCATGGGCCCGGGCCCTGGTTCTGGACCAGGGGCCCGGTCCAGGGGCCTGTGGCGGGCCCGCGGTGCTCCGCCTCTGGGGAGGGGAGCTCCATGGGCCCGGGCCCTGGTTCTGGGGCCTGGTTCTGGACCATGGGCCCGGTCCCTGGGCCCAGGCCCTGGTTCTGGACCCAGGCCCTGCCGATTAATGTCCCCTGTGATGCTGAATTCTGTCCTATTAATAAAGTATATTTTGCACGGGCCCTGTGTGACTTTCTCCAGGGGTCAAAGGTCAAGTGCTGTGCGGCCTTCTGTCCGTTTAATGAGCACATATGTCCCCAGAATGGATCTCCATGGGCCCGGGCCCTGGTTCTGGACCATGGGCCCGGTCCAGGGGCCCCGCAGGTGGATGCGCTGAGCCCGTGGCGGGCCCGCGGTGCTCCGCCTCTGGGGAGGGGAGCTCCATGGGCCCGGGCCCTGGTTCTGGACCCAGGCCCTGCGGAGTAGTGTCCCCTGGTCTCGACACATGTCCCAGGTGTTATGAACCGGGCCCCATGGTTCTGGAGGCCTGTGGAGAACCAGGGCGGTCCTGGGCCCGCTTTTGGGCCTGGTTCTGGACCCCTGGTTCTGGACCCAGGCCCTGCTGATTACTGTCCCCTGGTCTCGACACATGTCCCTGGGTTTCTAAACCGGGCCCCATGGTTCTGGAGGCCCGTGGGGAACCAGGGCGGAACTGGGCCCGATTTTGGGCCTGGTTCTGGTAGCCTGGTTCTGGTTAAGCAGGCCCTGCGGATTACTGTCCCCTGGTCTCGACACATGTCCCCGGTGTTATGAACCGGGCCCCATGGTTCTGGAGGCCCGTGGGGAACCAGGGCGGTCCTGGGCCCGGTCCATGGGCCTCCCTGGTTCTGGACCCCTGGTTCTGGACCCAGGCCCTGCTGATTACTGTCCCCTGGTCTCGACACATGTCCCCTGTGTTATGAACCGGGCCCCATGGTTCTGGAGGCCCGTGGGGAACCAGGGCGGAACTGGGCCCGATTTTGGGCCTGGTTCTGGTAGCCTGGTTCTGGTTAAGCAGGCCCTGCTGATTACTGTCCCCTGGTCTCGACACATGTCCCCGGTGTTATGAACCGGGCCCCATGGTTCTGGAGGCCCGTGGGGAACCAGGGCGGAACTGGGCCCAATTTTGGGCCTGGTTCTGGTGGCCTGGTTCTGGTTAAGCAGGCCCTGCTGATTACTGTCCCCTGGTCTCGACACATGTCCCCGGTGTTATGAACCGGGCCCCATGGTTCTGGAGGCCCGTGGGGAACCAGGGCGGAACTGGGCCCGCTTTTGGGCCTGGTTCTGGTTAAGCAGGCCCTCCGGAGCCCGTCTGCATGCAGGCAGGCGCGGGCCCGCGGTGCTCCGTTTCTGGGGAGAGGATCTCCATGGGCCCGGTCCTGGTTCTGGAGGCCTGTGGGGAACCAGGGCCCGGTCCATGGGCCCCCTGGTTCTGGAGGACCAGGCTACAATTTATCTATATTTTTATTAAAAAAAAAATAAAAAACCTCCAGTCACATTTCACAGTATAGTTCAAAAAGCACAGCCGGGAGTTGAACCCGGGACGACCGCTTGGGAGGCGGACACTCTACCGCTGGACCAGCCTGGTCACGTGACCCGGAAACGGGCATGATGGTTATGTATTCGACCGTCACATTCCAGCGGTGAAAAGAGATGTCCGCTCCCGGGATTGAACCCCGGTCCGCCGCTTGGGAGGCGGGCATTCTACCGCTGGACCAGCCTGGTCACGTGACCCGCAAGCGGGAGTAGTGATTATGTACTCGACATTCACCTTTAAGCGGTGAAGAGGGAGCCAGCTCTGGGAGACGAACTGAGCTCCGCCAGCTGCACGCTTGTTTACCAGACTTTCCGGCACCAGAGATGACATCATCATCGGTCGCCTGAGTCTGGAAGCGGCTAACCAGGTAGCCATCTACCGGACCTTTGAACGGATCGCAGCGGCTAAGGAGGGAGGCGATCTACCGGAGCTCTGGATGGATCAAAGCGGCTAATAAGTTAGCTCATCTACCGGACCTTTGAACGGATCGCAGCGGCTAAGGAGGGAGGCGATCTACCGGAGCTCTGGATGGATCAAAGCGGCTAATAAGTTAGCTCATCTACCGGACCTTTGAACGGATCGCAGCGGCTAAGGAGGGAGGCGATCTACCGGAGCTCTGGATGGATCAAAGCGGCTAATAAGTTAGCTCATCTACCGGACCTTTGAACGGATCGCAGCGGCTAAGGAGGGAGGCGATCTACCGGAGCTCTGGATGGATCAAAGCGGCTAATAAGTTAGCTCATCTACCGGACCTTTGAACGGATCGCAGCGGCTAAGGAGGGAGGCGATCTACCGGAGCTCTGGATGGATCAAAGCGGCTAATAAGTTAGCTCATCTACCGGACCTTTGAACGGATCGCAGCGGCTAAGGAGGGAGGCGATCTACCGGAGCTCTGGATGGATCAAAGCGGCTAATAAGTTAGCTCATCTACCGGACCTTTGAACGGATTGCAGCGGCTAAGGAGGGAGGCGATCTACCGGAGATCTGGATGGATCACAGCAGCTAACAAGGTAGCTCATCTACCGGACCGTGTTCGGGTGACTGCTGTGTATTCAGCCGGCCCGTGGCTCTTTGCTGCGGGGTAGCATGTAGCCGGCTGTTTAGCTTAGCTCCGAGAGCTCTTTGTGTTATGCTACCGGGGCTCTGCTGTGATCGTCGGGCCCGGTAGAATAACAGCGGGTCGCTGTGTTATGGTACCGGGGCTCTGCTGTGATCGCGGGGCCCGGTAGAATAACAGCGGGGCGCTGTGTTATGGTACCGGGGCTCTGCTGTGATCGTCGGGCCCGGTAGAATAACAGCGGGTCGCTGTGTTATGGTACCGGGGCTCTGCTGTGATCGCGGGGCCCGGTAGAATAACAGCGGGGCGCTGTGTTATGGTACCGGGGCTCTGCTGTGATCGCGGGGCCCGGTAGAATAACAGCGGGGCGCTGTGTTATGGTACCGGGGCTCTGCTGTGATCGTCGGGCCCGGTAGAATAACAGCGGGTCGCTGTGTTATGGTACCGGGGCTCTGCTGTGATCGCGGGGCCCGGTAGAATAACAGCGGGGCGCTGTGTTATGGTACCGGGGCTCTGCTGTGATCGTCGGGCCCGGTAGAATAACAGCGGGTCGCTGTGTTATGGTACCGGGGCTCTGCTGTGATCGCGGGGCCCGGTAGAATAACAGCGGGGCGCTGTGTTATGGTACCGGGCCACTGCAGGGGGACAACTGTGTTATGTTATGAGCATTAAGTGTCTGTCATACAGAATGATTCACATCTAATAAATGTATTGTTTTTATATTTCAGAAACTCAAACAGGACCTCCAGCCAAGGTGCTCCAGCCACGCCATCCATCCAGGGGTGACCATCCATCCAGGCCCCATCCATCCAGGGGTGACCATCCATCCAGGGGGCCCCATCCATCCAGGGGGCACCGGACCAGGGCGCTCCATGGGCCCCGGGAACTCAATTTTCAACTTTTTTTTATTTTTAATAAATATATTTATTGGTTAAGAAATGCTTCCTTCATTATTTCTATTTTGGACATTTGGTCCCTATGGTTTAATGCAGTCCTATGTCCCTTGGGTAATGCAACTGGGAGGCTTTGCCCCTGGTAAGGTGTTAAAACTTTGAAAAAAATCCAAAAAATGGATAAGTTTAAAAAGATGCGCTTTAACGTGCTGACGGGTGTCCCAGTGCTTCAATATGGCCAGGTGTCCATCCGTTGTTGCTGTTGGGTCACTGTGAACCAGGTAAGTTGGTAAAACTTTGAAAAAAAACCAAATTGTGTTCATGCTCACTTTTGTCCCATTCAAAAGTGCGCCGGGTTGGCACGTTCTACCATCCCTAGACATGTCCAATGGTTCAGAGTACCCCTGTGTCCATGAGTTAGTGCCTCAGCGTGTCTGTGCCCCTGGTAAGGCAAAGTTTTCATTTGTCCCATTCAAAAGTGCGCCGGGTTGGCACGTTCTATCATCCCTAGACATGTCCCAACCCTGAATGCCTCCTCTTGTCCCATCGCCAAATGCCTCATCTCGTCCCCAGTTTCTCGATGCTGGGACATGTCCAATAAATCCGTCCGCACGATTGTCCCAATGGAAAGAACTACCGGGCTGTCCCATAGTTAGATCCACACTAATGTCTAATGGAGAGTAATGCGGGGTGTCCCCAGCCAATCGTCCTATACTGAGTTATACAAAGTGTCC
This sequence comes from Cyprinodon diabolis, assembly GCA_030533445.1. NCBI lineage: Eukaryota > Metazoa > Chordata > Actinopteri > Cyprinodontiformes > Cyprinodontidae > Cyprinodon > Cyprinodon diabolis. Next base: position 1,497 of record CM060067.1, on the reverse strand, counting down.
CTGCGCCCTCTGGTGGTCAATCGGGGAATATACCGATTCGGTACCCTAACCTGCTCTTTTTTGTGAAACTTTGCCCTGTTTGGTGGTCTGCCCCGGGCTCAGGGTGGGCTTTAAAAATCGGGTGACCCGGGCATAAGGGTCACGAGGCTTTGCCCTATTTTTGGGCCCCGGGCCCGTGGTCCTGGGGCCATTAGTTTGGCCCCTATAATTTTTCAAAAAAGGCAGTTTGCTGCCTCCTACTGGCCGAAAACTTCGCCAGTCCCCTATTGGGGGTTAGGGTTAGGGTTAGGGTTGGGTTAGGGTTAGGGTTAGGATAAGGGATGAAAACCAGAAAAATCGATCGGGCACTCTCAATAACTCAAAAAGTAAAAGAGGTATGGGGCCCATACTGGGCTCAGAGGGACCCATGGGGGGGACCCACATTCTATTAAAGTTTGGTGGGTGTGGCCCCTTTCCTTGACATAGCTGCCATTGACTCCCATACAACGGAAAATATCGGGCACTCTCAATAACTCAAAAAGTATAAGTGCCAATCTCACCAAACTTGGTGTGTAGGGTTAGGTATAAGGGAATGCTTTCTCGATGACTCTCCCCGCCTCATCCGACGACTGGGCGGTTGTGATGGAGAGTCAAAGGCATGTGCACGGGCCGACACTCGTCGTTAGCAGCTTTCCCCTCCCAAGTCTTATCAGGTCTCAAAACACTCCATAACGGTAAAGCCAGCATACAAAAATTTAAACATGCATAAATCATTTTGTGAAAGTACAAGGCACACCTCAAAACATCCCAAAATAATTTTTGGAACACATCATCAGTAGTGGACCTCAAGATCATCGGGTGTTTCGGCCATTATCACTAGACACCCTCACTCGAGGAAGGCCCAGACAGGGGTGATCAGTCCCTGCTGTGTGTCCAATAGCCAATCAGGTTTGAATAAATCTAAAACTAAGCCAGTCATAGTACAAGGGGGGGATATAAACACTTACCTCCAGGGTTAGGGTTAGGGTTAGGGTTAGGGTTAGGTTAGGGTTAGGGTTAGGATAAGGGATGAAAACCAGAAAAATCGATCGGGCACTCTCAATAACTCAAAAAGTAAAAGAGGTATGGGGCCCATACTGGGCTCAGAGGGACCCATGGGGGGGACCCACATTCTATTAAAGTTTGGTGGGTGTGGCCCCTTTCCTTGACATAGCTGCCATTGACTCCCATACAACGGAAAATATCGGGCACTCTCAATAAGTCAAAAAGTATAAGTGCCAATCTCACCAAACTTGGTGTGTATACTCCCCCTGGGCCGTCCCACCTTCCCACCAAGTATGGTGGTCCTGGCCCCTCCCCTTCCTATAGCTGCCATAGACTCCCATTCATTTTTGAAGTTTCGCTAGGAGCGTCGGATCGAGGTGGGAGTCGGTTTTCTGTGCTCAGCAGGGTTAGGGTTAGGGTTAGGGTTAGGGTTAGGTTAGGGTTAGGGTTAGGGTTAGGGTTAAGTATAAGGGA